>OX419336.1:15771180-15791180 GCA_948470475.1 Galaxea fascicularis | reverse complement strand
TTTTTTGTATTGTAAGCAATATATTGTTTTAACCAAGGACTTTGATTAAATTCTAAAACTCTATGAATTTTTTTTAGTTTAAGTCCTAAATCTAAATATAATTGTAGATTTCTATAATGTAATACATATTTTGTTTTATCAGATAATGTAGGAATTAATTTTTCCACTAATCCTGTACTAATTTTATATTTTTTCTGTATTTTTTGACAATAATCAGATAACATATCTTGTGTTACTTTTATTTTTTCAGCAGCACATGGATAATCATTATGAAAATCATGTAATTTTTTGGATATTCAAGATCTACTTCTAATATTATTCCTTTTTCATTATTGGGTTTGTAAGAATTAAAATCAAAATTATTTATTCTTTTTTGACTCATCCATTTGAAATTTCCTGTTGGAAGAGATTGTGACATCGTCCAACCATATAAATTATTAGCAACCAAATACATTATATATTTTGGTGGAGCTGTTTTATCATAGTTTTTCATATATTTATTATTAGCCACCCCATATCTATTTGCAATATAAGATATACCACCTCTTAATCCTTTTTCTATAAATTGAAACATGTCTATGTCACTCATTAATTCTAATTTGATATTAGTCGTTTTAGCATTCCATCCCAACTTAATCCTGGACTTGTAAATTAATGACAAGGATCTAATTTATAATATTTCATACACGTTTTTCTAAAATTTTCAAATACATCTGAAAGTAATAATATATAAGTTTTTAAATCTAAATCATGATAATCACCCATTGTTTTACAATTAAATGTTTTCCAAACATTTTGAGCATGTTCATAATCTTCATCAGATAGAATTCTTGTTGTGTTTGTAATTGTGTATCATTAAATCGATCCCATTTATCCATATAATCATAAGGATAAACACCTTTTTGTTTCATTGAATTAAGTTTTTCATTTTCAAACACTTCACTTGTATATTTAAATTGATCATCTGGTAAATTACTAGAAAGTTTGTCTAATGATTGGTTCATGAATTGAAAAGTATCAATAATAGCAAGATGTTTTCCAAGCATAAAAGCCATATATTTTTCCATCTTATTTGGTATGCAATTTATATTCATATTATTTTTTCAGATATTTTACCAATTTCTTGCATTATAAAATGACTATCATAACCTCTAGATTATGGAAAATAACATGAATTTTTATATTTTCAGGATTTATTTGTAATTTAAGATTACATTCTCAATGAGCACTTCCTCTGTATTTTCCTGTAATATGACAATGATCTCTAACTTTAATATCTGTTTCAGTGATATATTTTATCACATACATGCCATTCATTAACTGTTTGAAATTCTTGTTCCTCATCTTGCGTCATAATTAATGGTTTATTGAAATATTTTTTCATTATTTTTTACAATCATTTACTTCTTGAATCATTTTTTCAAGAAATTTATAAATAGAATTTTCTCCACGATATATTTGTACTGGTTTTGAGTATTTACAGGAGCCATGGGCTCCTGGTATTTATCATCATAACAACATACTAATTTATAACCATAAGAACAAGATGTATGTTTGTGATAAGCTTCAGTATAAGATATGTTATCATTATTTACACAACTTTGCACTTTTTCTGTTAAACTTTCAAAATCAGCATATATAACAAATGGCACTTGTTGTTGTTTGTAATAATTATTGAAGTGTAAATATGAATTTTTTTCAAGCATTTTAATTCTTTGTGTATCATTAATTATTAAACAGTTTTCTTTATGTTTATTTAAAATTTCTTGCTGGCTAAAACATTATAAGCAATACATACAAAAATGTTTTTTCCTTCATATTTTGTTTGATTAAACACAAATCTATTGAAATCTTTAATTAATACATAATGTTTGTTTTCATTTTCTGTAATCAATAATAGATTCATAACATTTTAAAACTTTTCTTTGGATATATAAATTGGAAATGGCTGTTTATTTTCATACCCAAAAACATTAATGTTGATGCTATTTTGTGTTTCAATTTTATTGTATTGTTTAATAGTAACAGGAAATAAAATACCTTCATAATTCAAGTGATCCACAAATATTTTATCATTTTTTTAATTCTTTGTGGATCTTTTTCTTGTGGATTTAAATGTCTTATATGACACCAACGAAAACATTCATTACCGTTTTTATTTTGAAGATTAATCAATCCTTTTTTATGATGTTGTAATTCAATTGGTAATTTAATATATGACCTACCATTCATTGGTTTGTACAAAGCGACATTAATATAATGATTATCAACTGATTGTACTCGCCAACCAGATCCTTCTGATAACCAAACAGCTATCAGATTTAAAATGTCTTCTTTTGTCTTTTCTAATGTATCTAGAAGTCCTTCAGTATTCATTATTATTTGAGTTTTGCTATTAAAATATGCTGTTTTTGTTCTTAATTCATTACCAGAAGACTTTTCAAATGTTATTTTTAATGTTTCAACTATTTTCATTCCTTGCATTTCTTCTAATAATCTTCTAATATTGTAATCAATAGCTTTTCTAGTATTTTGAAGTTGAATTAATAGATCCTTTGCATCTTGTATAATTATTTGATATGATCTTGTATAACCCTTAAGGGCTTTATCCATTATTTGGAAGACATTTTTGAAAAATAATTTTTGAGCTTCCCGTTTAGGTCTTGGTGGTCTAACAGGCGGAGGAACACTATAATCTTCAATTATAGGCTCCTTAGTATTTTTGTTTTCAAAATGAGTCACCAACTGTTTAACAGTGCCACTTGGTGGAGCAGTGGTTTGACTCATTTTTTGTTGTAAGATTTGTTGAAGATCCTCAATAGAAAATCTATCTAGAATTTCTTTTATTAAACTTGTTTATTCATTATATTAGTATAATCGACTTTATTCTTTAAGTCTGACATTATATTTTACAGTAAGATTATAAAATATTTTAAACGCACATTTTTATTCTATGAAAATTTTTCTCTCATTCTCCTGTTGGACTTACCTGAGGACTTCTTCATTAGAACTGAAGTCCAGCCTCTTAATCCCAAGCATGATTCTGTAGCAGCTGGTAGCATAGCTGTTGAGTTTGTCCTCCAATTTCTTTGTTAGTATCCAGCCCTTGCAGCCATACAGAAGGATTGACAGGCAGGTTGCTTGGAACAGGTTGACCTTGAGGTTTCTAGGAGCTGACTTGGATCGCCACAGCCATTCAAATTTCCAGAATGTGGACCATGCCAGGCTGAGGCGTCGTTTGATGTCACTCTTAGACGAGGCCATCTTTGAACCCAGATAAGTGAAGTCATCCACTGTTTTATGTCTACATTGTTCAAGGTCAAGTTTTTCTGACAGCTGGTATTAGTCACGAACTCCGTATTCTGCGTGTTTATAACTAAGCCCTCAGCTACAGTATTTAACTGGGCTTGAGCTTGTTCAAATGAATTACCCAGGAGGGCTATGTCGCCAGCGAAGTCGAGGTCATTGACTACTTCCTTAGGATATCTGCTGGATCTTCTAGGCACTGTAATGAACCCGTGGTTTCCTTCCGACCTTTTCATAGTGTAGTCAATCATTATGATGAACAGGAAGGGGGCCAGGACGTCACCTTGACGAACACCTGTCGTAACCTCGAATTCTTTAGTAAGATGACCGTCGACATAGACTGCACTTTTGGAGTTGGTGTATAGGGCCTTTATGGCCTCTATAAATATGCTCTATATTAATATTTTTTGATCAGTTGTTGATGTTTCATTGTATGATTCTATTTTTTTAATCCATATTCAACGAGTCTAGATAAAAAGATAATATTACACCGGGAGCTGAAATACCAGCCAATAAAATAGGATTTAATGTGATTCCAGTTGATACTCCAACTACTAATACAAGGATATATGAGTAGTTTTTAATGTATATCCATTCTCTTTATGATAATATTCATACAAACCATTAATCTTCTTTTCTTTCTTCTTGCAATTCTTTGTCAATATTATTGAAATTAAAAACTGATATTTTTTATTCTTTGTCATATATATTAAGCCGGATAAAGGAAAATTAATTGAAATTGGATCCCACTTCCTTGATAAGCTTCTGATTGGATTAACTTTCGTATTTCACAATTAATATAAAATCTTCATTTCTAGATGAATCATTATCAATATCATCACCATTAACTTGTAAAAGATAATCACATCGATAATTAGAAGGAGTATAAACTTGAATTCTTACCCCATTGGATGTTGAAAATTGTAGAAAAAGCATGTCTATTTGAAGAAGAACTTAGGGGAGATGTTGAAGTTAATATTGCAGTTTCATAAAATTCACGTGAATTTTGATAATAAAGTACTAATTCAGTTACTTTACCAGCTTTAATTAATACCCAGTCACGACCTCCATCAAATATAAAATATTTACTTGTATTTTTGTTTCTATAACCCCGGACGTGAAATCTGGGTTTAAAAGGAAGTCTTGCATTTAGTAATGCATGGCCACCTAAATCCAAATCTTCATGACAGTAAATTCGATCTTCTATTTTCAATTTATCATGTATATTTGTATTTTGGTTAAATTTAATCTCATTATTTGTAGCATCATAATTCATCAGATTATGAGTATGGCTAACTATTGAGTTATCTCTTTTATCAACATTTGTAAAACAATTAATTTCATCAGTAGCAGATAATTTTTCTTTAACAAGCAATCCTTGTCTAGAAATAACATTTCCTTCCCCATCACCCAACATCAGAACTTTGTTAGAATAAAAATCATAGATTTCATGATCATTCAAATCAATATCAACATTCATCACCAGTTTAGCATTTTTAATTGCTAATAGAGGACCATTATAAATAACAGGATCGATATGAGTAGTGTAATAATCAACACCATAAGCTACAACATATAATGGAAGATTATTGGGGGCTGCTGATGGATTATCTACCTGATCTATAGTTAAAGTTAAATATAATTGTTGAACTCTTGGTATTCGAGAGCTCCTTTTTTTAAATATTAATTATTGCTTTAAAATAATAATATGTTCGTTGATTCAAACATATATGAAAATTTTACATCTTTATGATACATAATTGTTATATTTTTCCAGTTCTAGATAATTTAGCTTCTTTCCAATAAGCTTTTGAAGTAAAAAATATTTCAACAACTAATGAAGATTGCGTACTAGTTGCAGGAAACATATTTAAACCAAATGTGCAAGAATACGTTGGTCTAATGTTATTTTTTGTCATTGTGAAATATAATACCTTTTTGTTAGTAGGATGAACAGACCAAGATAAATTATCTATTTTATCAGAAGTCCATCCATCTGATCCATCATCTTTAGTACTCATTTCATTTATATTCATTCAATATTTGAATATATTAATATTAACGTGTTCATGAAAAGGTTGTATTTTTATTTGTGAATCAACGTATTGTTTATTAGCTGCATCTGTTTTATTAATCGGAGGGGGCAATTAATTATATAACTATTATCCATATTCAAACTAGCTAACATATTGTTTGATCCATCTAATTTTAAAAAAAATTGTTATCAACATATTGTTTATTTGCAGCATCTTCAATATTTGTTGGCAAACTTAGGCCCCGTTCAGACTAAGTGCCCGTTCCGCGGCACCGTTCCCGGGCACTAAAAAGGACGCTGTCCAGACACCTCAGTGCCCTGGACTGAGGATGTTCACACTAGTGCAGAAGGCTTAGTGCCCAGTTTATCTTTTTGAGTACTCCGCAATATTGCTGCCAGTTTTTGGGACTGCATCATAACGAAACACGGGAAGAAACGTGGGAACACATGAAAACGTGTTCAGACAAGTTCCCGTGCCCGGGAACGGTGCCCAAGTAGTACCCTTGGAGGTAGTGCCCGTGCTCGGGCACGGTGCTCAGATCTGTGCGCGGGCACCAACAAAAAGCTATGTTCAGACCAGTGCCCGTTCCCGAGAACCGGGCACAGGCACCTAGTCTGAACGGGGCCTTAGATTCGTTATTTTGTTATTATTGGCGTTCAAACTTGTTTCGAACATTGCATAACGTTTATTTAGAACATTATCTACAACAAAACCAATATTTGGAACATCAGTATTAGAAGCATTATTTTTCATATTCAAATTACTTGTAAATGGTTTGTTTCCATTTCTATCAACATGATCATGTAATTGTGCTTCTAAATATCTTCTATTGTCAGAATCCTGTTCATTAACTGGGTCTAACAAATTTATAATATTTTGTTCATTCATATTCAAATGTCCAGTCATATAATTACTACCATCTATTTTCAAATAATTATTATTACTTGAACCACCTCCTCCTCCACTCGGCCGACTAGGGATCTTTGATATTTCAGTATCAACATAACTTCTATTATCTAATTGGTGATTAGTTGTTGGTATTTTACTACAAATAGGTGATTCGGTAAATGTTTTAATCCTCCTATTGTTTGATTATCTTCTGATACAACAAATTCCACATCGTTGGTTGTATTAGATACAAAGAATGTTTTTGGCGCTGTTCTACTTTTACAGATGATTCTTGCAAAATTACTACTATCGTATGGATACATAAAGATTCCGTTATTCCTAACATATCCATGATAACTATATACAACTAGTTTACCGAAAATTATACTTAAACTACTAGAACCATTTAGTCTATTTAATTCGGCGGCTGTGGTATTGATTGTGGTGCCATCAATTATAAAACCATTTCTTCTTAAATTAAATGTTCCTGTAATATTATTATCAATGCTGTTAATTACAAAATCTGATGTTCTTCTTCCAGCTCGACCATCATAATTTTTAATATTTGGGATATACAAATGGAACATTTGAAAAATCCTGATCCCTTGGTCTAATATTCACAGTGTTTTTATATGCATCCCCAGTATTTATTTGATTACAAAAAATCGAATTATTATTTACATATGTTGGTATTTTACCAGACCCAATATTTTGAGCAGGGGTGCTTAGAAGACTTTTATCAACCTCACTGGCTGAAGCTGTCTCCAGTTGATGAAATACAATCGCATCCTGGGCTTCTGTTCCCTCGGCTACATTAGCTAACTTTTGGTCTTGAATATCATAATTATTGTTTGCATCTAATTTCAATCCACCACCTTTTACTATAATTTGTTGAGTAATATTTCTTGTATGATCAGAAATGTTTGTTTATAAGTATTTCTCAAGATTATTGAAAATTCCCATCAATTATATATATTGATTATATTACTTTATCAAAATTTTTTGTAACATTTTTTTCTCTTTATCTTCAAATAAAAATTCATATGGTCCCAATTTATTAAACAATATTGGATCAAATAAGTTCTCTTTTGCTATTATATTCAAATGATTTTTAGTTACTGGAGGATATAATAACAGATGACTGCAATTTAATCTTATTTTGGGTGGTACATCATAATAACTTTGGCTTAAATAAATTGGAGAAATTTTATGATGTCTGCCATCTGTATAATGATTAGCTATTCTATTTTGAATTTTTTCTGGTTCATTTATTAAACCATCAAATACAACTACTTTTCTATTATCATTTGGACATTCAGAAGTATCTTTAATATCGTTAGCCGTTCCTATTTCCAAAACAGGATAACCAATTTTATTAGATATCTGATCCATCAATGTTTTCAAATCTTGTATTTTTTGCTGATGACTATTAGGTGTGTACATATATATTTTATCATAATAAACTGATGGTTGTCTAAGTATATGCATTAGAGTATTGGTTTTACCACATCTACTTTGTCCTGAAATTAACATTCTGTAATCTTCACTGAGAAAATTACACAATTTACTATTTTCTTATTTTGATTTTGGTTTATCATAATTTGGTATTTTCATTAATATAATAAGTTATGTTAAATGTTGTTTGAACACTTAATTATAAAGATAAGTGTTGTTTTAACACTTAATTATCTAATGTAATTATATAATGGATTTAAGTAATATCAGAAAATATGCTGATTCACAATTAATCGGCTACAATCTTAAAAAATCGCTTACAAAAACAAAAAATCAACTTAAAAATGTAGAAAGTGGTGTAGATATACAAAGAAGTGATTTTTTTAAAACACTGAAAGAACCATTAATTTAACAACAAAAGAAAACTGATGAAAAACAAGATCAAGTGATTGAACAACTTAAAAATCCACAAACTAATGTGGTTAAGGCATTAGCAGCACCATCTCGACGTCAAGCAATAGCACCAAACACACCACCAAATACACAACTAAAAAACAATCTGATTGGGAAACTGAAGATGAAGAAAATATATTAGATCTTGAACAACAAACAATAGAAATGCAGGAAAAATATTACAAGAAATTGAAGAAACAGAAAGAAAGAAAGAAAGAAATACAAAAAATGAGTGACAAAGAACTAAAACTATTACAAACAACACAACAAGACGATGAAGAAGATGAAGAAGAGGAAGAAGAACCACAACCATCCACAGGTAAACAACCGCCAATAACTATTAATTTCGACAAAAATTTAACCAAAGAAGATAAACATTACTTAATTCAGAAAAAACTTAAGTTACCAACTGAATATTTAAATAGCTCGCCCGAAGAAATCAAAATAGCAATTAAAAAATCCCAAGAACAAAACACAGCCGCCCAAAGATATTTGGAAGAACATTCAACAAAAAAGGGACGCCATATCAAAATCTGACACAAAGAGAATCGAACACATATAATAAAAAAGTAATAACAAAACATGCAACCGCCGAATTTGTAAATGCATTAGAATTGATACTAAAGGCCCCCAAATACACAGGTAAAGGTATTAGAAGATACTAACAACCAAGAAGAAATGCTTACAAAATCAATCAAAAAAATCAATATGGTGGGCTAATGATTGATGTCTCATAATTGATGAATAATATGTTAGTACATGCTTACAAAGATGAAAATTTAGTATACAATACACCAGTTGATAGCTCACTTATAAATCTACTAACTAAAAGGTACAATCCCAAAACAAAATATAGTATTGATGCAATGAGAGTTTTTAATGATCTTAACATGCTTGCGAATATGCCAAAACATAGATCTTCTGGTAAATCAAGGATGATAGGATCAAGTGTGGTTTATTATCAAAATCCGAATCAATTAGCAGAACGAATGAAAATAATAATTGGATCAATGATTGCTGGTAACAATAGTCCAGTTTTAAAAAATGATTTATCTCAAATAAATGATGAAGTGCTTAGAATAGGAGCTATTGATAAAGTCATGCATGAAAAATTATATAACAAATATATATGGACGTGAACACAGTTTGAGGTTTGAAATCAACTAATGCAAAAAAAGAAAATTCTAGGAATAAACCTGGAGATTTCACATTAAAATTTATACCTGAATTACAATTAGATAGTAATGAACAACATTATTTAGCTCTTGATCATATTTCCATGACAGCTAGTTAGCATAATATAAGACCTGTATATGATAATAATAAGATTTCAAAAAACAAGGGCTCAACATGGGAAACAATTACATTTCCTGACGGAATTTATGATTATGATGATTTAAATAATCATATTCATAATAAAATAGGAAAAATAAGAAAATACTGATACTTATGGAATTAATATATTATTTGATCTAACAAGCTATAAGGCTTTTATAACACTTGATGAAAATTATCAAATTGATTTTAGTGCTAGTGGTAATTTTGGAGATTTAGTTGGTTTTGATAAAACAAAAAAACTAACCTCAAGTTCTTATGGTGAAAATTTTCCTAATATAAGTAACAGTATCGACAATTTGTATATTAGAACCTGTTTATTAAGCCAACTATAATTTCAGGAAAAAGATCAAATGTTCTTTATACTTTCAGTACTAATATTAAAACGCGATCTCTACCTTTTGAAATCCAACCAATGAATCATTTATGGAATAAAATTAATACAAATTTAATTAATAAGATTAGAATTTATATCACAGATGATGAAGATAGATTAATTGATTTCAATAATATAGATATATCTTTAACACTTGTATTAAAATCAATATAACTTAATATATATAATTGAAATAATTAGACGTGAAAGAGATTCCGACACTGGAGATTATATTTATGGGGAGCGATTTTGGGGTGATATGGCTTCTAAGATATTTCAAAAGGTAACATCAAAAGCTGTTTAAAAAATTGCTCAAATAGGTGCTGAAAAATTAGTAGAAAAGGGTGCTGAAAAAGTTGGTGAAAAAACTGGCCAATTAGTTGGAGAAAAAATATATAATACGTTTTCTAAAAAAACAGATAAAATAAAGGAGGTCAAATTATTCAAGCTTTACGAAAAAATAAAAAACAAGGAAAAATGATGTTTACCAATATATTTGTTCAAGTTTATGGCATCCATAAACTGATGTTAATGAGACCTGAGAGAATATCTCAAAGACAGACACATATTTCTGCATTGTATCACTTTATTTTAGAGACTAGTAACACTACAAACCTCTTGGCACACTGCCACTAATTCCAATCTCAAAGTCCATTAGGGATCTCCAGTTGAAAATCAATCACCCCTTTTAGATTTCACAACAAACCTTTCATTTCCTAAGTAATGCCACAGTTATCTACATCTGTAAAAGACGGTGTATCAATGGTTCCAGTCATTTCTTTCACGTGTATACCTCATGCCCCTGACCTATAATCATGCTATCTCCCTCGTTGAATTCAGTCTCCCTGCTTGTGCCGATCCTTCGCCACTAAGTTTTCTTCTCTGGCGTACTTACGAAGCTCCGGTTAAAACGTTCTCTCACAATTCCGTGACCATGCCCAATCGTGGACGACGTACTCCTTGAAACCTCTCTCGGACCCGCCAAGGTCCTGCTGCAAGTGCCCTAAACACCGAACAGACCAATTATCGAGCAATGGCCACCGAAGCCCTTCGCCTCCTGCTGGCCCAACATAACCTGGTTCAGACAGGCACTCGCCAACAACTCGTCGCCCGCCTTGAAACCCACTTCAAAAACTCTCCGTCAGATGGGGCTACCGTCACCGACACGCCGTCTGCTACCAATACTCTACCACAAGAAGAACTAGCTCAGATTATCTCCTCGTTAATCGAGGAAAAACTCGCGGCACTGCAAGACGGTGGACAACAGCACAACCAGCTAGTACCCAGTCCTCAAACGAGATCCCACTTTACGGTCCCCAGTCCTCCTACGCCAAGTTCTGCCCAAGATGGCGGCCAACCACAACAACAGAGCATCGCTACGTTGCCGCCAGCCATCCACGCCTTCGGCCCTTCCAATGGAAGTCACCAACAACAACAGAGCGTCGCTACACCCCCACCAGTTTTCCCTGCCTTCAACCCATTGGATCCAGCCAATGTCGCTGCTCTTCATCCGGATTTTCGTCAACCCTCGCTGGCTAGCCACCTGACGAAGACCACGACGACTGCCATCACGAACGGTGAGTACGTGGACTTTGCTACTCTCCTCCCCATCTCTTCCCTCCTCGAAGAGGCTCGGAACTCCCAACTCCACCTTCAAGTTGGGGCTCAAGGGGTGACTATTCCCCTCCCTGCCACCTCCAAACGGCCCAAAATTACATCCATTGAGAAATGGCTGGACGCCTTTGCCATTTTCTCCTCCGTCCTGGTTTCTATTTACCCCTCCCGCGCCGCCGCGTTAATTGCCTACCAGCAGTTAATCAGGGACGCAGCGAGGAAATTTCCCGGGATGGCATGGTACGTCTACGACGTTGAGTTTCGACGTCGTGCCTCCCACAACCTCTCCCTCAACTGGGGGGAACGGGATGTCCAGTTATACCTAGACACCTTTACAGGCCTCCCAAATTCTGGCTGCCGCACCTGTAGTAGCTCTGACCACCATGCTGACTCCTGTCCACTGTCTCCCCCTAGGTCCAGGGACTCCCCAAACCGGTCCGACCTCTGCTACAATTTCAACAACGGTCGCCCCTGTGCCCGCTCCCCATGCCCCTACAAGCACCGATGCAACCAGCCAGGATGTAATGCCACCCACTCTGGCCAAGACCACTCCAAACTCTCCCGCAGCAGAGAGGACCGCCTTAAATCATCTACGGGCTCTAGCAATTCCTCCCGCAGCCACTCCTGAGTACCTGGCTCGTCTCTCACCCCCAACCCCCATTAATATTCCCAAGTTGGCGTCCTATCTCCACGATCACCCTTATCAACCCTTTGTGCACCACCTCCTATCGGGCTTTTCTGAAGGTTTTAAAATTGGTTATGCTGGTCCCCGGGCTCCCCAAGAATTCCCCAACTTGCCCTCTGCTAAGGATAATCCTTCTGTCATTGACAGGAACATGTTAAAAGAAGTCTCACTAGGTCACACTGCTGGGCCCTTCCTTTTCCCTCCCTTCGCAAATTTTCAAGTTTACCCAATTGGGGCCATTCCTAAAAAACATTCCTCAGAATGGCGGACAATATTCCACCTATCCTACCCCAAACACCGTCTCACTAGCGTCAACGCCCACATCCCTCCTGAAGACTACTCTCTCCAGTACATTAAAGTAGATAACGCGATTGCCATTCTTCAAGATCTTGGTCAGAACTGTTTTATGTCCAAACTGGACATTAAAGCTGCCTTCCGGAACATCCCAGTCCACCCCTCTGATTGGGAACTGCTAGGGATGAAGTGGCAGGGCCTGTATTTCTTTGATATGGTTCTTCCCTTCGGTCTCCGTAGTGCCCCCTTTCTCTTTGACCAGTTCTCCTCGGCCCTTGAGTGGATCATTCAAAAGAAGCTCCACATCCCAAAGGTTATCCACATTCTGGATGATTTTTTCATCGCAGCAGCCCCACCCCGGACCCACTGTGCAACAGCCCTCTGCAATGTCCTCCACCTGTTCACTGAGTTGGACATTCCCATTGCCCCTGGCAAAACCTTTCCTCCTTCTACCTCCCTGGAATTCATGGGTATCCTCCTAGACTCCTCCACGATGGAGGCCCGCCTTCCACAAGACAAGCTCGCTCGTACCAAACAGGCCCTCCATCAGTGGTCCCTTAAAAAATCAACCACCCTCCGAGAACTTCAATCCCTGATAGGCACTCTCCAATTCGCATGCCGGGTGATTCCCCCAGGTCGCCCCTTCCTCCAGCGTATCATTCACCTTACCAGAGGTACCCAGCTCCCCCACTGGCACATTAAACTCAATGCCGGTTTCCGTAAGGACATCAAGATGTGGGTTGACTTCCTAGAACACTGGAATGGGGTAAGCATTTTTCTCGATTCTCAGGTCTCCAACCCCCATGACCTCCAACTTTTCACGGACGCCTCTGGGTCCTTAGGCTATGGAGGGTTCCTGGACGGGCTATGGTTCCAAGGTCACTGGTCACTGGTCACAAAAAACGGGGCATCAGCATCGAATGGCAGGAGTTATTCCCCATCTACCTGGCATGTGTCCTGTGGGGCCCCACCTGGTCGGGGAAGCGTATCCTGATGTGGTGCGACAATCAGTCATTCGTAGCCATCATAAACTCCAAACACTCTAAATCCCCCCGGATAATGGACCTTGTTCGCAGTATCACCCTCCTTACCCTCACTTACACCTTCACAATCAACGCTACCCACATCCCTGGGCTGGATAATGCTATTGCTGACTCCCTTTCCCGTTTTCAGATGGACCGTTTCCGGGCCCTGGCCCCCACAGCCTCTCTCACTCCCTGCGTCATCCCTTCATCAGCGATGCTCATCTGACAGCCTCTGTACAGCAACACTTCCATGCCTCTCTTGCCCCCTCCACAAGGCGAACCTACAAGGCTGGTCAAAAACATTTTTTAACCTTCAACCTTATGCATGGATTGGTAGGTCCCTCTAAACCCCTACTGCCAGCCTCTGAAATTACTCTCATTTATTTTGCCTCTCACCTAGCCCAAACAGTTTCATACGACACAGTCAAACTATATTTAGTGGCCGTTCAAGACCTCCATCGTGAGCTCAACTTTCCCCTCCACATTCAAAAAATGCACCGTCTTCAAAAAGTCCTGACCGGTATCAAACGCCTAGCCCCCTCCACAAAACGTGATCGCTTTCCTATAACAACCCAAATCCTCACCGCAATCCACAACTATCTCCGCCCTGCACTGAGTACAAATTTAGACCACATTATGCTTTGGGCAGCCTTCACCCTAGCCTTCTTTGGCTTCTTACGCGCTAGTGAGTTCACTTGTAACGGTCCCTTCAACCCTGAGGTCCATCTGACCTCACGAGATATAACCTTCCACCCAGATATGCAATCACCTTCCCTTATGCGGGTTAGGATAAAACAGTCCAAAACTGACCCTTTCCGTCAAGGATGCACCCTCACCATAGCAAAGTCCACCTCACCCATCTGTTCTGTGATGGCAATGAAAGACTACATTCTCCAAACCCAGCCTCCAGCAAACCGCCCTTTGTTTACATTCTCTCAATCTGGCTCATGGCTGACCCGCTCAAGCCTCACCAAGGAGCTCCGGTCTATTCTAGAACACTGCGGCTACCCGTCCACCAACTTCTACTCTCACAGCTTCCGCATTGGAGCCGCCACATCTGCAGCCTCAGCAGGTATCCCTCCATGGCTAATCAAAGTTCTAGGACGGTGGAGTTCAGACTGCTACGAACTATATATTAAAACTCCTCAATCTACCATTTTAGCGGTACCTAAAACGTTAGTTAACCACTGAAGCTCTCGTTCTCGATCTTCACCTAGTAAGTAATCTTAGTTTACGAACAGGGCACCTGTCTTTTGCCCAAGGGCCATGCCCCCACTTTATCTTACTGTGGGGGTATTGCGTCCCTCGCTTAAGCAAGTTCCGCAATTCGTGGCAGGGAAGTGCACCCATTAGCTGCACTTTACCCCACAGTAAGGCTCTAGCCCACTGGAGACAGGTCCGGAGAAATTACCTATTCCAAGGTGGCTACCCCCGGTACCACCTGATCTGTACTCCCCCCAGGAGGGGCTCCCCCTCCTGGTTCCCTCAGTCCCCCGGGACTGTGGGATATGGGCCTCACCCCTGGAGGCAGGTCTGGAACTTTTATTCCAGGGTGGCTACCCCCGGTACCACCTGATCTGTACTCCCCCCAGGAGGGCCCCCTTCCTGGGCCCCTACTTCCAGCCATCCTTCCCTGCCACCCATATTTTACCCACAGCTAGCGTGTTATTTCTAATTGTATTACCATTAGTGGCATCTCAGACTAGGCCTCGAAAGAGGATCATTAAGTTCAAGTTTATGGCATCCATAAACTGATGTTAATGAGACCTGAGAGAATATCTCAAAGACAGACACATATTTCTGCATTGTATCACTTTATTTTAGAGACTAGTAACACTACAAACCTCTTGGCACACTGCCACTAATTCCAATCTCAAAGTCCATTAGGGATCTCCGGTTGAAAATCAATCACCCCTTTTAGATTTCACAACAAACCTTTCATTTCCTAAGTAATGCCACAGTTATCTACATCTGTAAAAGACGGTGTATCAATGGTTCCAGTCATTTCTTTCACGTGTATACCTCATGCCCCTGACCTATAATCATGCTATCTCCCTCGTTGAATTCAGTCTCCCTGCTTGTGCCGATCCTTCGCCACTAAGTTTTCTTCTCCCTCCCACCCTCCCTTCATGACTGGCACCCTTGCACTACACTTTTAACTCCTGGTACTATGCTTTAGGACTATCTTAAGCTAATTACCAAATCACTCAGAATCATAGAGATGTCCACCAGGAATAGGCCTATACTTTCTCTTCCAAGGAAAGCAGCAATACATTTATATAGATTTCTCTACATACAAAAAAACAAAAAAAAAAACAAAAACAAAACACAACAAAAAGGCAAGTGCTGTTATTGCGTTCAGAGCATTTTGGATAGATACTGGTCGTTGCTACTCTGTGACTTTTTAGAGACATATATCCGTTCATCTTATATGTATCTTTAACTGGTTAAAAACCAACATTCCATACGGGTAATAGGCTACTACTATCTGTCTCTTAGCTACCTTGCACCCCGTTATTTAGAATGCACAGAACTGCGACTATATGCTTGTATTTTGGTGACCTTCTGTTGTTTATCAATAAAGAATGGTGGCAGGGAAGTGCACCCATTAGCTGCACTTTACCCCACAGTAAGGCTCTAGCCCACTGGAGACAGGTCCGGAGAAATTACCTATTCCAAGGTGGCTACCCCCGGTACCACCTGATCTGTACTCCCCCCAGGAGGGGCTCCCCCTCCTGGTTCCCTCAGTCCCCCGGGACTGTGGGATATGGGCCTCACCCCTGGAGGCAGGTCTGGAACTTTTATTCCAGGGTGGCTACCCCCGGTACCACCTGATCTGTACTCCCCCCAGGAGGGCCCCCTTCCTGGGCCCCTACTTCCAGCCATCCTTCCCTGCCACCCATATTTTACCCACAGCTAGCGTGTTATTTCTAATTGTATTACCATTAGTGGCATCTCAGACTAGGCCTCGAAAGAGGATCATTAAATAATGATTTTATCTAATGATTTTATCTAATGATTTTATCTAATTATAATATATAATGAACGGAAAATTTAGAAGCCCTTCTTTAATCAAACGTTATGAATATGCATATTATTATTTACAAACACCTTTGAATTCAAATATTGGAGCAACTCACACACAAGATAAAGACAAGTACCTTTTCGTTGTGAATAATAGTAGTGAAACTAATCCAATAGATTGGTGCAATGCTTATTTTGAAATTAATTTTAAACTTAACACTTTGGCGGAAGCATATAATGCTAATCCTGGTGGTTATGCTGCTGGAACGGGTAATGCAAATTTATTTATGGCACCAAATAATGGTCAAACTTTCATAAAAAAATAGAAGTTGTATGTAATGGTATTACAATTTACACTAATACAAATGCTAATGAAGATGCAAATGTTTTATCACTCTTAAAGTATACAAAAGAATATGTTGATAGTATTGGAGAAGATCAATTCTTTTATTTAGATACTAAAGATGGAACTGCCGAACCCCGACCAGCCCAAGCATTATATAATCTGGGATTTGCAATACGTAAAAGTAAAACAGCAGCTGCTGCTGAAAACAAAATAAGTATTCCTTTGAATATTTATTCATATTTTGCTGCTTTCAAAAATAATATTCATCCTAATCTGAAAATGAATCTTTTTATAACATTAGAAATGACAGTAATATATTATTCAATGAGGCTACTGCAGCTGATGAAAAAATCATGTTAACAAAATTTCGCCTTTGGTGCCCTAAATTGATTTTCAATGGTGAAGGTATGAAATTATATTTGAATGAGTATTTGAAACCAAAAACTTGGACTTTTCTTAAGGAATACCATGAAATTTATCAAACAACAGCTGTTAATTCATTTTTCAGAATTTCACCAGGAATTAGAAGACCTCGTCACGTAATCAAACTCACAATATTTTTACATTTGACACTTTTGAGGTTGGGACTAACAATGTAAAATTTACTAAAATACAATTAGAAATAAATAATTCAATATATTATCCTCAGCTTGACATGACAATGGAGGAAGAATCTCGCTCATATAGAACATTACTACAATTCACTCATGGTTATAATGACTTTTTATCTGGATCATTAATTAATCGTACGAATTTTAAAGATCTATTTGGAATCATATATTTTGATCTTAGAAATCAAGAAGAAGATATCAAAAACTCTACTGTATCACTTACTTTTAGATATCAATTAAGTGGAGCTCCTGGTTCTAATTACACTTTAAATGCGCTTGTGTTGCATGAAAAAGAAATCGAACTATATACAAGTAGTGGTAAATTACTCATTAAAGCATAAAATTATATAACATATACTATATACAATTAATGGCGAGATATTTTCTACATAAAGTTAATTTAAATCAAAATCAATTAGAAAAATTAGCAAGAGCTGTTAAAAATAATTCAGCAATAACAATAAGACTTACTCATAATGAATTAAATGGTCCACATGAGGTGATGCTTACAAAAACACAAATTAATAAATTAAGAAAAGCAATGACTAAGGGAGTTGGATGAGATATTAAAATAAGTAAAACACAAATTAGAAAAGCTGTAAAAAAGGTAGTGGATTAGGGAGTTTAATTACTAAAACACTAATACCAATGGCTGCGAAATTTATTAGGTGGCGCAATCACAATCACAATACCATTCGAAAAACGTCCTTTAATGTATCAAATTGGAAATTGGCTAACTAATAAACAAAAACAAGATGCCCTGAATGCTATTAATTTACGATTACCTTTATTATTCAGACCAAAAAAAAAACAAGTTGGGCAAGGTATTTGGACAACACTGGCATCTATAGGAATTCCACTTACAATAAACGCTGTATCTTCACTTTTTGGGAAAATAGGTAAAGGTTTAAGTGTACCCGAAATGTCATCTGACTATCGAGGAAGAGGTTTAATGGTTTCTCCAAGACCTGGAATGATGATGCCTTATAATCCATCTCCTTTTTTTGGAATGGGAAGAGGTAAAAAAAAAAAAGGACGGGGTTTAATAACAGGAGCTCTAGGAATTCCTCAAAACACAGCATTCAATCAAAACGTATGGAGCAAAATCCCTTTATTAGGCCAAATAATATAATGAAATTTGAAAATAAACCATTATCAAATATTGATCTTCAAAATTGGTGTAATTACTTGAATATTCCAATTAAAGGTATTTTTAGCAGAAATAAATGTCTAAACATCATTCACCTTGTATTATTAATCTTGATGAATTTGAAAATCAAGGAACTCATTGGGTATGTTGTGCTCCAGAAATAAATAATAAAAAACATTATGGTATTTTGATTCATTTGGTATGCATTTTCCTCCAGAATATGAAAATAGAGCTAAAAAAGATCAAATGAAAATTACATACAATACCTACCTTATCAAAATATTTACAGTGTATTATGTGGATATTATTGTATATATTTTCTTCATATTTTCTTCTTCTAGGTGAAAATTATTATACTATTTTAAAAAGATTTAGTATTAATGATGTAAATTATAATGAAAAATTCATAGAGAATTTTTTCAAAAATATCTGAAGAATATATATGAAATCATATTGCGTAAAACAAAGAAAACAAACTGAATGTGTTCCAGGTAGTGAACAATATGTTAAAACAAAAAATGGGTGCTTTATGATGAAATGCAAATGTGCTGAATGTGGTATTATTAAAACTAAATTTGTAAAAAATCAAGAAGGTGGTGCTCCAGCAAGAAAACGAGGTCCTTCATTGACAGATAAAATTGCTTCTGTACCATCTAATTTCGTAACACCTGCTCTAGGTTTTGATGCCTTAGGAAGAGCATTGGCTGGCCAGGCATTTAAGGGAATCAAAGATAATGTTAATTATTATAGACAAAGTAATTCTTCTTCAAGTATTGGAAGATTACCCAAAGCAAAAACAGGAGGTGCACTCGCTAGAAGATAAAGGATTTACTTAGGTTTTGAAAATGTGTAAATTATATATATAATGAAATCATATTGTGTTAAACAGAAAAAACAAACTGAATGTGTTTCAGGTAGTGAACAATATATTAAAACAAAAAATGGACGTTTAATAATGAAATGTACATGTGCTGAATATGGTATTATTAAAACTAAATTTATAAAAAATCAATATGGAAAAGGATTTGATATTCATAAAACAATTGGTAAATTACCAAAACCAAAAAGAAGATTTACTCTTCCTGGTCATAATTATACAGGACCATATAACCCATTAGATGAACAATTAAAATATGATCCAAATATCGGAGAAATTCTTGAAATTTATCAACAACCAACTGGAAAAACAGATGCTGTAGCCATGCAACATGATGTTGATTACACTGTTTGTGGAGATAATAAAAAGTGCAAACATGAAGCTGATCGAAAAATGGTGAAATCGCTTGATGCTATTCCTTATAAAGAAAGACAATGGGGCATTGGTTAGATAGAAATTCTATTAACGCAAAACAAAAATTAGGGTTTGGGGCTCCAAAAAACGGGCAAAGCCGTCGAGTTGGCA
>OX419336.1:15743680-15766180 GCA_948470475.1 Galaxea fascicularis | reverse complement strand
TGATCATGAGAGACACATGATAACTGAGGTTATTGTTATTTGTAAACTCCCGTTGGTAAATCCTGCCACAAGTGCTACAGGTGAGCGGTCGTTTTCCATGGCAAAAATAGTGAAAACGTGGTTGCGTGCTAACATGAAACAGCAACTGACGTTTTAATAATGTAGCTTTATTGCATACAAGGCAAGAACAGATAAAATTCGGCTTCTAGATGTAGCGAATGAATTTGTCCAGCAAAATGAAAACCGTTTTCGCAACTTTGGTATTTAGATTTGTCAACGTGCTAAACAGTAATTATTAAGATTTTCCTTGTGTTTGATGTTTTGTTATTTTAGTTCAAATTTGGTGTTTATTAGCCTGATAAATAATAAAAGAATTCACTGTGTCTGCTATATTGGGATGTATTTTTAGCCATTCTAGAAGCATATATTTAAAAAATTTTCCGGGGGAACATGCCCCCGCACCCCCCTAGGACGCTTGCGCCTGCGGCGCGCGCTAAAAATGGCTTCGACATTTTATTTAGCCCTCCCCCCCAATCGCAAAAATGCTGCACGGTCCCAGAAAATGGCCTTTAAACCAGCCAGGACACACCAAGCGACATTAGAGTTAAGGTAAGAATGCTTTATTTCGAATTATTTTCAGTTTTTCTTCGGTAACGCCGTCTGACAATAATATCTTTGAACAGGGTTGTAACAACAGAAATTAGACTCAAATCTCCTCTTTGCCTTTAATGATGCATGTAAGCTAGCGCAGCTAAAGCTTAAATACAATTCAATGAATAACATTGCTTTAAATACTGACTTAAAGGAAAACGGTTTGCGGTCTCAAACAAACATTCCTTCAGGTAGCCAAAAGTTAAGAGGTACCACAGTGGAACCACAAAATCTTCAACCCTGCGAATTTACATGAATTCCCTGCTATTCACGCAAACTAAAAGTTGTTTCCTCAGGCTAGCTTTATCTGTCATTAATTTAATAATAATAATAATAATAATAATAATAATAATAATAATAACATTTATAATGCGCAAATTCCATATAATGTTCAAATGCGCATGACAAGATTAAAAACGGATTAAAAAAATTACAATTAAAAGCAAACTTACAATGATTTAAAAAGCTAAAATTTCAATTAAAAGTAAAACTAACAATAATAGAAACAACTATGATCAAAATGCGAGGCGGAATAAGTGAGTTTTTAGCTTGGCTTTAAAACTACTAACTGTGTTGGCGCTTCTTATGTTAAATGGTAGCGCATTCCAAAGCTTCGGTGCTGCACAGGTAAAAGAACGGTCACCTAGTGTAGCTTTTGATTTAAAACGAGGATAACTAAGTAAAAATTTATCGCTAGAATTCCTTAGATTATATTTAGATGGAAGCCTAAGAGAAATAAGAGATGACAAATAAGTAGGAGCTAAAAAATTAAGAATCTTAAAAGTAATTAAAAGTATTTTAAACTCGATTCTGTATTTAATCGGTAACCAGTGTAGTTCGTAAATAAGAGGCGTCACACGGCAAAATTTCTGTTCTTTAAAAATCAGTCTGGCGCAGGCATTCTGTACTCGTTGCAGTTTATTTAGCAAGCAATCTGGTAGTCCATAAAGAAGACCATTGCAGTAGTCAAGGCGACTTGTTATGAATGCATGGACAAGAGTCTCAGTTGACTGCTGTGAAAGATACTTTCTAATCCGACGAATATTATAAATATAGTAAAATGAAGAGGCACAGATTTTTGTGATATGTGTTGCCATAGACAGCCTAGAATCAAACCAAGAACCAAGGTTTCTCGCGATTGGCACGGGATGAATATCTGTAAGCTAGCGCAGCTAAAGCTTAAATACAATTCAATGAATAACATTGCTTTAAATACTGACTTAAAGAAAAACGGTTTGCGGTCTCTGATAACAGGTGATAACCAAGTGCTAGCAACAATTAAATCCAGTTACATTGATAAGGAATCAATTACAGCGAACATGTGCTACTAATGATCTGCTTCCTGTAGTACTTGGATTTGATTGATTATGAGAATACTTGGCTAGAAGACCCCCTCCTACCCCTCCTGTGGGGGGGGGGGGGTCAACAGAAGCTCTGAGGTTCCACCAGAAAAAAAAAAAAAGTTAAGGCCGGTGTAGCATCACATTTATGTCAAACAACCAATTACTTGCAACAAAAAGTTCATAACTCACTATGAACACATTTTTAACTGCTTATTTCTGACAAAATTAATATAATCATGTACACAAAGAACATTTTACAAGAATACAAATGTAATATTTATTTGCATGATAATGTAATGAAATGGCTAAATTCAATGATTAAAATTTTTATAACTCAGTATGAATATTTTCTGTTCAATATTCACTGATTTTTTTTTACTGATAGAAACCTTTGCTTCCTTTAAAGTATCTGTCTTTTATAATGAGCTATTCCTTCAATTCCTAAAGGAACAGTGGCTCAAAAAATCATGAGCTAATAAAATGATTAATAAAGCCATATTAAGACCATTCTCCTAAAATACGGAAAGTCAAACCTCAATTATCTGGAATAAATCTGCATAATCGAAAACAAGTCTCCGGCAATCAGAACTCAGTTGAACGCAATTCATATACATCACATGAAAAGTGCTTAGTACAGTTGCTGTTTAATTGAAGGGAAACCTAATTATATTACGACAGTTATGGGGTACTTCATCATGCTTTCTTAATATTCATAAAAAAGTACTGAACCAGAGGAAATATTCCAGATAATCAAGGTTAAACTGTATTTCTTTAACACTTTGACAACTGGAAATTTTGCAGATTTATGCCATTTGAAGGGAATCAAGCCATTTTCTGGTCAATGTGTATGCTGTTAATTCGAGAGAAAGCCCAGCTTTAGTTTCTAGTGTCAAATTCCAGCTTTTAAAGCTCGGGCATGTGTAAAAAGCAAAATTTTGAGATTTCATTGACTTGAAAAGTTTCACTGCTCCCTTGACTTTTACTTTTCACTTTCTCCCTACCGCGACTCTTTTGCTTCTCTTTTCCCATTCTTCCCCTATGTTGGGCATTTACTAGGCTTCATTTCAGGGGGAAATGTTTTTGCGAGAGGCCAGAGGATCATGAAATTATTTTGAAGGAATTACATTGTACAAGTAAGTAGTAGGACAAGATTTTCAGTAGAATTTTCTGGTGAAAATGACATGGTTTTTTGGCATTTTCTATGGCCTGTTTTGCTGAATGGGGCTCATTTGGGTACGGTTTGAAAGATCTCATCCTCCCACACAAGTTGGTTGTCAAAGTTGTCTAGAACTGTTGAGAATGATGACGTCGCAAGTGGTACAAAGGAATTGGTTCCACATGAGCACTTATAAGCACTTTCAGAGGTCAATGGGTCAAATCTTCTTTGCCACAAAGCAAATATTACATTGAACATTCTTCTCATAATAAAGTTGATTCAATGACTTGAACAAGAACTCTTAATGCCCATGCAATAATATTGTCACGATAAAAAACTATTGTATTTGTGTGTGCAAGTTTTTGGTGCTTTTATTGCACCAAAAACTGCTTGCAAATTAATTAACTATAAAATTTGCTTTATGTTTGTAGTACAAGTTCAAATCTGCCTGTTTTAAAAACAGATTTGAAGCACAGGTGAAAGTGAAAATTTGCCAGTTTCTATATGTATTTCACTATGTTTGCAGCAAACTGTTGTAAGACTATCATATGACTTTTTTTGTTTAATGAAAGATATGAAACGGGTATAAAAAGATCTATTCTGTTGGCTCACTGTCTCACTGGCTCTCCATAATAACGTGACTGGCATAATGTCACCCATTCAGCATTAAACAGTTGTCTTTTCTTCATGAATTGTTACAAGGGGTACCTGAGATACCTCTCCATTTTCTATTTCCTGTGGATCATAATCATCATCATCATCATCATCATCGCCATCACATCTGCATGGTGCTCGAGTAAAGACTGAACCAGAACAGTTGCTTCCTGTTGAGTTGGATCTCTGCAGAGTCATTTGAGTATCATCACTGAAAGAGAAGCCTCTTGGAGCAAAGGCGCTACTCTCTGTGGGCTCAAAAAGTTCACCTGTATGTTCCACTGTTGACTCGTGAGGCATCTGTAGAGGAAATAATCAGCTTTCCTTTATAAATGGTTCTTTAAACACAGCAACAAGAATACAAAACAAGCACTCTAAGCAGTACACAGATGTACAAACTGAAATGACAACCGCTTTCAGTTGAATACCTTTCTTCCAGGTAAAGAAACACAGCTAGAGGAACTTGTGTGTTTGCTTTTGTCAATCAATGCTGAAATTGTACTGCCAGCTAATCTATATCATTAACATTGGAACTCATTTAGCTCAAAAGCATCAAAATGTTGCAATTTTCTTCCTTGAAAATAAGGACTTTCCATCATATTTTCCCCACTTACAGGGCTTTCAATAAGATTTCTTAGTAACAGGTGTATGCCCCTGTGACAGTTGGCGGCTGTGGCGATCAAAGCGGCCATTTTAAGAAGCAGCCATTTTTAACATTTTTCAAGTATTTGTTGACCAACATAGCTAAGTAGCCAATGACTTGCTGACTCATAGCTGCTGGAGCTCTGGCAGTAACAAGCTTCTATAATTGAAATCCCTGCTCTTGGGTCCGATAAGTGATCCCCCATTGCCTTCCTGTGTACAAATGTGGCTCTTGCTATTTTGTGATCCACCTGATTTATCCAAAAAGTGTCCTCTCACTATATTTACTTGGGCTTCCTGTGGAAGGACCAAGTCTAAAAATGCCCTCCACTCTTCTTTGTCATCATGTTTCAGATGGAAAGCTCACTTCCAGCACCTTTGGACAAGCACTAACAAAGAACAACAACAACAAGAACACCGCGGAAGAAGTCATGTATCGAAGCGAAGCTGCAGGTCAATTTTTATCTCTATTATGACCATTATTTCACATATTTAGCATACTGTACTTATTTGGACCACTACCTTACCATAGTGTGATAGTCTGTGTGTCTCACCAAACCTGAGAGCTGTCAGCTGGACTATTATACTCCTGGTAGGGCCACCCATGCCAAACAGGTCAAGGGGTAGAGGCCAGACAAAGTGTGATTCTCTGGTGCCCCAGGTTGGGGATTGGAAGTGGGCTGATAACCTGCTCTTGTAAAAAGACGTTTTATTACAGAAACGGAATCTAGTGTTACCAAAGTGCTCTATTGTGGCGCAGGAGCACAAGATGACAATGCCCAACCAGCATGCAAGGCAAATAATGATGCCTACATCGCTGATGAAATTGCTGTTGCCAAAGGTGTGTGTGACGATTAGGCAATGGAATGTCAGGACAGTGTTTGAAAGGGGCAAGTGTGCCTAGGTGGTTAATGAAATGAGGAGGTACGGTACCAGCATCCTGGAGATAAGTGAAATGGGAAGACGATGGCGGCCACTGGAGAAACTGTGCTGCACTCTGGAATGGCTGAAGATGAATGTCATGAGAGAGGAGTTGGATTAAGTCTGCTGAGAGATGATACACTGAGTTTGTTAGAATGGGAACTGGTGTCTGATCATCAAGGCCAGGTTTAACTCAAAGTGGCAGCAGGTCATGGTCATACATTGTTATGCTCCAATAAATGAGGCATCTGAGGAAGCAAAGAACAACTTTTATGAAGAATTGCAGGCAGTGTTGGAGCAGGTGCCAGGCAGAGATGATAAGATTGTAATGGGAGATATGAATGCTAAGGTTGGCATGGACATCACAGGCAAAGAGGAGGTGATGGGTAGACATGGAGTAAAACCTGAAATGAATGACAATGGTGAGAGGTGGGCTGACGTTTTTCAAACCAATGAGCTGGTTATAGGTGGAATGCTTTTCACAAATGGACACGGATTTCACCAGGTGATGGTACTGAGAATCAGTTAGATCACATGGCTTTTAGCAAGAGATAAAGGAGCCATCAACAGGTGATGATCTGGCCTGCTCTACTTTACTAAGACACCTGCTTTCTTCTCTAGAGCATGTGACCAGTGTTATGGAGGTTTTATGTTTGATTCCTGTCTGGGACTCTGATATTTTTTCAGTTGTCCTTTTGCCCATTGCCTGGCAACTAGCATTTAACCTTGTACCAGTGTTATCTCCAGTATCACCTCCACTTTTTGCATTTCTCATATGGTTGCCAAATTCCCCCACATTAGATCTTCTTATTTCTCAATATTTTAACTACTCTATCCTCCTTTCGACAACCACAAAATCCAGTCTTTAAGGCTCTATTAAAATGGACACACTATGTTGAAGTCCCATAATTACCCTTTGATCTCATCTACTTCCAGCACTCTGTCGGGTTGGTGTTTGTACCATTTTCTGCACTTTCAGCCCACACAGTTCCCAATGAATGTCTGCTTGTATTTTCTCTTGTCAACTTTACTGCACTCACTTATCACATGGGTAACAGTTTCACCTCTCTCATTGCACATTCTGCACAATGGAAATTCCACACTCTTCTGCATTATTGACCTTCACATTAGTGGTCCTCAAAGCTTGCTCTAGGGCTGCAAAGATGAGAGCTTCCATGCTGGTCTGCCTTCTTTAGCTAATTTCAACTTCCCACTATATCAACACCCCCTTCTTTTAACTCTCACAAAAACTGTCCATGCATTTTCTATTCTAATTCCACACTTTCTCTTCTCCTTCTACCGCTTCTTTTTCCAAAAGTCCACTCGTTTTATACATCTTTCCACATGTACCGCTCGATATGCACATGCCTATTTACTGTCTCACAAACCACTCAACATGTGGATGCACCTTTCAGACTAACCAGACCCCTGCATCCACCTTTATCACTAAGCAAAAATAAAAACTGTTTTCAGATGTAGTGCACTGTGCATGGTCATGATTTGCTCCCCCTGTCTATCTCCTTCAACTCCTCTTTTGTCCACTGCAGAACGCATGCACCATACCACAGCAATGCCACTGCCCATGTGTTGTTGTTATTATTGTCTACTAAGAGTAGCACTAACTTCACCCTGCTGGACTTTGTGCCCCACAATGATGCTGACTGCATGCTTTTGAAGTTCATCTAAGTAGTTCGTGTGACCTCTCCAGCCAGACAGCAGACAATAATCAAAGAGGGGCAGTATCATGGTGACATTATACAGAGTGGAACAAGCCTGCCAAGAAATGACCTTAAGGGTTTTGCATAGCATGCCCACCTGCCTGTTTCTCAATTACTGTTTTAACTGCAACATTTTACAATCAGTTTATTTTCCTTAAACACATTTTGTCCTATCTGCCATAGTTTTAAAAGTTTTTTTTTGACTTCTATCCCTGGCCCCTGGCCAGTTTTTTTTGAAGACAAAAACCTTGTAAAAGCAGCATGCCACCATTTTCTTTCACAAGTCCAAATAGCCCTAGTAACGACACCGATGATAAGAAAGACTGGTAATTTTGGTTGTTTGTTACAAACAACAAGCATGAAACACTTTAACTAAAAATGGGTACATTTAAATGTCATCTTAAGCCCTTTATCTAAATATTGTGATGTACATGCATTAACAATAATATTGCCTACTAATTTCTGCACTCAGGGCAATGAAGCTACAATGTCATAACTACTAAACTGTACCCCATCCAGTTGTTATCTACATCTTTTGTGGAGGTTCTTGAATAAACAAACCTACTACAAAGAAGCTACTGATTTCTCTGAACACTGTGAATAAACAGCAATATTGTACTCTCCCAGTGATGATGTATGTACACTTACTGTTTCGCTCATGTTGTTATTTAGGGATTACTAATATTGATGCCAGAAGTCTGCAACTGCCTGTGTTGCCCATGTAATCAGAGGAACTGGGGCAGGTAACAGAAAAAAAGTACACATTGAATTTATGATCTGTGCTGTTGCTACACTAAATAAAGTCCCCTCTTTAGTTACAGGTTCACTGCTTCAACCCCTGAAACATTCCTTCTGTCATTGTAGCATAACTGAAGGCTGCCTGCTCATGATTAGCAACCCAGCCTTCATGAAAAACACTCACCAACTGTGGTGGAGCCCTGAACAGGTAACTGAATGGATAGTGCAGTAAATTGACACATGAAGCGGCATACAAATCAGCATAGCGTGTAGCTTGGCTGGCAAAGAAAGTCTGACGGTTACCTGAAATAAATTTGAAAGTATGGTCAAAAGTATCTTGCGTTAAAATATCTTTAGTTATAGTATCTTACATTATTAATAATACAGCTAATCTTAAACTTGAGTTGAAATATTAAAGTTTATGTATGTGTGAAGCAACACATGCCTATATTAGTGTACACTACAAGTCTAATTAATAGGAGTCGCACTATAGTGTCTTTTCTCAGGGCAAAATAATTACAGTCAGAAAATTAAGTACAGTCACAGTACATGTAGAAGGCAACAGCCCAACTTCAGCATGAAAAGTCAAAGATGAATTTATTTTAGTTAATAGTTGGTTACCATAAACTAATAGAGCTTGAGGGTATAAATTGCCAAAGCTGAGTTTTTGGTTGACTTTTTTCCAATTGGTTACCTTAATGAACTACAGTCAGAGGTACATTTCAGCATGAGATAAAGTGGCCTAATGAAATGTCCAAAAATGATAGCAATCTCAAGAAATTATCCCCTGGTTCTTTGGTCTTCCTGCATTTGTGGGCTATCAGTTATAATAAAAAGGAAAACCCACACTATGATATATTTCACATGGACCTTTCAATAAGGTAAATGTCAATATGAGTCTATACCTGGGGGAGGGAGGGGTGGGGGGTACTCTGGACTTCAAGTGACGGGGATGATTGAATGGGAGCAAAAATAAAAACCCAAAAAATCCCTGGACCAAAAATAAACCCCCCAAAACAACCATGCCAAATCTCAGACTTCAAGTGACGGGGATGATTGAATGGGAGCAAAAATAAAAACCCAAAAAATCCCTGGACCAAAAATAAACCCCCCAAAACAACCATGCCAAATCTCACTTTGTTCACAGAACTACATAGGCACTATCCTCAGGGCACTACCACAAATCTTGTCCTCCTTTCACTGATATGGGAATAATTATGGCTTGAAATAAGAGAAAGCAGGATCACTAATAAACCCAGGTGACGTTTTGGGACTGCACACTTGACCCCTGAAAGCTGCATCATCCCAATAATAGCTTATTATGTATTTCAAACTGAGGCCTGTAACCAGGATTTTGAATAGGGAGGTGCATTGCACCACCATCAGCGCACAGCTAGAGCACCAGAGGCATGAGTTGGTTGGTTCATCTGGGGTCATCCTGCATCTCAGTGTTGAAATTTTGAAAAAAATTAAGGTTGTCGTAGACTGCATTTCGCACATTTTGAAGTCTGATATGAAATCATAAAAAAAATTAATATTTCTTAAACTTTTCAAATTCAAAATGAATTTTTCGGAAACAGAAACCTTTAATGTGATGTGGAATACACTGAAGAAAAACTATATTGTCACAGTTAAATAAAAGAAAAGGCAATCATAAGGCATATAAAAGAAAATGGAGACAAAATTATATTTAGGCCGGGGTCATTAAGAATTGGTTGTTGACTTCATAGCTCGTAAAGCATAAGATGGAGGCTGTTAACTTCACCTGCGATGAGCACTTTGCTTTTTCTGAGTCGTGAACAATACTGTTCTCAGAAATAGTGATTTGATTTCAGAAAGTGTTGAATGATTTATGCACCTTGTTACATCAATACTGTAAAGTACACGTAAGGAGGGACATTGTTGCTATGATGGAGTACCTTGATGTTCTCATGGAACAGCTGCGAGAAGTCTCTTGAGATTTTTAATGGCTCTCTTCACAGCCATGAAGCACTATACCCCCATAAATCTACAATTTATTATGATCTGTAACTCAACTATTCACTAAAAATCCTGTTAAATTTCAATGGAACTGACTCAATTTTCAGAGACTTGGGGCTTGAAACAGAAGCACCTGCCCCTTAATTTCAGTGAATAAATTCATTCAAAGGCAAGTGTGCTGCACAACCTTAAGACAGAAACGAATCAGTCATTCTGTGGAGCTACCAAGATGGTGTGATGATCAAGTCCACATTACTCTCTACTCCTGCCATACTACAAAACACATGGGCTGAGTATTAATGCCAATTTAAATTGACCTTAACCCTTTAAACCCTAAGATCAAAGTTCCAATTCTCAATTGTCGCTCCTACACATTTCCTATAAAAGTAGTAGGGGAAAATATCAAGCACATTGATCTTGTGTGATCCTGTCCGTACTCCTCATGTCCACTCTGGTTTATAAAGTGTTGATATTACAAGGAGAAATTTGATGTTGATCACTCTTGGGGTTCAAAGGGTTAAGTAACTTAACTGTTCTACATTGTACATCCCAAGAAAATATTTCTACATGACTTTGTTGTACTTCTCACGCATTTCTCTTTTTTCAGCATTGATAAGAAACTTAGTCAAATCCTCTGGTTGTCCCTCTCCATAGTGCTTTGGATAGGAGTAATCCAATAAGTCAGCAAGCATTAATGTTGGAAAACCTTTGGACAGCTGTTCATCAGAATCTCGCCTGAAAAGTCTGGGATTGATATCAAGGCTATTACAGTAAACAGGGGGATACACCTTGGCAGTATGTTGGTCCAAGCTGTAGCCACTAGGGATATCATACTTGTGCATGACCACAAATTTCACTGGAGAAGTATGCAGCAAAAAGCAGGGTATTTCCAGCAGCATTTTTAAGGCTGACTGCTGAGACATCCGAAGCTCCTCTGTAATAAGATTTACTTGCTTCACTAGATCAAAAGTTCGTGCGACCAACAGCTTGGAACATGGATGTAATAAATGAACTCTCTCTTCCACCCCATCTTTACGCACACGAATAACCCCACGTAAATAATTTAGCGTTCCCTTTTTGTGCAAGTCTTCCGCTAAAACAAGAACTGGTGGAGATCTTTCGATCAGTTTCCTTTTCTGGCGTGCTAAGATTCCTGATGGCTTGAGGTACTCCAGCCTTTGACGAAGCAGTTCGCTCCGTAAGAAGAGCACATGCGGTTGACGTTTACGAACGTGAACGACATCCAGATCTTCGTAACTGGTTTTTAACGGTTCTAGACCAGAAAGCGATTGCTCAAATTTTGCAAAGCATCTGTATCTCTGTAACTTCATCTTTTTAATGATGACATCTAAGTCTGACTTAGAAGAAAAATACCTTGGGCAGAGGAGAGAAGAAACAGTTGGACGTCTGAGCAAATTTGGTAGGGCGGAAATTTTGAGGCTTTTTGTCCACATTTTCCACGAAAAGAAAACCTTGAGTCCTTCAACATAAAAGAGATATCCAGCTCTCAAAATGCGAATTACTAATCCTCAAGGTCGAAAACAGCGTTCTTACAAATTATTGTTCACCAAATCCAACAAAGATGTCGCCCAAAGACAAATTCCTCCCCAGATCAACACGGCCAAGTTGGCTGCTCCCAACTTTTTGTGTAACATGACACCAAATGTCCACAAGCGCCTCGCGCAACTTTGTGTTAATTAACCCGAAACTTTGGATCTGAATTTTCTTTTTGTTATTGTATAAGTGGACGCAATATACACGAAATAGACAACAAAAAATAGAAAATTCAGATCTAAAGTCTCGCGGTGACGCCACGTTTACGGCAAATCCTAATTGCCGCTTGCCGTCGGCGATAATCATGAAGCTTCTTTGGGAACGGAGTTGATAATGTAAGTTGGCCACCGTACAGGGATTCTAAAAGCTGACGTTTCGAGGTTGAGCCTTCTTAATATCGTACTCACATTTCCACTCATGCAGTGAAATCTTGGTACAAGGGTGATAACACTGAGCCAGTCCTGACCCTTCTAACGGAACTTACGAATGTTTAGTCTTCACAGAGGGTCTCAATGGGGTAAACCGATAGCCATAAAATGCCAAAAAGAATAAAATCAAAGGCTCCCATGAGCCAGCTCATGGATGAGGAACATAACAATACTTTGAATTTACAACAACTTTATTTTCTAAAAAGATATGTGTAAGAAACCTGTACATTCGTTTGTGTTTTGTGGAAGCACATCCTTTTCAGACACACCTCTTGGTAAAAGAACCGTTTACGCGCTAATATTTTCCGTAAAATTACGCAGTTGATTGACAGGCGCCAGAAGCATTACATTAGACGAAATTGACAGACGTAATAGGCCATATTCGTATTCTCGGTATTGAACTGGATCTAGCATGAAGTGGAGGCTCTTGCGGGGGAATACATTTACATATGAAAAGATTCTCCCGCAAGAGCCTCCACTTCATGCTAGATCCAGTTCAATACCGAGAATACGAATATGGCCTATTTGAACCGACGATGGAAAACAAATATGCAAATTTGTACACGGACCATAAAAATAATATTCAAATGTGATCGCTTTGTTAAGAAGTGTAACAGGCAAGTTAAAGTTTCTTACTGGTCGACGGCTCATTTCAAGTTAGTTTTATAAACGTTTTTGGTCGTAATAAAATTTCCGACTATTCTGAACGCGAGATACCATCATAATATTTTATGAAAGTCCTGAGGGAAATTAGTCACGCTTTACAGTCACAATGTTTTTGAGCGATTCGGGGTCCGGCACAAAACTTTTGCTTTGTAAGGTGAGATATTCAACTCCATCTATTTATGCTTTGTGCGACAATTAACTTGACTTTCCAAATATTTTGTTGTTCGAACAGATTAGCTGTTATAGCTGCTTGTCAGACCAAATTATATCCTCACAGAGAAAAATATTTGCATGCTTGTGGTCCTTGTGTTTTTGTCAAATGTTGACAAAAGTGTTATACTGATCTTTTAAGCCAAGGGATATAGCCTTTCTAAACAAGATCATATTTGCAATCGAGCGTTCACCATGAAAAGAGCGTCTTCAAAAATACTTCATTACGTACCTGCTTGAATCGATCATATGTTGCTCATAAATCAAATGCGTTTGCTTGCCAGAATTCGGTTTTTTGGCTAGAAAGTGTTTCTCCTGTTTCCTTTTTTTGCCGATTTTCTTCATTCTTCCTTCTTCCATCATATTGTAGCAAAAAAATCTCGATTACTTCTGCCCCAGGTACCGCACAGTGATAAGCTTTATAGTTGCTTTTGCGATATCTCGAAGTTCATTTTCGCTGCTCTGAAGATTTCAAAGTTCAATTCTCGCAACTCGTGTTCTTCATCTTATTAACTTTATCTGATCACTGATCCTTAAACAAAATAGACGTTTGTTGAGTTGGAAAATCGAAACCAAAAATCGACGCCATAAACATTAAACACGTAAACAATATCTGCAGAGCAAAATTCTCCGCCTTTGTACTACACCCTGAAATTTGCAAACGTTGGATCAAGAAGACTATGGAGACAAAAGCAATACTTACCAGGGGAGGGACCATGGGAAAGTTTAATGAATAAATTAATCAGAATCGAGTGAGTGAGTGAGTGAGTGAACGAATGAGTGATCCCCTGAGTGAGTGAGCGAAATTCAGACCCACAACAAAACCTCATGGCATGACTATGTCATCCATGAGCTAAAAATGAAGTCGTTAGTCGTAAACAAAAAGTTAATCATAAAAACAAAATACCCACGATTTCGATTACTCAAGACTACGATTTAAGACCGGTTACGTGTCTTGTCTAGTGCGGTTACGGTTGCCGCCCATCGATGATGGTTATAGACTTGTTACTAGAGACCTTTAGCATCGAGTTTTGCGTATGATACGGCGAACCGCAAACCGCAGTCCGAGGTTAGACGTTTGCCGTTTGATGTTACGAGAATTTTCAACTTTAGCAACGCGTCTCTCGTTTTCCTTCAACCTCAGTGGCAAGCATCACGTTGTTTAACGGCAAAGGCCATCTGAAAGGAGCCATTTACTAGAAAAAAAAAGGTGACTTTGTCTTTAAATGGTTATAAAATTGCACTACTGTTGCAGTCGACAAGTAAGTGTGTAACTTTACTAGCGCCATCTTTGTTTTTTCATTCACTCCCATTACTTCAATAAAAACACCCAAAACTCGTAAACGTTCAGCCATGGACTGCTAAAATCTTACATTCAAGTAGAATACAGATACAAAAGCCTAATTTTTAGTCTTAAACGCGGGCTTATCCCGTTAAAGTGGCTGAAATACTTTGCCGTATTTCACTTACCGCAAGGAGAGGTTCCCGCGGTTAAAACGTGAACCGCAAACGGCAAACGTGACGGCAGAGAGTAGGTCACGTGATATTTTGAGGTTTGCCGTTCGCGGGTTACAGAAAAAACCTGATGCTAAAGGTCTCTAATAGTTGGCTCAGGCCCCTCTAGACGCGGGGATTCGTATGCGTAGTTTTTGTTGGATAATCGAGTTGACAGGGTTTGTTCCAGCTGTTTTTTTAGATCTTCTTCAATTTGTTCATCAAGTGCTCACGTGTGTGAGTTGAAAGATGGCTATATTGAAAGGTGTTGCTGGTCTGTCGAACAGGGGAAGAGAAGCCGACAGAACGATACAAGACTAGACTTAAAGGCGAAGAAGAACACCGTTCTCTTTCGGCATTAAAAAAACGTCATTGACTTTCTTGGCCTTAAACGAGTAAGCCAAAACGTTCGGTTTAGGTTCATTTGACCTTAAACGTTACCGCCTCGCTAAAATCAGCTGCAAAACGGAAAATTATTCCATATCGACCCAGATATTGATGTGGACAGTGATTCACAGGATCTGATCTTTAGAAAGCCAGTGGTAACGAGGTCAGGAAAACAAGTCAAAGTGTGGACACTGTTTGATGTCTAGGCACATAAAGGGGAAGCCGAATTAAGCTACTTCATAAATGTAAATTGAGGAAAAATATAAATGAGAGTATAGGAAACCATAAATTCCTGAGAGCCAGTATGCTTGTATTTTCAGGCTATGAAACGGGAATACTAGGCATATGACTGGTAAAGAAAATATTCGAATGTATGATGTAGGTAACTTGGGGCCCGATTACATGGCGAATTTCAGCCCGGGCTGAAATTTTGTTGCGATTACATGATGAACTTCAGCCCGGGCTGAAATATTAGTCTCGGCACCAAATATGAAATTTGGCGCGAAGAGTCTCGGGAAAATCAGGCAGCCATGTTATTTCCTGCTTTTCAGCCCGGGCTGAAATTTCTTTTCGATTACATGAGATTTTTTCAGCCCGGGGCGCAGTTCAGCCCGGGCTGAAAAAATCTCCATGTAATCGACAATTTGATTTTCAGAGGATTTGTTTCAGAAGCCGGGATGAAATTCGCCATGTAATCGGGCCCTTGAAGTTGAAAGTTAGTTGTGCTATTTATGTAAAACTAATAATACACTTCAAAAAATTACTCGATTGTGATTGGCTGAGAGCAGTGCAGTTCAAGTGTAATTTTACACTTTAAAATTTACTCGTGCTTATTTATTCCAAATTGCACTCGGAATCATGTGATTACCTATACATATGCACTGCTGTGGATATAATACTACAAGAGGAATACTTAAACGGTTTGTCCCATCCAATATTTAATTAGTACTTTGCCTACTGATTCATTCCAAGACGGTCCAAAGACTTGAAATTTGCTGTTTGAAAAAATAAACTTTGGATTATTAAAGTTTAACTCTTTAAGATAGTGGAATTTAATTTTTAATTTTTTCTGTTAACTGTAACGGGAGAAAATAACCGTTAGCCGTAAAAAAGCCAAAATGTTAGCTGTTAACCGTGTAAGTCACTACCCCATTGAGACCCTCCTCACACGGTCTTGATCATAATTCTCAGTCCACCTGGACTAAAGACAAACGGCATGCCCGACTGATCGACCAGTTTTGCCTGAAAATTGAAAACTTTTTTCGTTGTTGATAATGCAAATTAACCATCGTACAGGGATTCTAAAAACTGATGTTTCGAGCGTTAGCCCTTCGTCAGAGCGAATCGCATCGCCGAGGAATTATGAGTTGTGTGTGGTTTATATACACTCTTTTTTTTTTTTTTTACAAGAACCTATTTAATAAGAACGTTGAGACTGAGATTAACCCAAATTTTAAGAACAAACTTACAACATAACCCAGGCTGAGAGTCAGTTAAGAAGGTCTTTACTTTGCTTATTTATTTTTTTTTATGAGTAGTATTCTATGTATACAAGAACGTTTTCTGTTTTCACCGCAAAATTTAGTGACTTTACGTGGAAAACTACATTTACCAACAGTTGGTTGGCGCGACATTGTCTGTGTACCATGTAACTTCAGAACACCTTAAGAACGTTTCCAGGCTCAAATCGCGAAAATAATAAGAAGTCGAGCCTCAGATCCAAAACTAGACGTTCTTATAAAAAAAACAGTGTAGAGGAGATAGAGCTACGCTGTTGACAGTGAAAAACAGGAATACATTGATTGAATGTAAAACGTTCGTTGATACTGTGGGGATAAAGTGTGGCGGCTTTCCGTGGTACCTTAATGTACAGATGTAGAGGCTGCATATCGCCATGTGTTGTTTGGAGTGGTTAGCGACATTAATGACGAGCGACTGGCTTGGATGCTTCCTTGACATCTTTCTCGACATCGCCAAGTCGGTCACTTTGTTGTCTTTCTGTCTCACTTTTTGATAAGGTACAGGTTATGCAATAGATTCCATTGGCGGACGTACACGGGAAACGATCGGTGATCTTAACAGATCGTTTAGGTCCCAATATTTTGCTAGTGTTTAGAATGAAATGACAAGTCTTGCATCGTGAGCGGGCGCAGTTAAAAGTGCCGGATTGCTTATTTGTTTTGAGTGCACCTCTAACCAAAAAGTTGCCTACGGTTTTGCCGCGTTTGAATGAAATTAGTGGTTGTTGCGAAAAGATTCGGCATCATTTTGAAGTAAAATATATTAGCTATTTGTCAAACCTATCAATCAATGTAGCTAAGCCGCACCAATCAGAAGCTCCGTTCGTGGACGAACAGGTTTCCTAGAATCGCGGGGTTTGCTAAAGGTTCCCTCATCCACCCACCCCGCTTCCCCGGTCCTCCATGTTTTGCCCTCACTCCAATTTTCGCGCGGTCACAATGTGGAAAACTGCTCTTGAACGGAACACTTCCAACGCAGGCTAAACTACCCTCCCACGCAGTCGTTTTTTCACCACCTCCCCACACGACTCCCCTAAAACGACTGCGCGGGAGGCTAAGGCTAATGCTTAGGCTCAATTATTTGGTAGAGTTAAGGTGTAACGAGAGTGATAGGATCAGTCTTCATTTGATTTAAGGGGTAATGCCCGCTACCACGTGCCCATAGTGCCCAACGAGTGGCTTTCTGCTTACCTAAACACATTAATTTGTGTGGTATTCTTGTCACTCGAAGCCACATCCCTACTTACTCAGGCTCACAGCTTTCAAAACACAACCTTTGTAATAAATGATACATAACCTGGCACCAGACGTTATAAGTTCACCTGGTTTCTTCCAACGCCAAAGCCGAAGGCGTGCGTCAGTATCAATTCGAAGTAGTCCATGAGCTGTGACGGTGCGCAACATGACATTTTGGTTTCATTGAACCTTGCACAAACCATAGCCTCCCACGCAGTCGTTTTTAGGAGAGTCATACTTCACGACTGCGTGGAAGCTACACAAACCAGTGCTTTCAATTTTTCCTTTGACCCATTTTACAGAAGTATATTTGTCGGCATAGAAGATATACTAACGAAACTTCCAACATAAAAGCAGGCTAGAGTTTCTCACTGTGCCGGACATCCAACACTTCTTTGTAGTGTTCAGCTTTGTGTTCAGGGTTTTAAGTTGGTTAATCATGAAGTACACCGTTCCAACCTCCTTTCAAGGGACACGCCCTGGTCCCGAAGGAGTCCCCTGAAGGAAGGTTCTACTGTACATTGAAAATAAAGAAACTAGGAGATAACTTGAAATGTTTCGGATACAATAATCAGCGCAGTGGATGCGAGGAACCTTTCCTCTGGCCAACGACGAAATGTTCCTTCTTTTAAAATGCTCAAAAAGCACAAACCAAAACAAACGTGCACGTTTACCTTGCAAAATAATCCTACCCAAGTGTATTTTTCAAAACACTGATTTCAGTACGCTTTACTAGAAAAATAGTGGAGTTTAGAATGTGCAATTTGGTATAATTTACCCTAAATATGCATTTCACAACTACGCTCGCTTTAATCTGAAAAACACCTTTCTATGTTGATAACAAGTAGCAAATCCAAAAACACAGAATCAAGCACAGAATGGTGGGTAGATAAGAACACCAAGGTCCACCCTTTGAATACATCTCTGATAAAATAATAATATCTTTTAATAATTACACACGAAAATTAAACACCAACGGAACTCACGGCAAAGGTTGCTTGGGTTAATAAATTTGTTTCCTCGGTTTCAGTATAACCAGATGCCTAACATACATTTTATAAAAAGCACTCAAGCCAACGTTTACAAAATTTGAAGACTCACCACTACGGAAGAGACTTCCCATCTGCCCGTAACACGTTTCCATCATGTTGGTCACGTCCTAATACCATGATATAAAACAACAAGTAAATGTTAGGATCACTATCCCACTCCACCATTCAATCTATATTTGCTCCAGTGACCCCATCGATCATAGCATAAATTAACCCAAAAGAAGTAATTTTTACTTACTCTGATAGAGTTCTTTATTTCAGTGATGTCTGGTTCATCAGTAGTGCCTGAATCCAAATTTCTAGCAAGACGAATTACAGAGTATTTTTTAAGGGCTGTGTTGGTTGGTATTTGCTCCCAAGCGTTTGATGGTTCAAAATTAGACAGGAATGTGTCATTAGTGGGCGTTTGTTGTACACTCACTTGTAAGTATCAGCTAAGGCGACGTCCAGATCACGAAGCTTTTCAAATACGTCTGAAATAAAACAGCAAATGTTGTGGACACCACCACACACACAAACTAAAAACAACGGCCAAAACAGCTGGCAAAGTTCAGTAACCCATAATTATTACCATTATAACCATTGATATCACGACTAACATGATTATTGTTGTTTTAAATGCTCACAGGAGGTTGGTACAGTCGGTTATGATTAGTAATGACCAGGAAATGTGTCTAACATTTTACCCCGTGCCCAAACAAACGACTTTTTAAAGCAACGTGTCCACTTGTTCGTATCCTGGTAGCCAGTCTTCAAGTTCTCAAGGAATCAAGTGAGAGATAGAGGTGTACAACAGCGTATTACATGGAGACGCGTCTGAACCGCTTCTCCAACCTAATCACGTCTTTAGTTCTTGTACTGCTTTTCCATCGCGTTATAACAGGACACCCAGTCGTAGGATGTGTTACCTAGGGTTATTTACGGATTTAAAGCTGTAGATATTAGTGGTATAAACCTTGCGTGTGTCATAATAAGATAGTATTTATCTTTATTTTATGCGATTCGGCCCTTAACCCCTCTGTTTGACCACTTATCAATCCCGCCACAGGAGTAACTGTCGCATTTAGTGCTTTCGTTTCGCATTTCTTCGCTTTCTGATTAGCTGGCAACTCCCGCCACTTTCTCAACTAAAGAGAACCAAAACCAATATCAATCGCGACTTGATCGCGCGCTTTTCCCGCGCTTGGCGCCGGCTTCACGCAATTGCTTTTGACGCTGATTGGCTTATTTCACTGTTTCGGTCTGTTGTGAGAGGTTGAAGTAATTGCTTTGGTTTTGGTTTTACGACACTCAATAGTCCATTTTGCAGTTGTGTGTTCAGTGACTTGGCCTTTGAATGGAGGCGAGACTGGATATGACGTTGTTTTAATACAAACATCTGTAACAACAACAACATTAAAGAAGGAATGCCAGTGACTGTGCACGGGTGATCGTTCGACGATTCAACCCGTTTCACGGGTCGGTGCGGCTAACATACCTTGCCTGGACTGCCACACTTCGAGTTCTTGAGTCAGCTCTGGGATGACAAGATACGTTCTGCAATAGAAGTTATTGTCAAACACTTAGACTTCAAGCCTTCGAGTTCCCTGCTGGGAGAGGCCTCTTTACTTTCTATTCAGCGTGCGGGAGAAAAGAGACCTCTGCCATAGGTCGAATCGGTCTTTGATCAGGTCGCCGTCCGCGGTCGTGGACGGAGGTTAAAATAAAAATAAAAATAAATACTTAATTGACCACTGCCCTAGAGGGGCTTTTCAGGGACAGTGAAACAAATAATACAAATGAACACAACAGAGTTAAGAATCCCAACTGGTGGGAGGCAGACCAGTTGGCTATTTACAAGGATGACGAGGAGTTGATCCAGGCACGAACCCAGAACAACACCAGCTAGTGGCTTGGGCGGGATTTGGACCCGGGTCCTCGCATTGAAATCCAGCGCCCTAAACCACTCGGCCATCCTGCCTCCGAGGTTTTAAAATGCATGATCCTTATATTGTTTGCTGACGGTTACTTAAGCCCTCTGAGTGTCGCACATACATTTAGAGTAATTCCGCTGATATTTGATGAGCCCGCATAGGAACATGGCGTCCTGTAAACAGAACTTAACTCGTGAAGAGTTACAACGTTTAGTTTCTATCGTTATGGTTAAGATGCAGGACGGAAAGATAAAAATTCTTAGTAGTCACCAGTTCAAGGCCCTTTTACATTTTTTAAACGGACAAGACACGCTCTCGTGCTTGCCGACAGGGCATGGAAAACATTGATTTACCAGTTGGCCGTTAACAATTGGTTCATAGGTCAGCGTGCGTTCATCGAGATATGAAGCACACGGGAAGTTTGGAGAGCACGAAAGATGAGTTAGAGTTGTTTGAGGCGTAGCCGAGAGCAACTCTAGCTTCTCGAGTTGAGTGTACAGACCGGAAACCAGATTGTTGTTTAGAGAGGATTTTTTCGCTGTTAAAGAACTTGTATGACTGATCGTACACAATCATCTCGAACACTTTGGCGATTACGGAAATGACTGAGATACAGGTCGGTAGTTATTTAAATCAGATGACTCGTCCCGTTTAAACAACTAAGTTATTCTAGTACATTTCCAGTCGTCAGGAAATATGCCAGACATCAAGGATTTATTAAACAGATCACATAACGGGCCTGAAATAATATCAGTACACTCACGAATCAACTTGAGAGATATATTATCTAGCCCTGTAGCTTTAGCTTGTGACAATCTATTTAGATGGGTAAAGACAACACTGCTAGTAGTTGGATGAAAACAGAATTTCTTGTAACTTTCAGGAAAACTGTTTAAATAAATGGACTTCTCGTCAGAAGTTAAGGGTATTTCGCGGGCTAGTCTGGGCCCTATAGTTGAAAAATGTTTATTAAAGACGTTGGAAATCTCGTTAGAGATACAGATAAAGCCGTGTCATTTACTTTACTATCTGGTTGTTCTGGCGACAAGACATGAGGTTTAAACCCCGTTGAAGCCCTGAATTTTTTTTCAGGCTTCTTTACGCAATTGCATAACTTACGTTCACAACTGCAAGGATCATTCTTCATTAGATTTCATTTCCGCAGTTCATATATGATTTATTTCATATACATCATTCCCTCACTGAGAGTTGCTTGCTTGTTTTCGGTTTTCCTTTTCTTTGGGCTTTTTCGGGCATTAAAACTCCAATCCCAGGAACAAAAATTCAGCAGATCTCCTTCGTCAGCTGGTTTGCTAGTTGCTATGTTTAGTTTATTTTTTTCCTTAAGTTTTCCCACGTTTTTAAATTCCAAATGCTGAAGTACAGTCACTCGCGGAGAAAACTTTTCTCAAGGCATTTGTTTGCGGACGTTATCAGCGTGCACAATGGGAACATGAAGCACGCTCGCGCAATTGAATTTGATTACACGAATTTACAAGCTATCTTATAATACTTATTGCACAAACAGGGACGGTTAGAAGTCTTCCTTCGAAGCCATTTGTTGTAAATGTTTCGCCGCTGAACGCGTTGATCCGGCTCTAACCAGATTGAGTCCTGTCAAAAGTTTCGCTTGAAAGCTCTGAAGATGCCGCAGAATGAACTATTCGACAAGCCCAATGAACTGAAGGAACTTGAAGAAGCCGAAGTGATCTACTACAGTCCCGAATGCTCATGTGCTGAAGGTATTACGTCATCTTCACGTCGTGGTTCGGTAGCTAAGGAACCAAGGCGCACGCGACCCATCGCAGAGGTCTCTATTACCAACATCACTTTGCCAACAGAGTCAGTGAATTACATTAGTTGATTACTCTGCCTTGCAACTCGGTCTTTTAAACTTTTGAAAAATCCTAAAATTCAAAATTTATAACCTTTCATGACTTGCAAAATGAGAGAGAGGCTTTAGAATTCCTTGACTTATGCACTTATGAACACTGGTGCAGCAAAAGAAGTGCAAACATGGAAAGATACTTCCATTAACCTCCCCTATCATCGAAAATGCTGAACAGTTCAGAATATAGTGTGCATCTCACAATCGATTTGCGTTCTTAATTTCTTATACCGCTTTAAAGTATAACAAGGCAGTAAACAGAAAACCCCTTCATGCCAACCCACCGCCATCCTTGTTTTTTCTTGGATTTAAGGATATCTCCAAAGATATGATCCCCAATGTACATGAT
>OX419336.1:15718328-15743480 GCA_948470475.1 Galaxea fascicularis | reverse complement strand
CCCAATGTACATGATGTCCTAAGATAAAGCCAAACATATCAGTGAATACGCACAAACAAAAAACTTTGTCCACTATGTGAGAAAGAAAAAAAGTTTTTTTTTTAAACTGCACATGGCAAAAATGAATGTCTTGTGCGCATGTGTGTATTTCCTTGGCCGACTACTGGGTGGTGACAAATTGCACAAACGCCGGAGTGAAATAAGTTGATATACGTGTCACACTTGATCAAAACCGAGAACAAGAAAACAATTGCAGTTAAGACTGCGAGCAGCCTTTCTCTTCCCCTAAAATCTAAAATTGAGAGCGTTGGATCTAGCCAACAAGTGACGAAGCGTAATTTTACTGTCCGTTCGCGTTTGAGGAAAAGAGTACGACTCTTGATAGTGATAATTGCACTGAAAAATGTTGAAGGTCTAATTATTTATAACAATATACCTTTCCTTCGGCGCCAAGCAAGTTGCAAAACACATCAGATGAACCTAAAAAAAGATAATTAACACCATTATTTCTCTCCAGCAATACGAGACATGACGAGAGTTTCATTAGAGCGCATTTGCAGGTTAAAAAAGTTGCCTGCAAACAAGCCAAAGAAACATGTGACCAAATCAGGCGTTTCTTTTTTCTCTCGCTTTATGTAACGTTTGAAAGCTTATTAATGCGTATACCAAATTTGAGTACGAAATTCCTATTGGAAGTCCGCTTTTTTGAGCCATGTTCACTCAAACCAGGTAATGTTCGAGCAAGGGCAAAGGCTTGAAGTGAGGTCCTCCGTGACGTCATCTTATCCCATCTTATCATCAAAACCAACGCGCACACAAAGGAAGTGACCGCTCCACAAGTGGAAATTAGAGATCTTCTTGAATGAATGAATGAATGTGTTACAATATTCACCAGTTTTGATTGGTTGATTTACTAAGTTCAGTGCTATCGCATTACTCGAGTATGTAAGGGTCAATGAATGAGTTGCCAGTAATCGGATCCCTGTCTTATGCGCATAGGATTCTGGGATCGCCAAGGGGCAAACATTGCCAGTCGCTAGAAGAAAATGTATGGCGAAAAGTTGGTTCGACGTCCAAATCAACGATTTTGGAGAGAGATCAACGCTTTTTCGCCCCTGTTTTATCATAAATGGATTCGGGCAATGTTGATATGAGGAAATTGTAAGTTTTTGTCTGAATAACCGTCAAATATATGATAAAATCTACCGATAAACCTCCCTGCTCTCGTAAAGGTTATTGTGCAATTGACTTCGCGTAAAGGTCTCGAAATATTGCAAAATTAGGTATAAATCGGGAGGAAATGACTAACTAAAGCCTTTTCAGTTGTATTTACATGTGTACGGGCTGTTTTCGTATTAGTTATGTCTTCCATAAACAGATTATGGCTTCTGGAAATTTACCTTCTCAAAGGAGAGAAGTCATTGTCAGAGGTCATGGAAATTGTTTTTACCGAGCTGTTGCTCTTTGGAGGGATGAAATATGCGATAAGAAACATGAGGAAATTCGCAGGTTAAGTTCTAGTTTGATTGAGAAAAAGCTGCTACTCTTCTCGTCGAAAACTGCGGAGGAACAGCAAGATCACAGGAACTTGGGCACAAACTGTGAACATATTTTCATCTGCACTACCACTATGCTTTCTCTTTCTTAACTATTTCCTATTCACTGATCTTTGGAGCAAGGTTTACCCCCACAATCGTACCCTCTCATGCACAAAGTTGGTGTAGGGCATTCAAACGGTTCTATAACATTGTACAAAATGATTTGAACAGACCTTCGCACTCGTTGTAAATTGAATTGATCACGATTAATAGCGCTAGCCCACAAAAAAACATCTTTATTATTCTTGGGCGAGTAGAATTTTGATATTTCAATGTGATGAAGAATCTTTTGCCTTTCTGGGTACCTTCGATCGTTGTCACAACCCCAGACAGCACAATGATCACCACTGGACATATTTCCAATATTATTTGTATTAATGAGCTTACAAATAAGCTAAACGTAGTCTGTACACACGCAAATACAACTGAAAAGGCTTTATTTAGTCATTTCCTCCCGATTTATACCTAATTTTGCAATATTTCGAGACCATTACTCGAGGTCAATTTCACAATAATTAACCTTTCGCAAGCAAGGAAGTTTATCGGTAGATTTTATCATATATTTGACGGTTACTCAAACAAAAACTTACAATTTCCTCGTATCAACATTGCCCGAATCCATTTATGTTAAAACAGTGGCGAAAAAGCGTTGATCTCCCTCCAAAATCGTTGATTTGGAGGTCGAAATCACTCGTCGCCATACATTTTCTTCTAGCGACTGGCAATGTTTGCCCCCTGGCGATCCCAGAATCCTATGCGCATAAGGCAGGATCCGATTACTGGCAACTCATTCATTGAATTAGAATAAATGTCATATTTAACCACATGTGTTCGCGTGCACAACTTATAGAACACACATCAGAATGAAAACTTTATTAACGTGTCAATGTATTTAGCTAAAGATGAGCCAATTGGGGACACCCACCAAAAGTCGATACCTATTAACTAGTGTACAAAAAAAAAATGGATGAATAAATGTTAAATACAGATCTTCTACGTCAAGTGGAAATTAGAGACCTTCGTCTGCTCATCCCTTGCAATGCCTTTTCAGGCAAAGATGCCTCCTCGCTACACTGTGTTGTACAGGACTGCAGCAACAAGTTGAATCCGCCAGTTTTAATTTCTTCGCTTGCGCCAAAGCACAACTGTGACCTCGCAAAGTGTAAACCCGTCGTGGGGAGTTTTCAATTTCAACCCCAAGGAGCTTTTAAGATCCACTCCGTGCATTTCACGTCCGATTGCCTCGAAAAGACCTTTCACATCGAAGGAGCATCCATAACACTAATTACAAGTGCCATTCCCACAAATTGGAAATAATATTTAGAGGGCACGTTTAGTCAGTTTAGTGGCATATCGGCCATGTATCGGTGCCGCCGGCGAGTTAACAAAGCTTGGCCTTTTCAGTGCGCGTTTTTTAAAATCGTGTCACGAAGCCAGTGCGGGGCGAATAAACATTGCTTTTACGGAGCAAGCCCGAAAACATTCTTAAGCTTCGATATAGACTACTGATCTAACTCCGTTTTTGCTCCACGGTCTGTAAAGACGTGATTCTAGGCTATTTACTGTGACTCTCCGCCAGGCAGGAGATTTACCTTTTCCCGGCATAGTAAATCGAACCCAATCGAACTGAACTTCAATCGAACTCAATCGGTGGATTGAGTTCGATTGAGTTCGGCAATCGAACGAAATCGAACTCACCGAAAAGAAAACAAATCAATCGAACCCAATCGAACGTTCGATTTTCGAACTCGTGATTTATGTAAAACAGACGTTGAAAATCCATTACCAGATCTTAGAAGCGCGAGTTACTTCAGCCCTGAGTGTAGCGCACGTGTTTTTCGTAAACGAACTACAAATATATAGTCAAAGGCTACCAGGAATGCCGCTTTGACGTTTTTTAGCTTTGTTTTGTTCTGTTCTGTTCTCTTAACTGCCGTGGACAGTTTATAAATGGGGTTTGTGTTATTGAGTAAATAGTAAAAAAAGCGCAAGAAAAAAGTGCTTTGACGGGCTTGCTTTGGGCTTGCTTTGTATAGGTTCACCAGAGCCAATCGAACGAAATCCATTTAATTGTGTTCGATTGAGTTCGGTTTCCGAACTCAATCGAACACAATCAGACGGATTGAGTTCGATTTGTTCGGAAATCGAACTCACTGAAAGTAAAGTAAAGTAAAGTAAGATAAAACCTTTATTTAAGTGTCGATTTGTTTAGGCTCATAAGACTAATTGGGGACACTAATTAAGATACACCTATAGAGAATTAAATATTTACAGGGAAATGATTAAAATTACGGGAAAACGTATATACAAGATATAATTAAAAACTTAAAAACTAAAATTTTCCTATTGACTACACAGATTACAGCAATTGCTGTTGTTAATTACTATCTCGTCAAGGTTTAGTTTTCTTATTTCGTTTATGAAGATGCGTAGACTTGGTGAATCCCTCTGATTTTCATTAAGTTTCGACCATAAAAACGGCCCAAGATATCTGACAGAGTGCTTGCCATAACGTATAGTGTCAAAACGTGGTAATACAAAGTCACTGTTCCGTAGCGAGTGTGCAGAGCCTTTGCGGAGAAATAGTTCAGAAACACAATCGGGTACAAGGCTATGTTTGACTTTGTACATAAGTACAGTGATATCCTGAAGCCGTCTATTATATAAAGATGGTATATCAGCACGCTTTAGGAGTTCTTCACAAGTAGCAGAGTGGGATTTGTATATTACCCTTAGGGCTCGTTCTTGTATTCGTTCTAACTTTCTATTGTCCGATGATTTGCAAAAATGCCAAGTTAGATGACAGTAAGTTAAATATGGCAGTATAAAAGATTTATACAGTAGTAGCTTGGCCTTGCAGGGTAAGTAAGTGTAAGTAGGTAAGTAGTGTAAGTAGGTAAGTGTGGTGTTCGATTGAGTTCGATTTACTATGCCGGGACCTTTTCAAATGACCCCCAAAACCGACATTAGATTGAGGAGATAAACCGTTGTGACGTGATTCTAAACTATTTACTGTGAATCTCCGCCAGGCAGGAGATTTACCTTTTCAAATGACGCCAAAAACCGACACTAGATTGAGGAGATAAACTGTTGTTGATGTAAAAGAATTAGCCACATAAAAACACATTCTAATGTGATCGCGTGCCATTAAATCCAGCTGCTTGGAAATCAGAGGCAGAATACATTAATGAAATGCCAAAGTGCTGTCAATGCTTTGCATCGTTTGTGTTACACTGATTAAAACGTTTTTTACTAATTTCCACACAGGACTGTTATGAAATTCAACGGTCTACCATTCTAGCACGGTCTACCATTGCGATTCATTTATAGACCATGCTAAAATGGTAGACCATCAGAAAATCCTGAAGGAATGCATATTACACTTATAATCCTATTACCACTGTTCTCGTTTGGCATTTGTCACCATTTAGGATTGGAAATAAATTATAGTAACCCGAGTAGTTTTCTCCTAAAGGCATTTACCCAAAAAGTAACGCAATCAAGGCATGTTACATGACCAAATAGCATACCAATTGTTCTTGCGTTACAAATTAACACAGACGAAATTACCACACTGTTGTCAGATAAAATTATTTGTCTAGTAATCTTGTATGGCGGCCTATATTGTTGGCTAAAATCAAATGCAAGCAGTTATGCATTGGCGCGATAGTATTGTAAATAATGTCACTTCGCATTGAGTATGGTGTGCTTTCTACTTGAAGTGTTAACTCTTGAAATGTCTCACACGTGTTATATCTAACAAACGCTTTAAGTTGGGCGTCTATGTTTAAGCTATAAAAGATTAAGTTGCACGAACAAAAGGAAAGGATACCTTCCGATTTGTTACGTCATTAACTGCAAGTTCGGAAAATTCGACGAATTCAAATTTAGTCTTTTGCGTACTCTCTGACGAACTAGAACGTCAATATGTCTAAGACTATAGTAAGGAAATATAGTTCTTCAAAGTTAATTTCTAAGCTCCATTACTGACTTCATCCTTTATACCATAGAAAACAAAGTTCGCTTTTATACCTTAATTAGACAACGAGTTGCAAAAATACTTGAGACACTGTACGCCATTTGGCCTTCAATAATGTTTCCATTATCTTCCGTTTTCCCTCCCCCTCCCCCTCTTATCAAAGTTGTTAACACTGAGTACAACACCATGCTCGAACTTTGAGGAACAACTTTGAAAAAGGGAGAGGGAGGGGTTGTGTATTGTATCTCACAGACTTGTTAGCAGCAGCGTTTTAGAGAAAGAAAAGATGTTTTTGATTGCGAATGTCTCAACAATTTTGCAACTGGTTGTGGCTTTTTGGGAAGGTCAAGGTTAGGAGTACAGAACTTTTTTAGTACGGAAAATACACCGAATATTTATAAACCTCGGCCCTTCGAGAATAGTATATCAGCAGAAATGAAGAGGCCTCAGTAACGTGTAATGTTTGGTTTGTATCACGACGCTTTATATTCAAAACGTTTTTGTGAGATCTGTTCGTTAGTTTTGGTGTTCTGAGCTGAACTGAGAAGTTGCAGCAGAAATAAGTTTGTTTTTTCTCACCTTGAAATAATTGTCTACTTTTTCCCGCATTAAAGTAGGAACGATAAGGCCTGGTTCACACTAGTGACATAACGACATAACAACATAGTCAAAATGACATAAAGAAAAGATCAGTTTTATCCCTATGTCGATATGTTCATGTTATTATGTTCCTCCTATGTCGTTATGATGTATTGTTCACACTTGAGACATAAAACATCAACACGAGGTACTTTTTTCGTTTGCGTGACCTTCCCGTTATGTTGCAAGTGCGAATCAGGCTTAACTTATCGCCAACTCGGGATTATACAGCTCTAATTCATCATTCGATCATCATTCTAATTCATCATTCCCCCCTCCCCCCCCCCTTATATCAATGTTGAGTTCGCGCGCAAACCAAACTGCGCTTTTTTTTTCATCATTGAAATGGGGGGGGGAGGGGGAACTTAAATTTTTCATTTGTTTTGACCGAGATTGCAATCTTGGACAAAATAAAATGAGAAATAAAACCCCCCTCCCCCCCATATCAATGTTGAGTTCGCGCGCAAACCAAACTGCGCTTTTTTTTCATCATTGAAATGGGGGGGAGGGGGAACTTAAATTTTTCATTTGTTTTGACCGAGATTGTATCCAGAGAAACAACGTGACAACAAAGGAGGCTACAGTAATCAAGATGTCATCTGTCAACACAATTAACGGGATAAATCAACGGTCCCTGACGCAGTCACGCGCGTCACAACCTGACGGAAGAACCTGAGTTTAGGTATTACAGGTGGGTTATTTCCGGAAACAAAGACTAAATATAAGTAGTTCTCCTTCGGAAAATTTTCCAAATCACTGCAGGAAGAAATAACGGATCATATCAGCACTGGAAGATATATGTACAACATGGCAACGAGGAGAAGAATACCAGAGGAAACGAAAGCTACTATCAAGGTCCTAAAGGCGACAACAAATCTCTCGTTAGACGCAATCGCGAAGCGATGTGGGGTTTCCACGGCAAGTGTACACCGAAAATTTAAGGTGGCTCTGAACTCCATGTACAGAATTTGTTTAAACTTTGCCAAAAGTTGTATCTCATCCTGCTTATCAAAATTCTATGATAAGAAAAAATTTCACCGTTCCGTTTTTGAAATATAAGCGCTTAAAGCTGAAATTAAGGGAGTTTTTAGCAGGTCACAGTGTTGCTATGGTAATCTATAGTGTCACGAAAATAATACCAACGTATTTACAAATGATTGGGCAGTTTTTTGATACCATGATTGTAACATCAACTGATAAAGAGTGGCATTAATGACCCATCAAAATCTACGTCTAGGAAAGTGCTGGGGACTGTTTTGAGCCACCTTAAATCCTATAGAGAACATTTTTAACATTGTGTCGAAGAAATTAGAGAAAGATGCCCTTGAGGGAGGTATTACACGTGAGTCATATGACGAGTTCTGTCACAGAGTGCAGAGAACAATCTATAATATTTCTCAGGAGCTGATTAACTATCGAGTCTAATATTGAAATGCATGCGACTGCGTTCAAGCTTTTCTTTCACCTTTGCACAATTCTCACGAAGGTGCCATTCTGCCTATTGATTAGAAACCTCCGTCGTGAACAAAACAAACAATCAAACATATTTTCGTTTCTCTTTTTCAAAAAGTTTTTCATCCCTTACATAGTTTATCCCTTCCACCTGCGAACGTTCGTTCTGTATTTTTCACGTTCCCCTCTCGGTTTCACCTTTGGAATTCAATCTATTTTGCTCCTGAATACCTCTTGGTAACGTCAGTATGGACCTTGGACAATCTTGGACAGAATAAAATGAGAAATAAAACCCCCTCCCCCCCATATCAATGTTGAGTTCGCGCGCAAACCAAACTGCGCTTTTTTTTATCATTGAAATGGGGGGGGGGGGGGGAAGGGGGAACTTAAATTTTTCATTTGTTTTGACCGAGATTGTAGCCTCACTGTCCCAAAAGGCAACTACGCTCACTACAACGTAACTCCGAAGGGTCCTCTTGCGAAAAGGACGACAAACTTGAAGGAGACAACATTTTTCGCAATCTGTTTACTACAAATGTACAGGATAAGAAGACGTCACACAGAGAATTCCGCTTGACAAAAATTGTGGGCTCGACTGCTGCTGTTTGAGTAATGGCGGACGTAACTTACACACTTTCAGGCAGTTTTTAGAAAGGTTTATCTTCATCAGATAAGTCGGAGATACAATTGTTTCTAACCTTAAGGGTCTAAACTTCAACTTAGAATGAAAAGGTCGCGGGAAAAAAACCTTTGATTTTCGTCGCAGTAGCACTTTAAGCACTTTTTACCTTACCCTAGCCAACGGTAACAATCTCCAATAGGGACCACAACAAAATGCTCAAAACGGCCCAAACGTTTGTAAACTTCAAACAAACAAAACAAATAAAACACGCAGTCATTAATTGACTGAACAAAAGCCGCGTGTTCAAGACCCAAGGAAAGAAAAAAATTTATCAGTTGTGTAAGCACCACTTAAAGGAAATTAAATATACTACAAACGACATTTCAAACCGCCGGCACCGAGTTTCTCACTAGCCTTGATTAGTATAGTATAACTTATAATATAGCTAAGGAGCCAAAGCAATATTTTCTATTTCTTCGCTTATAACCTCAGATGACAGCAGCACAAATCCTTTAAACGTGCTTCAAGACAAAAGCCTAACAATCACAAACAGCAGTACAAGTAAGATGTATGCGGATTCTCTTTGCGAAAACCGTCTTAAGGAGAATTAACTAGTGCAAAGCAATGACTCACCTCCAGAAAAAATTTGCCCTTCCTTCAGTTCACCAGAGTACCTACCAATGCTCAAGGTTCCAGTCTCCTGAATGATTCAATGAACACAACAACCGAATTCATAGAAGCACTACACATGTTTTTTCCATCCATCTCAGTAAAAGTAAGCCTCTTTCAACAAAAAGGAACACTAGACGCGACTGAGCCTTAACTCAAAGACCCATAGTTTAATTAGTCAAATTTAATCTCGCCAACTCTCACAGGATTATTTGTACGAAGGATCTTCTTACACACAGGTAAGTTCATTCACGTGTTTAAAAACGTGTTCGAACTTAGACTTTCTTTAAATATCACACCCACAAATTTTCCCTGGTCACATTCACCGTTTTATGTATTGACAACTGATCCGTCATTTTTTGTCGCTTCCCGTTTGTATTTTCCTTGTTTGTTGTAGTTGTTTTCTTCCTTCTTCCTTTGCAGCGAAGTCAAGGGTTTGACAAGCATCACAAGAAATAAAAAACAAAAACGACAACAACAAAACAAAACTTAAGACGAGCCATGACCGTAAGCCTCCTAAATTCAACGACAACGGGTGATTTTTAGTGAAGTTCAATGCCGCATTTAACTGTATCGTGCATTGCCAATATCCTACAGGTTCCCATACAGGTTGTATACGGTCAGATAATTTTCTTCGGCTGAAAAATCCTACCACCAACTGAACTGTTTAACAACCAATAACAGGGAACACGCCTTACCGTATCCACCCTCCTCAGTGCTGTTCCTGTACATGTAAAACACCTCATGTAAGCTTACTTTGCTTTTTAAAATGAACTCATCGTTTTGGCAACATGGGTCGAAGTACCCGTGGAGGCAGGATGGCCGAGTGGTTTAGGGTATATTCTGGGTAAGTGCCTGATCAACTTCTCGGTCATCCTTGTAAATAGCCAACTGGTCTGCCTCCCGCCAGTTGGGATTCTTATCATGTTATGTTTATTTGAATTATTTGTTTCTTGGGATTTAAGTGGAGTGCCTGCAAACTCGTTTGGATAGCTAAGTGCACTTCCACTATAAACACAGTATATATATATATAAAACGTTAAAAAGGAAGCGAGGATGGACAACTTCTGACGTTAAAAAAAGAGATAAAAACTATAATAAACGTTTCGGTCAAAGACCTTCTTCAGTTATTACAACTTTAGAATACAAACAGACCTTAAATAGGATAAAAGTGCTAAAGATTACGTAATTACATGTGACAACTAACTGACTAACGAATAAGGTACGAGATTACAAAAAAGAACAACAAGTAGTGGTAATAGGCCATATTCGTATTCTCGGTATTGAACTGGATCTAGCATGAAGTGGAGGCTCTTGCGGGGGAATACATTTACATATGAAAAGATTCCCCCGCAAGAGCCTCCACTTCATGCTAGATCCAGTTCAATACCGAGAATACGAATATGGCCTATTGATAGACGACAAAAAAAGCAGAATCAGCGGAGCGAAAAAATACTGAATAGACGCCATTATGAACAACTAACAAAAGAGGGGTAAAAATTAAGTAGTAAAAATCTGGCTACGACTAACACAGCAACTGAAGAAGCAATGCAAGTATTAGAAGCGAATGTCTAAATATTAGAAAGGTAACCCACCCCGACGTAGAAATCAAGCGTAACAGCGTAACAAAATCCCAAAAAGAGGCCTTTGGAGCCCGAAAGGGCCGACAAACAACAAAATCCCTGGGGGGGCCCTTAAACAATATCGTAATAAGTTCCCCAAACAGGGCCTTTGAGTCCAATCGACACCCAAAAGGCTGACAAAATCCAAGAAAAGGGCCTTTGAACGATTGATCACGCAAGAACGTAAGCTGAAAGGGGGGAAATTAATTATAACAGATTCTGTTTTTAGAATGAAATTCCTTCCTTTTATTTAAGCCGTGAGGTGCCAGAGAGAACAGCTGGGCACTCCAATAAGCCTCTTTTGTGATTAAAAGCCTATCGACCTCTCTCGCTTCCGTTTTAACGTTTTACATTCATTCATACTGTGAGGTTTGGACTGAGAATCCTACTGATCCTCCTGACGCAGTGACACCTTTGTTGGCTTGAGAGACCTACTAATTCTTCCTACTCTTCTTCATTCATAGGAATAGAACGAATCTCGTCAGCAAATTCAAACGCATCAGTAATAGTATACTCGTTCACAGAGAGTGGTTTCAATTTTTCATCGAGCCATTTGGCCAAGTTGAAGTTGTAAGCTCCAGTGGCTGATAAAATTGGTCTCATACTCAATTTGGCTTTGTGCGTCTTGGGAAGCCCATAAAGATGGGCCAGTCTCGAACTTTTGGAGAAAGCGAAGTGGCAACGTCTTTAGGCAGTATTCGATGTAAAAAGTTCGAGACTGGCCCATCTTTATGGGGTTCCCAAGACGCACAAACCCAAATTGAGTATGAGACCAATTTTATCAGCCACTGGAGCTTACAACTTCAACTTGGCCAAATGGCTCGAAGAAAAATTGAAACCACTCTCTGTGAACGAGTATATTATTACTGATGCGTTTGAATTTGCTGACGAGATTCGTTCTATTCCTATGCATGATCTGCATGATCCGTCCGTCGTAGAACCCCCATTCCGTATACTAGTGCGCGTGCAACTGGCTTCTCATACGTCATTTTAACAAAGATAGGTGGTTGGACTCCTAGACGGGCAGTTCTTTTTTCTCTTTTTTTCTGTCTCATACTTGTGCATTGAAATGGTTTCTTTTTACATTTGAAAACAACAATTTTTTATCCATTCCTCGCATTAGAGTCGGTGATTGTACAGATAAGTGCGCGTACAATTGGCCACTCAAAGTTGTTGGTTTTTGATGAGAGGTGGTTCGACCCCCACTCGGAAAACGAAATTTTTTTTTGTTTCAAGAAAAAAAAAATTTCGCTAATTACTTTTAATTTCTTCTTTTGTTCTCTCTTGTCGGCATCCCTTTGTGGACCCCAGAGGCCCCTATTACTACTGTTCTTCGATTTTTAAATAAAACAAAGATGAAAATTATCATGACAACATGAAATCACAATTCAGTCTCAAACACTACACCACTCTAACCCACAACCTTAATCAGGGTAAACGCATAGCAGTGTAGGGTCTTTCTCCAAAACAAGGTTTCGCAGAAAGCTGCTAAACATTAACTTCCGAATTCGAACTCCTATTCTTCATAAAATCAACACACAATGTTCATTCGATCAATTTGTTCTTCTATTTCACTTTTCGATCAGATCTGTAGCTCCGTTGTGCGGTGCGTTTATGACAACACGACTTATGTAAGACTACGAATTTCAGTCAATCGGGTTAGAAACTTTCAAAAGCAATAATAGGGAGCTTAAGCACGCGCGTTTTTGAGACGCGAACGGTAACCGGAAGTGAGATGTTTTCCCTTTTAACTTGTCTTGACACAACTATATTTATATCGCTCAGTATCTTTTCACTATTAGAGACCCTAAGTTTAAAAGTCTGGTTGAGACCGCTATCCTGGGGTGCGAAATATTCACTTCCGGTTGCCGTCCGCGTCTCAAAAACGCGCGTGCTTAAGCTCCCTAATATCTGCGTACACAAATCGGTCAATGAATTACCTTCTCCAAAGAACAACGGTTTTCTAGCATCTACACCAACATAATCAAAGTAAGATGTCCATCTCTTAATTGTGTTTCCTGACTGAAATCGTGAACCAAACAAAACCATCATAAACAAGATTAGCTGTGGGCAGTTTCTTCTGGTTGATCAGTAAAGAAATTCATTCAGAGGGTGGATCAAAGAATCCAACTCATTTTATAATACGCATGTGCATACCTGGTCTTTTTCATCTAATAAAAATGACATGATTTTCTGTAAAAAAAAAAAGGTTACACGTATTTCATTTCTTACGTTAATAGCAATGCAACGGCAATACATTAAATACTCTCTAGACAGCACATGTTATGCGACAAAGAGCCATCAACACGGAACGACGTTACGATGATGAAAGGTGATTCATGCGGTTCAAAGAGTTTGCTGCACATTCACGATCAACTATCATGGAACAATTCATACTTTGTTAATTATTTACAAGAAAATTAATCAACAGTGAAAGAATTTTCTGCCAAACCCCATTTCTACATTACTTCTTTATTTTACTTACTGTACAAGGTTTGGTTTGAATGCTTTTTAAACTTAACGGAAAGTTATGGAAACTCGATAATTTTTTATGGTTTATGCCGTTTTTGTAACAAAAAATCTAGAAGCACTCGTAGTATTAGCGGTTTTCTTGGCTTGATGGTAAGCAAAATTGCAGTGCTGGTAAAAAAGAATTACTTGAAGCTTGTTCCTGTTACATTTTTTAATCCACTGGCAAATTGCTCCTCTTAACTTGATTTAGTAGTTTTTAACAGCAGTCTTCATTACATCCCGTAAGTGCAATAGCCTTAATTTGAATACTTACATCTGTGTATGAGTAGCCACTGTTGGTCAATACAAACGTCTTGCGCCCATTCATGCGCATTCTACAAGAAAGAAATTATGTCAATCCTTAGCAACATCATCAGTTAATTATTGCTATCGTGCAAAAACCTAATTCAATAATTGCCCTATTGTGCATACACTAAAGCGTTCGAAAAAGCAACCTCATTACTAATTGTACAGCTGTAGCAGCGGTCTTATTGCATGAGACGTCTCAATAAACAAAATTAATGCCAAGCATTTCAAATTTGTATAGGTAATCAAATAATTTCGGGTGCAATTTGGAATAAATAAGCACGAGTAAATTTTTTCAAAGACCAACAAAATTGCAAGAGCCCGTAGGACCATACATTGACTACTGAGGTATGCAGAAGGCAATGCTCTCGATCTTCTGAAACTTGGAAAAACGAAAATATCCGGCGATCTTCGGGTTGTCTTCGGAGATCTCTGGAGATTATCGGAAATCTTCGGAAATCTTCGGAAGTGTTCGGATAATCTTCGGAAATATACTCAAGTGTTCGGGTGGTCTTCGGAAGGTTTTGCACGATCTTCGGCGGTCTTTGAAATGCATTGGTTGGCCTTCAGCAGTCTTCAAGCGTCTTCGTTTTAACTTTGGAAATCTTCGTTGTAATTTGCACTCGTGTTTCACTTTTCTGCACTGTTACACGTTTCTGCACTATGTTAACTAAAAATGCACTCCTTTTAGCCAATCAGAACTGAGTAATTTTTACAAGTGTATTGTTGGACAAGTGACTGCATCTCTACGTTGTTTTTCACTCTTATCAACGATATCATGCATAACAACAGTACTTGTCTCTTTACTTAACATATTTTATTTCGATAAATTGAATAAATGTTTAATTCAAATGCATCTCAAATGATTCAAGCAAATACGATTTTGACATCAGTTAATGCTGTGATGTCAATTCAATACTGCATTTATAAATTATTATTGCAAGAAACTAGAGGTTTGTAACATACCTGCTCAATAACTGAGACAGTTTGGGCTGAAAAAAAAAATGCAGAAGTTGGTGTTATTAATGTTTGCTCAATAATTCTCACTTTGATGTCCCTCTGCCTGGCCCAAGTCAAACCCTCCAACTATGGAGAGTTGCAGTAACTATAGAATCACGCAAATACAACATTTCTTTCTGACTCTGATACATACTAACAAAGCAAATTGCCTCATATTTGGTTACAGCACTTAGTTGTCAGGATACGAACTTGGTCACAAATTCTCCAAACTACGTTCGAGAGATTTGGCAAGATAAGCTTACATACAGCTACTTATCATTTTATGTCACACAACTTGGTATATTTCAACAACAGTGTACGTGATTCAAGTTGTTTATAAAACACATAGGACCTTTGAAAGTATGTCAGTCGAGCAATGTCTAACCAATTTAAACTTCTGGCCACTTTTGGGAAAATCACATTGTAAAGCAGCATACATTTGGCATTTCCAAACTACCATCAAGGGACAACGCAAAAAATGTAACTTAAAATGCAGGCATTTTTACCCTTTACAGCCACTTCTGATAAATTTGGGTCCCAAAACAACAGAAACAAGTAGCACGGCTTTCCTATTTTTCACTCAGTCTATCACTTTTTCAGTTTTGTGTGAGTATTTGATGGCATCTTATTAGCCACTGAGCGGCCACTCCTTATAATGAAAAGAATTTGTTCCAGAAGATAAGGATAAAATTGATACAAGGAAAGGACCCCAGATGTGTTTACACACTAACCTCTTTAATAACATATGTTTCAAGATTGTCAACCGTGAGTTGCTTAAGTGTTCCCTAAAAATAACAATTGTTAAAATGGATTAGAAAATATAGCAATAATTTTTATTGATATTATTTGATAGTTAACTTGCAAGTAACAAATATAATTCTTTAATATGTTTGGTGCCCAAATTCCATAGTGTTTTACAAAGAAGACAAATAATTATAAGAAGCTGAAAGTGTCACTCTTAATCCCAAACATTTACAGAGACTCAACTTTTCTTAGTTTAAAAATTGTACTCATAAAACATGTCAAAACTTGAAGCCAGCTGTACAGTAGATATCTGATATCCAGTGAAACAACATAACACAGTGCTTGTGTCAACCATTCATGCAATCCGGCCTGGTGATACTTAAATTTGTTGGTTTATTTTCTACAACATCAATATTTACCTTTATGTGAACCCAGTCTACTGCAGCTCGCACATCCTGGTGTATGCTCTTGTATGTCAACAGCAATTCATCAAAACTCACTACACCATTACTTGTTCTGGTGGCAAGAATATTTCTATCATTACATTTAGCAATTACTGAATGCGGCTGAGTAGGATATGAAGAATTCTGCAGGTCGAGGAGGGTGTTATCCACCAAGGCCGAAGGCCGAGGTGGATAACATCCTCCGAGATCTGCAGAATTCTTCATATTCTACGAAAGAAGAATTTAATAATTGCTTTATTATCCATTCAAAATATTTTCAAACTCTTAAAGGAGAAAATGAGCCTCATTTTTAACAATTTCGCACCCTCCAACAATTTGTAGACCTAAAATAAAAAAACACAATCTCGTCCCCAGTTTTTTGCAGTCAACGGTTCAATAATTTGCAGCAGGCTGCACTTTTGACGTCATTTTGACGTCACTGGTTCAATAATCTGCAGCGGGCTGCACTTTTGACGTCATTGATTCAATATGACGAAGTTTCTTTCCAAATTTGGTGAACAGCAGCTGGTTATGGTGAATAATGCGTGTGGTTTCAACCAATCAGAAACGGGGAAATATTTTGAATGAATAATAAGATACGTACTGCTTTCTTTTAAGAGTAAGAAATCCCTATTTACATGTACAGTGGCATAAACCTTTAAGGTATATTAGTCAAAAAAATGGTACTAATGATCCAATCATATTGAATCAGAGAAAATCATGCTCCTTTCCCTGGAACTTGAATTTTGGTGAAACACAAGCTTTTGATTCCATCATGTGATAAAATATCCTGGTAGATCACCGGGAGCTGGTATCTGCCATCACAATTCAGTGTTGGAGCCTGGTAGTCCACTTCGACACCACCAAGGAGGATGAAAAATAAAGTTAAGGGTATGCCCCATATGCATGTCCCTGAGATGATCACCCACCCAATGTTGTCGATGCTGTTACTGTGGAGGAGCAGTCAAGTGTTAAGTAGCTTGAACTTTCATATTTTCTTTCTCCTTTTCTCCTGGCTAGCATGTGTAAAGTACTTTGTTCCCAAAGGAGGTGTAACAAAAATAATCACCAAATAAAACTTATAGTTGTCGGGCTGTCATTAAGGGCTGGAGCTGGGCATTTTGTTAACTTAACACAATTAAGCTGGATTTCCAGCCCATCTCAAAAATTAGTGACAACCGTCTGAGTCTTCATGTAAAAGTGTAATAGTACGTGCAGGCCATTTGCAATTACCAAAGGCCATTACACACATTTATTTTTTTTTCTGGTGACAGAATGGACACAGTTGCAGCTGTGCACATCATATCAAAATGAAGGCCAGGGACTGCACGCCATAACAAATTGATGGTGAGAAGTGTTCAATTATCCCTTAGAAACCATGAAAGCACTAACCTTTTGAAGTCAGGATTATGATCAAAGTAATTCACTAAACAGGCCAGCAGATGTGTTTCTGTAAAGAAAAAAAAATTAAAACAGACAGACTGGTTTTTCATTGTAATTTCACTCTTATAATTATAGTCCTGACATTCTTTGTAGTTATGATAGTTAGCATTTCTTGTCTTATAAATTTTTATGCATGAAGCTCATTGCACTTTTTTTTCTGTAGTTGTTGAAACATGGGATATGTACTTTTTATCTTATGGAAATACGTACTACCACCAACTTAAACACAGAATAAAACAGAGGGAAAATTGCAATCTCTGAGCAGTTAAAAAAAATTACCTGGCAAATTGAATAATGTATTTAGTATATAATATCTGCATGAGTCTGCCTGAAAACAAAGCAAAGACAATTTTATCAACAAAATGACTTTAAAAACTTACAATATAGGTCAAAAGTCTTTTCCCCTCCTGAGACCGATTACAATGTTGATTTTTAACAGGCTCCAAAATGGAGATTAGTCCATCGATGGCTCAAAAATTTCAACACTGTCCGGCGGGAAGGGGAGGGGGTCTAAAAAAGCAGTAAAAGGACATGCATTGGTGTTAATGTAAGGATAGAAGTATGCTTAGTGAATTTTCTAGTTTTCAAGCAAGTTTGACATGGGTCCAAATGTCTTATGACCTGCACAGTGGTCTCCAAGCCATACCCAATACCTTGGTAAAGAGAAAGAATACCAGCAGATCACACTTATCTCCAGGATTGAATGCAACTACAAAATTTACGATTTTTGCGATTTTTCGTTGGTTTACAAAATTCTGTAAGGCAACGATTTTCCGTTAGGACTGCGCAAAATTTGTGAAATATCACAACCTCTACGATTTTTTGCACTTTGTGATTTTGTGCTACTTCTTTGTCTTGCTACTCAACTCTTCAGCCAGATCAGCCAGCTAAGGAACATATAATTAAAAATTTTGCAAAATTTGGGGAAAATTGCAACTTCCACGATTTTTTGCACTTTGCGAATTTTTGTTATTTATTCGTCTTACTACTCAACTCTTCAGCCAGAGCTGACTTAGAATTATTACAAATTTCGTGAAATTTGCGAGAAATTGCAACTTCTATTTTTTGCCATATTTTGCAATTTTTCGCTACTTCAGCTTTGACTTGCTAATTACCTCTTCAGTCACCAGAGCTGGCCAGCGAATTTTGTGAAAAATCGCAACTTCTACGATTTTTTGTAATTTGTGATTTTTCTCTACTTCAGCTTTGACTTGCTATAATTACCTCTTCAGTCACCAGAGCCTGTCACCAAAGTTTGCGAAAAAAAAAAATGTATCAGATTTGAAGGGAAAATAAGAGACGATTTTTAACAAAAACGTCCCACCTATAACTCCTTTGTGGTATCTTTTGTGTCCTGTGTGGTTCTTGGGCCGATTTGAAGGGATTTGGTGGAGTTTCAGTTCCAATGGTTGTTCTCTATATTTATGGCTAAATTATTTGTTTATAATATATGTGTACCTCCATTTTGCTGTAAATAAAAATTTATTAACAGCTAAGTTATTTGTCTTTAATACAAGTGAACCTTGATTTCACCAAAACTTAATGGGTAAATTTTTCATTTGTAATAAATGTGTACATTGATTTCGCCGTAAATTAATGGCTAAATTATTTGTCTGTAAATTATGTTACTTAAGATGGATTTCATGTTAATAACTTGTTCGCATTTCAAGCAATATAAAATCCCTCTGCTCATCTTACAAAGCTATGTTGTGGGATATTTTGATTTTTGGGAAGAGATTTAAAATTTAGGGAAATATGAAATATTAAAGATTTAATGAAGGTTCAAAATTGGATTTTGCAGTTGAAAATTAGTAGATGGGCACCAAAACAGTTCCACGCCAACCTAGCTGGAGCACCCTCGTGGGGTGTCAACTGTTTGGTAGTTGTTTCAAAACAATTTTTTACAATACAATCCCTTCTTTAAACTCCTTAAAATTCAACTCAAATTCGGGTTTACTCCCACCTTAATGGTTAACTTATTCGTCTTTAATAACCAACAATAGCTTAATTTTCTTTTATTACCTTCTTCCTCAGGACCATTAAGGTTACTGGTCTTCTTGATACATTCAAAGGCGTCAGTTTTTATTACTGAGGGCATGCGTTTTTAGAATCTGCAGACACTATAGGGAAGATTCAAACACAGGGTAAATTTTCAATCTTTTTTGTTGACAGCAAATTTTGTGTGAATAGCCATAGTTGAGTACAGCGACCACAGAAATGCTTTGGCCATGTATACTCATGTTAACCGACTCTGTATTGATTTGTGATCATTACAGCTGAATGCTTAACTGAATTGCAACCTTAAGTTGGATGCTTACATTGCAAGCACTAAATGAAAATTACTCCCCCAAGCTGTTGCTATCTGCGACCTACCGGTACATGTTCTCTTTTTTGTGTCGCTCCTGTCGTTTAGTTCGTGGAATGAATGGCAAGCTAAGCCAGCCGCGAGAGTTCGAGTTTGAAGTTGAAAGTGCTTGGGCTCTCTGTGTGGGACTGTTTTAAGTCACCATATAACAGCAAAAAACGATTGTTAAAGGGAACAGGACTGTTTGCAATTTGCAAGTTTAGTTGTGTATCGTTGGTCATTGCTTTTGACACTCCACTTTTTCAAATGCAAGAATTGTCATCAAACACATGATGGAAGATCATAACTAACTGTTAGTACCCCGAGAAATGCTACACCACAGTCTAGAAGTACATGCATGGTCGCAAATCAAAATGCTTCTGCAAATTTGTCATTTTGTCATTCAGCTCTTGGCTGATGTCACAACTTGAGCAGCATTCACCAGTATTGGGCTTTTCCAAGACATCAACATCTTGTTTTTCAATAGGGCTTGCCTCAGACACTGTCCTGTCTATACCCGGCGTAAACCCATTTCCATGCGGCTTCATAGTTATTTTTCTGACATTCTAGCTCGTCAGCTGAGTATGATTTTGTCCAGAATATGAGTCTCTGGTTGTCCACTTGTTTTCGTTTACTATAAGAAGCCTATCTGAAGCATTGTCGTTCCTTCCTATTGCTCTACCAAATTCTTGCACCAGGACAGCAATAGCCGTTTTTATGCAGGAGATGTTAAAATAGTCTAGACGCAGTACTGTCTGAGACAAGGCGTCTGGCCTAAAATGGGCCTCCTAAGGCCTGGTTCACACTAGTGACACGACATAACAACATAGTCATAATAGACATAAAGAAAAGATCACTTTTATCCTTATGTTAATATGTTTGTGTTATTATGTTCCTCCTATGTCGTTATGTGTTGTTCACACTGGAGACATAAAACATCAACACAAGGTACTTTTTTCCTTTGTGCGACCTTCCCGTTATGTTGTTATGTCACAAGTGTGAACCAGGCTTAAGGTAAAAGTAAACTAAAAACAAGAGTACTTTCCTCTTGCAGATAGGATTTCAACAGATGCATAAAGCAGTCATGTACATGATTGCATTACGCTTTGATTGCTTTTCCGGATCACATAAACCTTAGGAGTTTGATCACGTACAGAAAATAGTTAATTTACAGCAATATCATGGTCCCCGTATATATAAGAAACGAATAATTTAGCAGTTAATTTACACGTAAACAATTGAGGTTCACGTATATTATAGACAAATAAATTGGCCGTTAATTTGCGGCAAGATCGAGGTTCACTTGTATCACAAATAAATATTTTAGCCATTAATTTACAGCGAAATTGAGGTTCCCTTTATTACAAACGAAGAATTTAGCTGTTAATTTATGGTGAAATGAGGGCTTTGACAAAACACTGACCCCAAGTCAACTGACCCCCCTTATTGACCCCCTCTAAAATGCACTGGAAAAATAAAAAAAAATAAAAAATACATTGAGGCTGAATCAAGTTCATTACAATTTCAGGCTTTCCTAAATTTCCAAGATGGCGGAAACTTGGCCTGACAAGCTAATTAAGGGACAGAGGTCCCACGTTTTGACTTACATGCATTAGAAGTGCCTGGTTCTCTTCCCTGATAAGCAGCACAAAAAAAATTAAAGCATCATCAAGTATGTTAACTGCTTCCATGAAAAAACAGAAAGAAATGAAAACAGTTTGAAGATAAACACAAGCAAGCGACACTCACACCTCACACAGAAACCGGAAGCTGTTCTGTCTGGAGCTTATGAGTTCCAGGTTATGCGCCCATTTAGTTTTTCTGTTTGTCAAACTCAACACATCAGTAGCCTACTGGCAATGTTTCTACAGTACATTTCGTAAAGCGAAACCAGGCCAAAAACACTAAAGGAATAGCGGCGAAATTAACATGAGGATGGAAAATGGATGGAGGAGCCTACAACTATTACCGGTAAGCTTCAGCCAGAACAACTTCCGGTTGATGTTAGTAATAATTCATGCTCAGTCGCTTGACTGTGTTTATCCCCGAAATGGTTTCGATTTCTCCTGTCTTTATAACTGTTATGGTTTTTCATAGAAACCTATAACATACTTGATGATGCTTCAATTTATTTTCTGCTCAACTAATGGAAAAGAGAACCGGGATACTTGTAATGAAACGAGTCAGCAAGAACCTCCTCAATCAGGCAGATTTTTTCCACCATCTTTGAAATTTAGGTATTGTAATGAGCTTAATTCAGCCTCAATCTACTTTTAATTGTTATCTTGATTTTTTCCAGTGCATTTTAGAGAGGGTCAGTAAGGAGGGTCAGTAGGGGGTCAGCGTTTTGTCAAAGGCCGCCAACTGAAGGTACACATATTTCAAACAAATAATTTAGCCATTAATTTACAGCGAAATCGAGGTTCACTTATATCACCGACAAATAACTTAGCCGTAAATTTACGGCGAAATGGAGGTACACTGATATAATACAAACGAATAATTTTGCTGTTAATTTAAGGCGAAATGAAGATACACATATATTTCAAACAAATAATTTAGCCGTTGATTTACAGGGAAATGGAGGTTCTTTTTTTTTTACAAACAAATAATTTAGCCTTTATTTTACAACAAAATGAGGGTACACATATATTTCAAACAAAAAATTTAGCCATTAATTTACGGCTAAATTTTTGGTTTGTAAACTAAAGTGTTACTTAATATTAATTGATTTTATTTATACTGAATAAGTTTATCGCTAAAAATTTCACGTTTGTAGAGGAAGTTTAACGCAAATTTTTCACTTATAAATATACCCAATATGCCTGCATTCAAAGTTCCTCAGTGATAAAGACATAATGAACAGCCAACTAGATCTAGCTATTATTAATAGTAGATGTGGGGATTGTTAGAAATACAATAAGCATTTGTTTTACATCGATAAGCTGCGGGAAACTTCATTTTGGAATGTTACTGGCTATCTGAATAATATCATGCAGGATCTCCCAGTGCAATCCTTCAAAATGATACAATTTGAAAGCTTCTTACCACATTCCTCCTCTTCCAAAATGGCATAATAAACATCAACAGAGGAAAAACTGTCCAGATATTTACTTAAATATTGACTAACAGTTTACAAACACTGAAGCATACATGTAAGTTTCCTTTCCTTTACTTAGTTGTTGAAATGTTTGTATAATGTGACTCATATGCATACTTTGAAGAAATTCTGAGTTCTTGTAATGTAATGTAATGTAAAACTTTATTTAGACACAGAATCATCAGTTAAGCTTAAAGTTAAAAACTAAAACTTATTACAACTGCTTTACATGATTGCGGTGTGGGAATCCGATACATGTATCTCAGATACCTTCTTCAACAACTCATTAATAATTCATAAAGGAAATACATGCAAGCATCACAGGAAGAACAATTTAACACACAGGAGCAAGCTGAACCAATTATTCTTCTCACATGATGCACAGTTCCTGTCTTGGAGGCCGACTGAACATTCCATAAGTCCTCAGCCTGCTTGTGAACTGCTTCCTTCTTCACTAATTCCCCTTGTTTGTGCCGCTTGATACTTTCGTGTTGTCTCAGTGTTTTTGACCTTCTCAGCTTTAATGAGCTGCTCAAAAGTCTTATCTCGGGGTATTTTTACTCCCTACAGCTTTATCCACTTTATCGGTCCACTTGTGCTTTCTTTGTTTATGCTTGTATAAGCAATTTCTGCTGCTTAATTTCATTCTGCAGTGTTAGCACTGGAATCTGCTCAGACCTTTACAGTCAGGAGGAGGGACCGAATCAGCTGAATCATTGGGAGAGGGATCAGTTGCCCCTTCTGCTGGAGAAGTTGGTTGCGTTGAAGCTGGAGATGGACGCCTGGTACTGGGAGATGGCTGGCCAGTGGAGACACTGTTCTCAGAAGGATTGACTTGAGAATCACTCTTTTGCTTGGGACTGGTTAGATCTTGGCGCCTAAAAGGCTGAGCTTTTTTTTGCACTCAATGTGTAGTCAGCTGAAGAACGTGCGACCTTTTGGGGTTTCCGGTAAGATGATGGGGTTCCAGCAAAGGACCTTTTTTTACGCGTCAAGGGAACTGCACGCGAACCGTAACCCGAGACGTCTTTGGTAGTGGTGATCTCAGTTCTTCAGAAGACAATGGAGATTGGGGAATTCAAGAAGAACCATTGGAAACCTGGGTATTATTAATTACAGAGGCTTCAGTAGGAGGAGAGGATTCTTTAGATAATGCATGTTCCTCTGCTGCTCTTGGAGTTGATCCGCTGGATGATGTTGCTTTACAATTTAGGGATAGCTTGAGATTTTTCTTTGTGTTACTGGACATGTCTTGACGAAGGCAAAAAGAGTGGTCAGACTTTTTGTGGATGTTATCGTGCCAATCAGGTTGCAGAAGCACATAACTGATTTCAATACGACTTTCAGCAAACCAATACATTAAGATTCTCCTGAGGTAGTACCCATGTTGGCTTGGGTATTGTAAATAGACTTGGCCTTTCTCATAGGGACCAATCAAGAACTGAAATAGTGATTGGTCCAAAGCCACCAGCGCTGCTTTTATCACAACGATGACTCCACATATATCAGAGCATGTCTGTAGCAGATAGTTGCGGCATCTCCAGTCACACACATGACCTAACCGAGATGTAGCCGTGGGGTGGTGAGCCACGAAGAGATGCGTATCATCATACATTCCAAAGGCTCCAGGCCAGCTTGTTGCAATAAAGGATTCGTTTGAATGGTCGGAGCTCAACAACCACAAGGACCCAGTGATTGCCAGGCTTGTGGATACGACCGATAAAGGTCTGGCCATTTCTTTACCAACATTAAGTGGAAAAACGAGCCGTTTCACCATCCCAAAATTGAAAATTTTTCTCTTCCTGGCCATTTAGTTTGTGATACTGACTACCGCATTCCGACACAATAGCATTGTATCTTGCTGCATGGTGTTTAATTGATTTAACACCCATGTAACATGGTCAGTCGACAGCCACCCTCGAGTTCCCGATGCAGAAAGGCGTGATAGCTCATCAGGGGTCAAACCTAAGTATTAAAGAGAAAAGGCCATCATGACAAGTGTTTCTTTGCCGTAATTACTTAAAAATTTTGAGGTAAGCCTCAAAATAAGCCCTTCTGAAAAAAAGATCCCCCATTCTCAGAATTTTACGACATCACTGTTTTTTAAAGTTAAAATAAAAAGGTATTAGAAAATGATGAAATCTGTGAAGCAAAAGAAAATTGCAAGAGAATCTGCTTTAAGAGACAAGGTTCGTTGCTGGGAAGTGATATCAAAGTGATTGCGCTATTATCCACTCGGTGTAACTTTGCCCTCTTAGGCAGGGGTCATTCCACCACCCCACCTCTGTAGGGACAACACTTAGTGGGACTGTGAAGATAGTTTCTCATAACAGAATAAAAGATTAGATTTCAAAGGTCACTCCCCATTCTTGAAAGATAAACACTGATTATGCATCGTTAATGGAATTTAACTTAATCCGAAATCCTGACCTACATATACTAGTAACTCGTGACCGTTGTTTGTATGATTGGGACTTGTTATAAAATCATTGTATGCCGGCCTTCTATCGTAAACATAACTGGGGAAAATGGCAAAAAAAGTACTTACTGTATGCTCTGAAATGCATCAATTGTTGATGCTGAGATTTCAAGCTTTGTTTTAGGCTGATGAAATCCTTTCGCGAACCAGTCGACCTCCTGTTTAAAGGCGTCAGGCTTTTGACTTTGGCATATTTCATTTA
>OX419336.1:15700828-15708328 GCA_948470475.1 Galaxea fascicularis | reverse complement strand
CTATCTGGCATGATTTTTAGATTTTAACCATTTGTAACTAGTCCCGTGTCAACATAGCTAGTCTAAGAGTTGGACATTGAGATTCCACTCAAGACAAATTTTGGGATCACTATTTTGGTTTTTGCATTGAAAATTTAAAGTTTCTTGTTTTTGGTTTGTGTTTTCAGTTTTCCTTTTATAATTTTTTAAACATTTGGTTTGCAGTTTCCATCCAACATGAAAGCAGTTATTTGGATTTTGTATTCAATATAATGTCTAGTTTTGGGAAAAAAAATTAATTCCTGAAAGGGGAATGACTTACCCTTTGGGAATTTTGCCCCTTAAGGGCCAGTTCTAAGTAAAAAAATGTACTCAAGTTAGACCATCCACATTTGAAGCTCACTGCTACTTGCTCTGCCTTAATCACATTGGCAGCTCTAGCTAATTGGGGACTGCAGAAATCAACTCAGGGTGAAGTAGAGGTTTTTGCTGGCAATGAGGAAGATGCATTAGATCAGACCTCCTTTCAAGCAAATGATGGAAATTGTCACTGGTTTATGTTTATGGTTCGCCACAAATTTAGGGCACATTTTCATTCTTTTCATCTTCATGTTAGCATACAGTTATAAGTACCTTAAGCAGATTTCCAAGCTCGCAGTCAAAGAAGAGACCCCTGGCAAGTAAAAATAATAATTATACTCCATAAAAAGTAATGACAATTTCAAACAAAGCGATATGTTTCAACTGAAACTTCTGGGTTCTATTGATGCAAATCTTACAGGAGCTTTTAATTTAAGACATTATTGGTACAACTGTAAATAACTAGTAACATTTACTAGCTATTTCGCTACTGGCAATTTAATTCAAATTTGATTTGCACTGAAGAAGGCTAAAGTTTCTACCAAAGCATTCTTTTAATTTGAAACCATTGTTTTATATACAACAATGGTTTCAAAGTAAGACATGCTTGTCATTGTTTTTTTAATTATAGAGAACTTACTGTTATTGCATTATCCATCACAGCAAATACTTCTGTATTCATTTACTTTTAATGCCATTGCAGCTCTTTAGACTAAAAACTCATCACAATAATTATGTTGATATTGCTGAAACTTACAGTTGCAAAACTACACACTTGACAAGTACCAAAACTAAGATATAGCAAAAGGCTGCAACTAACCTGACAGGGAATGCTTCATCATATTCAAAGTTAAGCACATCCTTAAAGAGACCAAGCATGTGCTTAATTAGGGAAGTCAAATCACACTTGAAGAAAATATAATAATATTATACATTATGAAAATTAATTTCTTTAAAATTAATAATGCCTAGTTTCCCACAATAATGAACAATGCAATTACAACCCTCCATGGAAGTTGTGACCACTTTAGGCACCATATGGCAAATTAATCACTGGTAAATGAGAGTAACCAATTTGGGGAGCACCACAGAGTTATTGAATCACAAATAAAAAACTAAAGTTAAATCATCAGGCCCTGGTTAAATCCTGAAAAGCCGATTAAACTATCCCCCGATTAAGAGTTAAACCAAGATTAAATTTTTTATTTCTGGAATAACTTATCGGAGGTTAAAAAGACATTCCTGAAAACAGATTTATTCCTCGATTAACTATCCCTCGATTAAAGTCGGAATAAACCAGTCATTTGCATCTGAGTGGGTGCAAAAATGTGCAGGAAAAACATGATTTCAGAATGGTCTGTGCGTGCAAGATGCGTGCACATGTCTGTTTGACAGAACGGTGTCAGAAATTTCATCAATCTTGAAAGCCTTGTTTTTGTCATAGTGTAAGAAAAATGGTACATTTAAGAAAAAGCTCTTTCGATATTAGTAAAGAAAGCGGAATGAAAATAATGATTCAGTGCAAGATGGCTTTCACGGTAAAGGAAAAACATACAAGAACTTAAAATTCACTTGTAAGCTGAATTAGCTGGAATGGGTGAGTTAAGATCTTCTTGATTCTTTCCATATTAAATTGTGGCCATGAAAGTATTGGTTGAGTCTGAATAATAAAGCTGTAATTTTGGAATAGCAGAGTTATTATTCAATCGGTTGAATGTGTGAAGAGGAATTGATGTTATTGGTTTGCAAAAATGTTTTATCTCTTTTTTGTAACCTTTTTTAATGCTGTTAAAATGGCAAGAATATTACACCTGTCAACACTCACGCCAATAGGATAAAATAACATGAATCTAGCTGATAAAATCTGGAATCCTCAAACAGGCAAAAACCTATGCTGAAGAGCAAATGAAAACGTGCACAAAAATGCAACTGGGGGATGAAATATTTTTATTAGTCATTACGAGTTGTTTTTAAACCTAAAAACTATTTCCCTCATGTTCAGCATAGATAAAACCAAACAAGCTTATTTTCTGTTTCGTGAAACCTCCACAAAAATAAATTTCTATATCTTTGAGTTCTTACCATTCAATAGAGTTCAACTACGATGCTGCTGTGATTGAACTTAACAATTTTGGGTGCGTAATGAAAATAATTATGCAAGAGTTGCGTATTTGTGCACCTTGGTTTCTTGATCGTTCAATGTAGAAGACTGTTTTCTACCACAAATTCACTTGATACTTTCCTGAATTCTATGGACTGAAAGTTAATTTGTTACCAAACCTACAAAGACCTATTATTTGTGGTATAAGTGGCTTCCGTCAATTTTCTGAGCAACTTCACAAACAGTTTGTTCCACGATTTTGTTTGTTTTGAAAAATTTCATTCCTGAGTTAGTGAGTTGATCCACCTCGCTAGGTGTGTTAAATTTAACCCTTACTTTATCCCTAGGATAGTGCTAATTGTGCTTTGTGGAATGCAATCTAATTGGAGGACAAATTTTATTCCTTGATTATCAGGATTTAACCCTCGATTTGTGCTAATTGGCTTTTCAGGAACCAGGGCCAGGACTTAAGTGAAAAATGTTCTCCTAGAGTTAACCCTCTAATGCCCAAGGGGTCTCCCTCTGACAAGTAAAATTGTCTGGCGTTAGACAGTAAAATTGTCAAGTCACTCTTGGGGAAGAAAGGGTTAAGGGAGATAGTTTTTTTTAACCCTTTAACCCCTAAGGGGTCTCCCTTTGACGAGTAAAATCGACTGGCATTAGAGTAAAATCGATAAGTCACTCTTGGGGAGGAAAGGGTTAAAAAGATCTGACATTAAATATTTCAAATCTTCCTGTTCATAAATTTGCTACAGCATGTAAATAAATTAATTAAACATAAAACAACAGTGAAAACTTGCATCTTCATTCTGCTTCACTTGTTAATGTTTGGTTGCCAAGCACACTATGCAATCATAACCAGTGGGTTCATTAAGGGTCAGGCACCAGGCAAATTGACCGGCTGTGAACGAGACTTAGCTACAATTTGCCTGGCTGTTTTCACCTACTCTTCTTACTTTCTTTTATAAGAAAAAGTAAAAATGCCCTGCTAGAAATCCCCACTGACCTCCTGCACAAAAACTTAACAAAACCCCTGCTTGAATTAACTTAACGTACATGGCAATGATCATACAATCTACTCTTGAAATATTGGTTGTTAGAATTGCTGGTTAGCTTCAACGTAGCAGGTATAAAATTAATCTCCTGGGAACTACATAATTCTGTCTTGTTTGTGATCTCAATCACCCAATGTTTCATAGTGACATAAAGCAGAGTGACGTGATTTACTTGAAATACCTAAATGAAATGTGCAATGAAAGAGGCTTGTAGAGCTAAACCGGATTATATCTAAAAGGAGCTATAACCCCTAATTCAGAGCATTTAATAAAGGTAAATATTATTAATAATTACCACTATCATTAACTGAACAAGTAATTTATTAAATAAATATAATAAATGTTTTAGTGACTAAAAATTTCTTTGGTGACTAAAACAAAAGAGTTGGTTGCCAAATGGCCACTAACTGAAAAGTTTACTGTGAAAATCTGAAAACCATGAACACTACAAATACATGTATTTTTGGAATGTTACTGTGTTCCAAGTAAAACGCCAATCACACGTGAGAAAACTAAACTGCAAACAGCAACGGTAATTAGTTTGTGGTTTCATCTCGTTTCTGATTGGTTGTTGCACAATTGGAAATGTCAAAAGCAAATCAAAGTGTTCACGGTTTTTGGATTCGCACAGTAACTTGGAGGGTTGCAGTGTCAGTGCTAGAAATGTTAACTTTTTCAATCTTAGAGTTGAAAGGAATGCTTTCCCTTCCTAAGCTTTATTTTGATCAAATGTGCTGCAAAATCAACCAGACATCTGCCACTTTGATTTGTTCACATAATTATACAGAACAATCAGCATATACACATGTACTGGACTTACACTGTACACCTGTACAAATTGTGCAAATTCAGAACATTCATTAACCCCCATGGAAGGTCAAGGGAAATTCCAAGGGGGAACAAGGAGGCAAAAGCAAAAGTTCTAAGGAAAAGTATGGAGCTGTATTGGAATTTCCAGAGGAATGGGAGGGGAGGGAGGGTACAAACCAAAACACCTTGTGTGAGAGGGGTATGGACATTTTCTGGAACCACACATTAAAGAGCTGGTTTCGGAAGTGCATTCTCAGGTGATCTTAAGTGTGTAAAAAAACATATTTTTAATGTACTGTAACTCTGTAAAGTTAGTCAGCTAATTCTGAATAACAATTTTACCAAGATAAGTAGTAGTAGTAATAGTGGAGCTCCACAGGCACCAAAGGCATGCGCACGCATGGAGTGCTCTCCATTGATAAGAAAATACAAACTCATCAATGCAAGAAATTCTGGTTATGACGTTACGTTATGTATGTCCCACCCCCTCAATATAAGCCAAAGTGAAATGTGACACTGGAGATGTGGGCAACCTGTGTTTTTCAGTGCGAAAATAAAATAACAAGCTGGGGACAGCTGAGACAAAAAGGCCAGAGAAGAAACTTATGATCTTTTATCAGTAGCAGTGTAGCTTTTTAAGAGCCTTCAAATATTTTATTAAAGCAGAAACTCAACCTCGAGGAGGAACTGAAGCCTGTCAAGTGCATGTGCATGTCTCAAAATCTGACAGAAAGTTGTCAAAAAGCTGTCAAGAAAATGTCACGCATCACTGAAAAGGCAATATTCGACAACATCCACGACTGTTGTTTGAACTGGTGAAAATTAGCATTTGGATGTTAAGAGCAGCGAAATGGATTGGCTGGCTTTGCTATTTTTTTATATATGGGTCTGCGAGAGAAAAACAATAGTGGTTTGGCAAGGTTTTAATCAGGTGCTTTGGATGTTGATGTGTAACTGGAGAATGTTTTGCCACTAAAAACCCTTAACTGAAAAGCTTCCTTGGTAGACATGGGAAGTCACACAGAGTAACAGTGAAACACTATCAAGGTACCTAAGGATTTGTATCTGCTTAGCAAAGCAATGATTCTGGGTGAAATGATGGCTCTTTATTTATGTAAGTGATTGTTGACTGACCTAAACTGTTAGCAGGTTCATACTCTTTTTTTGTCTTTTGTACGGACATAAATGTCCAAATTGATTATCAATTTTTCTAGCTTCAACAAGATACGTTTTTTACTTGCCCTATTTTTCCGCTTTCTACGAGAAACGTTGAAGAATAGTAAAAACCGTTCGTCTTTCATGCAGTGTTTACCGCTGACCAAAGTTTTTCCGAAATCCATTTGTTTGTTTGTTGTTATTGCCAATCAGATGCTATCATTGTCAGTGATGACAATAATAATACCACTCACGACTTGTAATTAAGGTTTGTGTAACATTAAATATGTTTAACTGGACTCCTCTGACTCATCTTCGTACAAGCTCAAATGCAACTGACAACGCATACATTACACACGACTTAAATATACACAATCGGGTACATTCCACATGCATGTGCAGTATTCGCATGCACCGAATTCTAATTACCTATGCTAATAAATATCGACACAGTTTGTACTTTGCATTATGTTTATACTAATGATCGAAGTCAAGAATAAAATCATTCAAAATTTTACGAGATTTGCAGTTGATTCAAAGCTTATACTGTATATGCTTGATCACTAGATGTCACAGCCACTTTTCTGCTTGAAAAGTAAAGTTGATTCGGTCTACTTTTTCTGATGTTACTGTATGGTATTTTGCTATTGTCTTTACTCTTATAGATCATGAAAATGACACCATAAAAAGTTCAAAACAATTAAGACAAGCAAAGTACTTTTCTTCTTTTTTATGGTTGGTGTTGATGAGTACCCAGCCCACACCTTTGAAGTTGTACCATTTTGTGTTGTTATGGCATATTTTGGTTTGATGGGTTAAAATTGCAGCAATTTATGTCAGAAAATGTTTGACTCAAGCAAAGCACATAGCCAGTTAATCTGATGTTGTATTTACTAGTGGGACTGCTGACCTATGTTTAGTCACTTATACCATTATTTTTACATTGAAATGTACACATTGTAATTAGACTGTGATGAGGCAAAAGTTTGTTAATGATTTATGATCATGAGCATGAAGTCCCTGAGCTGGAAAGGATATTTTGAATATGTATATTTGCATTTGACTGAATGATAGCTGTGGCTGTGGCAGTGAGTGTGCAGCAAAAAAGTCCAAAATTATAACCAAAATAGGGAAGTATTATATTAGTTTATATGTAAATGATAATATAAATGTGGAGCTCCACCAGCTTTTAGGCTTGGCTAAATATGTATATAACAGTATATTTAAGGTTACTGTAGACCTTTAGGGGTGTCTTCCGAGGAATCATTCGCATGCGCGTTGCTTATGATATAACCATAGAAAAGTATATATCATCGCAAAGCTAAAAAAATTTAGAATCAGAAGAAATAATTTTTTTTGGATTTTATTGAATAGTGAGTGCGTGCAAACCTTCAATGCAAAATTGACACTATTTGCTAAACTGAATTACCTGCCTTCCTCTTCACACGGACGACCAAACAAACTGCACAATGTCAATCAGTAGGTGCTAGACTACAAAAGTGTGTGAAGCTTTTTCGATATTCCGATTGGTTGCCGAGAAAATCTATTTTGAAGTTGGCGCACTGAATATTTGCGGATCTTCGTAAATTGAGAGCGCGTAAAAGGGAAAATATTTGGAATATCAAAAAAGCCTCACACACTTTTGCGCATTGATAACCAAGAAACATTTTGGCCAAATTTCATAAGAATCTGTCAAATCTACATACCCTATTAATTCGCTTGAAGAAGGGAAATCCACGCAAAAATAAAACCCGAGATTTAGGGTGCTTTCCATTATTTAAAACTGACCGGTCAGAGAACTCAGGACCAACCGCTGAAAAATGGAACGACACATTCCGATCAACGAAACCTATTGCCCATTCTCACGTGCGGTACTTTGCAAAACCAAGATGGAGGACTTGAGTGTTGTGCTCTTTGGTGAAGATTCCGAAGAATCCGAAATCTTTAATGAGCTTGTTGAAGAGTCCGATGAGTTGTTACTCTTAGGTGCTGCATTTAGCTTTATGCAAGGCGATCTGAATCGTGTACTCGGCTATTTTC
>OX419336.1:15688478-15700628 GCA_948470475.1 Galaxea fascicularis | reverse complement strand
AAATAACTCACATTTTTCAAGTACATCCGACATTTGTGTTGATAAAACTGATAACACATTCATGTAGAACACGCGAAGGTACAAGATTACACATAAAACTAACACACTACACAGACTTGATACAGCTGATAACCCACAATCTAAAGTATGCAAAAGAAATGAAATACTGGTGACGATAGCCATAAAAGTAAAAACGTTACTTGCATCTTCGCTTCGATGCGTGGGTTCTTTATCACCTAACATGGCCGCTTTCCTGTTGCTGTTGTTACTACTGCTGTTCGTCTTTGTACCTCTAATCTCTTTATCAATGGGTATCTTGTATTTGCCAGCACCTAAACTGTTCGTGTCAAAGTTCCACTCAAGTTCGTCAAGGAACATGTGTCACTGGTAGTCAAAGTTTGTGCACTCTTTGTACTCATTGATAGCTCATTCAGCTCATTTGATCTCATATTTCTCACATTTACTTTGAGTTCGCGGAACGAGCCGTTTCGAAATGTACGCTCACCATCATCATTTAGTGTGGGTCTACCACGAACGGCGTGTGCGTTTGTAACTGGTTCGAGCGTATTGGATACGACACCATTTGTCATAGCTGTAGACATGTCAACTTTTTCCTTTGAAAATCCGTTGAGGAATCCACAGTTGCTTTGTGCCTTGCTTTTCAACAGACAAGGCAAGCGTAAACAAAACGTAAACAGGTTTTTACCGGGTTTTACAGGTTCGTCGTTAGCGCCTGCGCAAATACGCCGGAAATGAGGTTTGTGGAAAACAACGACGAAAAAAAAAAGAAAAACGGACGACAGATTTAGACTCGGGCCTTCCACAGGAAGCCCGAGTAATAATAATAATAATAATAATAATAATAATAATAATAATAATACAATTATTAATGATGGTTATGGTGTAATGTTCCTGTGAGAAAGATGATATGCTAGTTACTTGGCAACAGGCAAATGGACAACTGAAAAGGAAACCAGAGTCCTAGACAGGAATCGAACCTATGACCTCTGTAACACTGGTCAGAGAACTCTAAACTCTGAACTAGAGGAACCTCTGATCAGCCAGATTGTTTATCTAGGTTTTTATACAAAGTATCTCACTGGTCTGCAGTAAATGTGATTCAACATGATAATGCAACATGGTAGTGGTGTAAAGTGCCCGTGAGTTAGATGACATGCTGTTTACCTGGCAATAGGTGAAAGGATAAGCTAAACCTAGGTAAATGACCTGGCTCATCAGGGGTTCCTGTAGCTCAAACTGGTGTTACAGAGGTCATAGGTTCAATTCCTGTCTGGAACTCTGATTTCCTTTTCAATTGTCCTTTTGCCTGTTACCAAACAACTAGATACGGTAATAATAATGGTTTTAAGTTCTTTCACAGCATGGCTCATCCCCTTCTAATGAAAACCAGCTAATTATTACCGACATTATCACATAAACTACCATACCGCTCAAATGTAAGTTACCACTGTCTCACGAGAAACGAGACTCATCTCGCGAGAAATGTGATTCGTCTCGCAGGAAACGAGAACTGTCTCGAGAGAAACGAGACTCATCTAGTGAGTGCACTGGAAGTACCACTTCTGTATTAATGGTTCTTCGCAGGAAGGATTGTCATGTGTGGAGATAATTGTTGAGCGGACATGTGTCGTTTCGTTGATTTTTTTGGTGTGATAAGCATTGGACTGATGTTGAATATTTTTTAGCCCTCAGTGGGTAATTTTTGTGTTACATGTATTGATCGACTTGATTGGTATTTGTTTTATCTGTGCGTCTGAGTTAAAGATGAAACTTTGTGCTGGATATCTACATCGGCGCCACCATGCTCATGTATAGTTTGAAGCCTCGATTGACTTAATAATTATTTGGGTTGCGTATTCACATGCGAAGCCACGCTTCGAACACTTAATCTACAAATAACTTTTTATTCACAAAGTGAAGCCACAACGCTTTGAACACGAAGCCTCGATTGACTTTGTATTTTGTTCTAGTATTCGCATGCAAAGCCACGCTTCGAACACGTAATCAAAGTTAACTGTTTATTCACAAAGTGAAGCCGCAACGCTTTTGAACATGAAGCCTCGATTGACTTTGCATTTAGTTCTCGCATTCACATGAGAAGCCACGCTTCAAACACGTTTCTTATCTAAGTTAACTTTTTAGTCGCAAAGTATAAAAGCTGCAATGCTTTTGAACTCAAAAACGTTTCGACAGATCGTAAGAACTTCTATAAAATTTTCTTTCTGCAAATTTGGACTATTTCAGCAAATGAATCATCCGCATGTGTAAAATAGAACCAGGAATATCAAAATACATGTAGTTTTCAAAGCTCGCTGGCATGCCGTGAAATTTCAAAGATCTTTTTTGTGTTCCCGGCGTGTGCCGAAAGCAAACTTTACCCGGGTAACCCGAGAACACTGACCCCCAGTCCGCGGACCCCCACTACGGACAGGGTCCACAGACTACCTACGGACTGGTCCACGGACTACCTTTTCGGACCCCTCTACGGACCACTTCCAAAAGGGAATAAAAAACAAAAAACAAAGATTTCACGAGGAAACATAAACTGAATGTAGTGGCATCTACAGAACTAAATGGAGTAGCATAGACCTTTTACATTGATGGGATTAACTTTGGTCATGACACTTTACATTTCTATATATTATAATGTCTAAAGACTTTTTCGGGGAGAAGAGATGCCAATGACACGAAGAAGGAAAGTTCTTACCTTCTGCTTGTGGCTTAATCGGGCTACAAACTAGTTGTGTTGTTGAGTCGTCGTAGCTTTAATATTCCGCTAAGCTAATTGTGAAGCCTGGGACAAGTTCACTAACCTGTGGGAGAATGGGCTGAACAAAATGGTTAAGGAAATGCACTCAAAGCATCACAAATTTCGAGGCTTCCCAGAGTTTTTCCAGTCTTTCATTTATACTTATAGCCACAGCAAAGGAAATGGCAGTGTGCAATGATTTAACTTGCGTCCAAGACTGAACGGAGCCCAGGTTTGTTACATTTTCCCGGCATAACGCTTGAAATTTTGCCAACACGAGTGCTCTATTGGAGAAGCACTAATTGAAATATTGTTTTTTTGTTTTTTATCCTATTTTGGGAGTGGTCCGTAGAGGGGTCCGTAAGGGTAGTCTGTAGACTGGTCTTTAGGTAGTCCGCGGACCCGGTACGTAGTGGGGGTCCGTGGACCAGGGGTCAGTGTTTTTGGGTTACCCACTTTACCCTGTCAAAAATTAAACGGCGCATCGTAAGAACTTCAATAAAACACTCTTTCTCTAAATATGGACTATTTCAGTGTTTAAATCATCCAGTAGGCCATTTCCGAGTTCATGTCTGCCTCCTCTTCAAAGCGAGTCTAAGTGCGAAGTTTTTGTTATGAAAATTAGTTTTCATTCATTTGGAAAGTAGAACTAATTACCGTCACAAAAACTTCGCACTTAGACTCGCTTTGAAGAGGAGGCAGACATGAACTCGGAAATGGCCTATTGTGCCAAATAAAACCAGAGATATCGAATACTTTTCGAAGCTCGCTAGCATGCCGTGAAATTTCAAAGAACTTTCTCAATTGTCTTGCCAGCACGTGCCAAGAGCAAGCTTTTCCCTGTCAAAAATTAAATGAATATTAACGGCGCAACATAAGAACTTCAATAAATCACTTTTTCTGTAAATTTGAACCATTTCAGCATTTGAATCATCCAATTGTGCCAAATAGAACCAGAGATATCGAATACTTTTCAAAGCTCACCGGCTTGCCGTGAAATTACAAAGACCTTTCTCAATGTGTCTTGTGAGCGCGCGCCGAGAGAAAACAAAAAAATTGAATGAATGTTAATGGCGCGTCATAAGAACTTTGATAAAAACACTCTTTCTGTAAATTTGGACAGTGTCTGAATCATCCAATTGTGCCAAATAAAACCAGATATATTGAAATAATTTTCAAGCTTGCCAACGATTGCTGTGAAATGTACGGTGAGCGGTACTGTACATACCCAATAAACAAAAGCAATCCTGGAAAAAGAACAGAAAAACAGTATTCCCATCTATAGAATTAGATGACTAAATGAAAATACACAAGATTCCCTGTGACTCTGAGTTTCGTGCGTATGCACTCATCAGGCAGATTTAATGAAAAACAAACTTATCAGTTGTAATTAGAACCCTATTGTTCTACTTATCGTAAACATGTATTATAGCCAACCGATAAGTTTGTTTTTCATTAAATCTGCCTGATGAGTGCATGTGCACGAAACTCTATTCCTGTCTATATATGTATATCTATATTTGTGCCCCTCAGCAAAGAAATGGGTAGCCTGCAAACAGGCTCTCCGTCTGGGTTATTCCGAGATTTGCTTTCTAATGGCGCGCGGTCAAAAGCTAGGGGATTGGGGCGGGTGAGAGAGAGAGGAGAGCCTGCAATCTCAAGCATGTTAAGGCATGGCTCAAGCCTCATTTGCATAAAATCTGAAAAACAGTGATTACTCTGTCAGAATTTGGTTTAATCGTTGCAGAATTGGCAGGCTAACCAATGTCGACGACCTTAATATTCTAAGACCAATAAAATCTGATAAAATGGGTCACGTGACTATAATTAATTGTTTTATTTTTTGTAAAAACAACTGAAAATGGGCCGCCGAGATGACATACAATCACTGTCAAATTTAGTATTTTTACAATTGTGCTGATGGCCCCTGCAAGAATCTGTCCTGAATGGCCGACTAAAATATTAAGCTAAGAAGTTATTACGTAAAAAAGGTCACGTGACCTTCTATCTTTCCATATATAGCCTTATATAATTAAGGAGTTCATCCATTCAGGACAGAAATAGCTGCCTTAGAAAGTGGTTAAAAATTTCGTATGGTTAGTTTTTCGTGATACCTCCCTATCCTTGGCCCATTTTAGAATTCATCTTAAGCAGGCTTGTGACGTCACAAGTCACGTGAACACCATAAAGACACCTTAAGAAATTTAAGGATACCAAATCTTGTTTCGGGTAAGTTTCTGGCTCCCCCTGGGATAAAAACAACGTTACTTTAGATCAAAAACGTTTTTTTTCTTTCTGGTGGTCTGTACTGGATATGAGCCATGCCTTAACATGCTTGAGATGGTCCTTGTACGATTTGAGTATTTACGTTCAGATTCTGAACGTAAATTGATGATTGGCCAGTTCGGCTTGACACATGTCAAATAAGTGAGCAGAGGTGTTTCAGTCACCGCGAACGCGGATAATTATTTCTCAGCTCAACGAAGCTATCTCGTCTTTGAATTTAAAAGCGAATTGATCTGAAGAAAGAGCAATACCTGGCAATTAAGAGTCTCCTTAATGAAAAGGATGTACTAACCGTGTTGACTACAATCATTGGAAAAAGCTTTGTGTTTCAAATTTTCGCTGTGATGAAATCGCTGGACTCCTCGAGAACACCACTGCAGATCAGATGGAAGAAGATGCGAATTCTCTGAGGATTGAAAGCAGTGGAACTCGAAAGCTCAGACGTGTTTGGAAACCTCCCTCAGTTGCCTGATTTTTTACTTGCCTTGGCCGAAGCAGTGTGCCCTCGACCCACAAATGCAGGCGTTCCGTAGCGGCAAATACACTTCATTTTTATTCACAACCAGTTTGTTCGAGAACGCTGCGAGTTCGTCAACGTCTCTACATTTCAAAATACATGTAGTGTCAAACTCTTAACTGGTGCAATAAGCGCGCATAGCTTTGTGTACAATAAAAGAATTTGCGGCTGTTTGCCCTTTTCTTTATTAGGCAAATTGTAGCTTTATCTTCAGGTGTTATCATCACATCCCCATTCGAAGACAAAACTAAGACTTTCACGCTTGCGGTGTTGTCCGGAAGGTCGTCGATATTGAGATGTGCCAGGAGATTCGAATCGGAAAATTGTGCTCCACTCTGACAAGGTTGATCGTTTTCCTTGCCAAGGAAGATTCAAAAACTACATTTTAAAATCCCTCTCTGGTACAAGGTTTGAAAACGTTCACAAAAGACCCCAGAGAGCCTTGTTTTGTCCTCAACGAACACTTGCAAATTCTGCAAAATTCGTCAACCGATTTGACGCTTTGTGGTTTCCTTCCAGTTTTGCGTCGATATGTTTCGTTGGAGTTCATAACATAACAACTTACGTGTAAACAAGCGGACGTGTCGCAGAAAAGGTTTTTTGACAGCTGTCTTGACCCAAAAGGTCATTTCCGGTTCGTTCTGATTGGTTCATTTCACTTTGATAATTTGATAGATCAGTCAAGCGGAAAAGGGGGCAGAACTCAAATCTTACAAAGACCATTGCAGGCTCTCCCTTCCTTGCCCGCCCCAATCCCCGATCTTTGACCGCGTGCCATTTAAAGAGCAAGTCGACACGACCATCTCTCAGAATACCCAAATGGAGAGCCTGTTTGCAGGCTAAGAAATGGGAACCTCTAGCTAAATATATAAATGACTAATTAACACTCATCCCATATATTCCTTCTCCTTGTTCTACTGAAAGCAAACATTGACTGCAGACCTCATGCCTTCTTCTGTTTTTCCCATTTTCCTTTAAATATTTGAGAGTATTTTCCCTATGCCCTCCTACTATTTTGATGTTGATCATGTACTACAAATAGTTTAAGTGTGGTAAGTGTTGATGTGGTATGAATTGTATCAGTATAGTTCAACTTGTGTATTGTTAAATAAGAATGGTAATGTAAGTCGGCAGGTTTCTTTTGCAGGTCACAGGTCACAGGTCACAGGTCACAGGTCACAATAAAAAAAGCAGACTGCAGACTGGGTACAAAATGCAGACCAGGTACAAGATGCAGACTATGGATTGCAGACTGAGTACAAGATGCAGACTGACAAGAAAAATGTTTTTTTTTTAGTACAACTCTGTTTTGATATTCACTGAAACGCCCCTCCGTTAAACTGACGAAACTACTTGTTAGATGTTTGAAAGCTCCTTGAAAGTCATTTTACGTTAACTTAGCGTTTGAACGACTTGCGTTTGTGGCATTCTTAAAGCTCATCCGCAGTCACGCTGTTGCTCCACGCTGATTGGATGCATTCTTTACCATCATCCAATCAGCGTGGAGCAACAGCGTGACTGCGGATGAGCTTTAAGAATGCCACAAACGCAAGTCGTTCGAACACTAAGTTAACGTAAAATGACTTTCAAGGAGCTTTCAAACATCTAACAAGTAGTTTCGTCAGTTTAACGGAGGGGCGTTTCAGTGAATATCAAAACAGAGTTGTACTAAAAAAAAAACATTTTTCTTGTCAGTCTGCATCTTGTACTCAGTCTGCAATCCGTAGTCTGCATCTTGTACCTGGTCTGCATTTTGTACCCAGTCTGCAGTCTGCTTTTTTTATTTTGACCTGTGACCTGTGACCTGTGACCTGTGACCTGCAAAAGAAACCTGCCGAATGTAAGTAGCTGAATGTATTGTAACTACTTTTTAATTTTTGTGCTGCAAAAAAAAGAATAAACTTAATGTTTGGCTTTTAGAACTACAGTACACTGTAGTAAGTGTTGTGGTCGACAAGTATCGACTTCCATAGGAACTGATATTAATTTGAGGAGCCAAATACAGTCTTATAGAAAATGCAAGTAGGCCTGACAAGAATTTCTTAGATAACACTTCTATATGTGTCATCTTTAAAAGATTTAACTCTCTTCTTTGAGGCACTGGGTGCTGCTTTCTTAATAACAGTGAGGTTAATGTTGCAATTTCCTTGAGACCACTTAATTGCCATACCATGGTGCGTGTGTAATAATATTATGTTCACTACACTATGAATGATCATCCAGTAAGTAAACCCCTAACACTTTGAGGTGAAGGAGTCATCCCTCAGAAATAGGTAAATGGCAATTTTCTCCCAAACGAGTATGGGGACCTATGTTTTTTTTCTCATATTAAAAGAAGATGCAATTCTCCATGACATATCCAGATTTTAAGAGTTTTTCATTGTCCAGTTTTTCATTATTCACAGAAGATCTCCTTTATGGTGAAGCTATTGAAACTTCAGTGGTAAGCATAGACGCAAAAAAAAACCACATGACTAATCTTTCATAAGTTCATTTTTTCTTCACCTTTGAGAGGTTAAATTTCGACCATGACATGCTTTTGACAAAATAAACTTAAATCCCATTGCTTCTGTCCCGTTTTTGTAAATTATAGAGTCTCAGACTACTTTCAGCTATCAACTTAGACGGTGCTAACAATGGACCAAAGTAGGTATAAACTAAAGCATCAAAGCATCAAAACGGACATGGGTTTAATGTTTGAAGAATACACGGTTTTAACAACGAAGTCTTGTTACTCTTACAGTATGTAAGAGTATGTATGCTATACGCTGTATGATACAGCGTTCCATTCCCTCACGCTACAGCTACGCACAATTATATATATTGTGGCATTCCCGCCAATAACTATAAATGCCCAGTCCCGGATTTGTGATCCAGGACTCCCGCTTATCATTACATCTCTCCCCCTTTTAATAATTAGTGGTCAGAACATTAGAAAAAAAACAAAAGTGTGTTATGCGTTACTAGTCACAAATAAAGTCTTTGTATAATGGTGTCTTTGGTGGATATAATCTTCCCATGGGTCTGGCTGTTCAGCTGGTTCTACTGCTCCCGGTTCATTTGCAACCTCCTTTTCTGCTGATTCTGTTGCTCCCGGCTCATTTGTGACCTCCTGTGGAGGTACTGGGTTAGGTTCACCATCAGATTCACCATCAGATTCACCATACCGGACTGATTCCCTATACCCGTTTTTGAGCAACTTCCAATCTGTGTAGTTCCTGGCACGAATCTTTTGGCTGTTCCTGGCAGTTATCATACAGTGTACTTCCCTTGACCCCTATGACGACCATGGGGACCAGATCCTGATGGGGCGTTAAGCTGTTCTTGTGTTCCTGTCTACAAAGAACCGTTTCCCCTACTTTAGTCTTCTTCACCGCCGTGTGTCTTCTCTTGTTGGCGTATTTCTTCATTTCCTCTTTCTGCTTTCTGTCTCAATTACAGACCTTTGAAATATCAGGGTGCCCAAGCTGTTTCTTGAACTCTGGGAATTTCCCATGTAATTCGCAGCCAAACATGAGATTATTTGGACTCACTCCCGTGGTTGCATGTTCAGTTGCTCTGTACGCTCTAACTCCCCTGCGCACTTCCTCCCGCACAGGTTGGCCTTGTAGCTTTGCAATGCATGCTGTTTTCTTCACTCTTTGTATGAATCTCTCCACATCACCATTAGCCTCCGCCCATCCTGGCGTTACTTTGTGGTACGTAAACCCCTCCTCTCTAGCGTACTCCTCAAATTTTACTGCTGTTAAAAGGTGGTCCATTGTCTGATTTGACCTCCTCAGTAATAATAATAATAATAATAATAATAATAATAATAATAATTTATTACTTATTAGGCGCAAATTAGCATGTGAACATGATCAAATGCACCTTACAATTCTTTGCAATTCTAAATTATTTTACAATTCTCAAATCAAACTAAATCAAATGAAATGTTGGTTTTTGGAGAGAGGGGAAAACCGGAGTACCCGGAGAAAAACCTCTCGGAGCAGACTAGAGAACCAACAAACTCAACCCACTTATGACGCCGAGGCCGAGAATCGAACCCGGGACACGTTGGTGGAAGGCGAGCACTCTCACCACTGCGCCAACCCTGCTCCCCAATATGTGTCGAACACTCGCCTGAATGCCTGTATGGTCGCCTTTTCATTGGTAGATCCCACAAATTCAACTACTGGGTAACAGGTGTACTAACAGTAAAACACCAGGGCGAGATCTCTATTTGCCATAGGTCTGTATTGTAAAATTGTAAAATTGTCTTCTATGTATACCTAGGTTTTAAAATGCGAAAATTGTATTATATGCATAGTTGTGTAATTCAGCTATGATTGTAATTATTCTACATTTAATTTCACTTAATGTCATGTGATTTTATATTATGTAATTGAACACTGAAAAGCCCCAGTCGGGATGTGCTCAATAAATGTATGTATGTATGTATGTATGTCTGCAGAAGGTCCCTCCGGAAGTTCCGTCATTCTGAGGGGTTCACGATGCGTGACCGGCGTGTTCGCTTGACAGAGGATGCAGGGGAAACAAACCTGTCACATTGGGAATCCATCTCAGGGAACCATACATGCGCCCTCAGCAGCTATTTCATCTGAACCAGACCTTGGTGGCCTTCTTGTGGAATCTCAGTCATCTTCTGTCGGAGTAATTAGCTGGCAATTCTATCTCCTCTTAGAACTATCCCCTCAACTACCGTGAGTTCATGAAAAACGTGCTTATATTCCTGGACGCTTGGCTCATCTACACCTATCCACCCTTGCCCAATGCACCCTTTTAGGGTGTGTAAAGTGGTATCCTCATTGTTGGCTTGCCATACCTGGTCTTTGGTGACCGCTTTCGGGATGTTGCATGCTACGATATAGTTCACGTAGTGGCAGACGTCCTTTGACATTCTCAGTTCAAACTTGCTACATGCCTGAAGTGGCATCGGGTGTTGGAAGGTGTGATCTGATATGTTCTCTTTCCCGGGGCGGTACTCGACTACAAAGTCATAATCCATCATGCGGTCTACGATTCTCTGCACCCTGACTGAAGTCGAATGGGTGGGCTTATTAAATACAACTTCCAGTGGCTTGTGGTCTGCCACAAACCTAAACGGGATTCCATATAGGAACAGATGAAACTTCTTGCACCCAAAATCACCTGCTAACGCCTTCAGTTCAATTGGCTGTACTGTTTCTCCGGGTCTGTGAGGCTCCGACTTGCAAACTGCACAACTCTCCAGTCCTTATCTCCCTGGCTCCTTTGTGTGAGGGTTGCGCTAATCCCATCAGACACCCATCAATGTGGAGCTCATGTTCTGCTTGTGAGTCAAAGTATGCTTGCACAGTGTCACTACTGAGCATGTCTTTTAGCTCTTCGAAAACCTCCAAGTGTTCCGGCTACCACTCAAATTTTCCTTTAAGCAGCTCCCCTAGTTTGCATACGGCTTTTTGGTACGTCATGGCTTCCATAAATCGCGTGCTATACCACTCTGTACAAAGGAACGAGTTCAGTTCTGCCGCATTCCTTGGGTAACCTGTGGATTTTATGGCTTGTACTTTACAGGGGTCTGGGGAGACTTTTGACATCTTTTGAGAACATCAAACCATAGTAGACAACCCGATCCTTACTGAATTTGCACTTGGCTCGGTTAAAGGTGACATTCTTTTCTCGACTTCTCTCAAGAAACGCCTTCAGGTTGGTATCATGCTCTCTTGCGTCATGCCTACGTACAATGATGTTATGGCTTTTGTTGAAGACCCCCCTTAGATCTTGTGTGAGTTCCTCTCTGACCGTCTCCTGGAATATCTCTGCAGCGGACCTGGTACCGTAATTCAGCCTCTTGTATTGGTATAGGCCAACGTGTGTCAAAAACGTTGTTACATTTCTTGATTCCTCTTTGAGCCCGAGTTGATGATATCCCTTGCACATATCCAGAAGGGAGGAAACAGTCGATCCACTTAGCTCGTTGATCACATCGTCCAATGTGGGTTGCTGCGTATGTCTACGGGGAATCGCGTGGTTTGCCACCTGCATGTCAACATTGAGGCATACCTGACTCTGATCTTTCTTGGGGGTGACAACCGGTGGCGAGACCCATCCAGTTGGCTCATTAACTTTCTTGATGATATCCTGCTCTAGAAGGTGCTGCAATTCGTCTTCCATTTTCTGACAAACGCTGAAGGGTTGTTGACACGGTGGCTGTGCGACGGGCTTAACACCGGGATCCACATTGAGATCGACCTGGACCCCTTTTGGTTTTCCAATGCTCACAAATCGGTCTTTGTATTCTTTTAGCAATTCGTTTACATTTTCCATTCCCTTCGACTGTTCGCTGGGGTCTTGCATGCTTTCATCTGACACCACGTTGGTCACGAGTATCATTCCAAGGTCTTTTCCAAAGGTGTGGTCTGGGTGTTTCCCTTTATTAACTGCCATGTGACTACTTTCATCATTGTTTAGACTCAGTCAGTGCCTTGAAACTCCCCAGCACAGGCAAGAGATGTGCCTCTGTGAACGCCCCGTACGGTTTTATCTGACATCTTGATTTTTTCAACTTTACGCGCTTATCCAGGTCACATCCCCT
>OX419336.1:15678478-15683478 GCA_948470475.1 Galaxea fascicularis | reverse complement strand
TTTGGAGTTTTCCAGTGAAGCACTTACACTGTATACATATAATACATGAACTGAAACTATTTGTGGTTTTCTGTGGCCATTGATGATGTGAAGGAAATGGTTTCCAACTTCAAAAAGTTAAAATTTTGTGATTGCTCAACAGAAAAAATCTTTTTCTTTCAATGAATGATTTGGCAAGACTAGTACTTATACCCGGAACAGTGGAACGCCAGAATACTTAAACCCGGAAAAGTGTGTAATTGCATGAAAATTAACCCATTGACTACCGTGCCGGCCAAAACCGGCCACAAAAGACTCCCATGCTTGAAAACGTTGCAACTTTCTCAATCATGCTAATATTGGCTCAACTGTCAGTTGTTAGCATGAAATGGGATGCCCTTTAAATTTGGATATCCAATAAACGCAAGAAACATAGCACTTTTGACCAAATATGACCTTTTGAGTTTGGACAAGAACAAAAATGACCATTTTTAGCGTCAAACAGAAACGACGAAAATGCCCCTTTTTACTGTTATGTTTCTTAAAGAAATTATCGTCGAAAAACAACTTTGACCATCATAGTAAAATTTAATCCTTGTTCTAGCTTAGAAATGACTTTTTTTGTTCATATTCTTTTCCTGAGCGTAGAGACAGCCTTTTGTTCCAGTACAATCCAGCCTTCCTGCTATTTTCAACATCTCGACGGCATTGCATGCTGGGAAATAATGAGAATTTTTGATGGCACCCGCCCCTTCCCCCATTTTTTTCACATATAAACTCAGCCACTCTCAGCCACTCCGACCTACTGCCAAGAATTGGTGCTTGTGGGGATTTTCAGTGCTTACAAATTCCAAAATATGCGGCGGTAGGTCGAGAAATTCATCCAAAGTCGAGTCCCAAAGGTACTAAGTGTCTGACGATCCGAATTCCCAATTCGTGGAGTAACCAGCCAAATTTGACAACAAAGTACATCACCTTGCTCGCTTCTTTGAGAAAGTGGACTCTTAGCAACCGTCACGCTTAATGATGCTCATCAGGCTGCCACTAAAGATGAAAAAATAATGGCTGTGAACTTAGCAAAATTTGCAAACAAACCGAACTTGGGCCGTTCTTGAGTTCCACGATTGAAAAATAGCAGCGTCACAATGATGTTTTCAGAAACCTTGAGCCTTCAGTACTTTAGGGCAGCACCACTTTCCGTGATAGTTTCAAATAAAAAAAAATAAAGTCATGAAATGCTATGGATCGTTTTTGCTGGAAAATCACTCCGAAAGCGTAAAAATGTCTGGTAGTCAATGGGTTAAAGCAATTTGTTTTTTATTGATTTTCATTAATTCTTTTTATTTCATTCCGGCCTAATGCATGGGACATTACAACATCTAAAAAATGTCAGCTTTTTTATTGAAACTGAAATCATTGTTATTGATGCTGAAGTTAGGAGAATAAATAAATCAGCTGAGTAATAGAAATAATTTGCTGTTATATACACAAATACTGGTTCACTGTACCCGGCCTGTTGGTGTGCATTTACCCATTTCAACATGTTACCAACAATGACAACACACACAGTAATTTATTATTTTCCCAACATTTGGATAATTATGACACAATTTATTCATTACAGTATCCAGGGCTGTCACTAGGGGACTGGGGCTGGGGATTTTCCCCTGGTGTTTTGAGGTATATCCCCAGCTACTTTGATATAAGACCAGCCTGTCAAGTTCACTACAGCAACTCAATCCCCGCAAATTTTTTTGTATGCCCCCACTTACTTTAAAAATAGTGATAGCCCTGGGTATGGGACAAGCAAAGGTCAAGCATGGATCAGAGCGCAAGAAGGTGAAACATCTTCCTTAATTTGTTTATAGTTGTTCCACAATGCCTTTCAGTGTCTTTTCTCAAATGTTTACGCAGTCTTTGATTTGATTAATCTTAATTTCTTTTTTGTTTAAGCCCCAGTCAAAGCTCGAAAAAAAAGAGGCTCAGCTATATATATAGCAACATACAGTACAGCATGCAGTTATAATTTGAATACCTTGGGCTTAACTTTCAAAAGTCTCGGAAACTTTCAATGGGAAGAGAAGCCATGTGTTATCATCCTTATAATTCTTCATTCCATACAATTACATACCGTTACGGGTTTAAGTATTCCGGTGTTCTGCCATTCTGGATTTAAGCACTTACCGAATGACTTTAAATCTATCTGTTCGTATTAGGTGGGATGCAGTAAGAAAAAGTGTTATACTAACAACAATTTATTATTGTCAAATCAAGTGAAGACTGATCCTCACAGCTGTGAATGCAATTGCATAAAGAAGCCTGAAAAAAATTCAGGACTTCAACCGGGTTTGAACCTGTGACCTTGCGGCTCTGGTGCGATGCTCTAACCAACTGAGCTATGAAGCCACTGACCTAGGAAGCAGTTCAATTTTAGGTTTATATGTTCCTGTGAAAGAGATGAATGTGGATGATATACATGTATATGAAATAAATCATGTATGAACTGTGGATGCGAAATCAAATGAAGACTGATCCTCATGGTTGTGAATGCAATTTATGCAAAATTTGTGTAAAGAAGCTGAAAAAAATTCAGGAATTCAACAGGGTTGAGGGTACCACAAGGTCATGGGTTCAAACCCCATTGAACTCCTGAATTTTTGGGGGGCTTCTTTACGCAATTGCATAAATTGCATTCACAACTGCAGGTATCAGTTTTGATTTGACTTCACATCTGCAGTTCATATATGATTTATTTCATATATATCATCCACAAATTTATTATTGAGTAAACTTATGACAGCAATTGCAGGACAGTGCCCCTTTAATCTTGGCTTGACATGCCCATGATCTCTAATACAGTTATTTTATGTTAATACTGTTATTACTATTGCTACTCCTCTTACTATCAGTATCACTATCAGCACCATCACTGTCACTCACTTCAATGTACTTGTAATTCCTGTAACTGTCACTGTCTGTTTTTATTGTTATCACAAAGTTGAAATTCTTTAGAAATTTTTTTGGACACATTTAATGTGGAAACAGGCATGCTTGCACCTCAGAATAGTCTTAATTCACCACTCTAGTACCAGTATGTTCCCACTAGTCATTTTAGGCAATTTGCAGCTGTTTCACAAAAGATCATGTTGGTCACACAAACACAAGATGTTTCAAAATATAATACCATGTTTACAGTTGAAGGGGTGCCTGGGAAAAAGCCCTAAGTGACATCTGATAAATTGCCAGATTCTCCTTTCAAATTTCCTTGCATGCACTTGTGAATGACAAGGAGAATTTGACATTACATCAGAAATCACTTAGGGCCTTAGTGGAATGTTTTGCTGGGATATCAATCCTCCATGCTCCATGCACAGTTTAGTTTAGTGTTAGAAGTCAACTGAAGAGGACAGATAATTATTAGCTTAGCCTTAGGGCTGTCAGCACAATTTCTTATTGAAGTCTGATTTTCAGATGGATCTCAATCCCTATGTGTGACTAATAGCAAATTAAAACAAATTAGTTACATGTATTGCCAAGTTAATTTTTATGGATTGAGAAGCAATTTACATGTATATATATGGTGGTGATTATTCATTATTCAAGAACTAAGTTGTAAATAATTAATTCTAGTTACCAGTAGTAGTAAACCACTCTTTGGTAACAAAGCCATGTTTTGCCTTGCCATTGATGTGAAAGTTTTCTAAATATGATACTGAAAATAGCGTGGTGGTGATGTGGTCTCTGTCTAGAATGTGACAAGTTTTCCTTTGACTCATTTCAGCAATTGTCTTTCAGTTATTTGTGTTTGCAAAAGCTGATTTTACAGGACAGCAACAAAACATATTTTATACCCAACAGCACCTAACATTTGAATTCAAGTGCTGTTTACCACTGATGAATTAACCCGCAAGATACTTACTATTGCTGACTGTAATGGTCAATAGTCAAATTCTCATCAAACCCAAAGACTCATGGTGAAATTATTTTTGTCGTAGAGAAGGAATCTTGTCCACAAAACTCAGTTTTTCCTGGTAGTGGAACTTTTGATAAGCACCAAACGAAAGAGGTGGGGTCAAAAGATTAATTTTGTAAAGGATGCTGCCGGAAAAAAGTTTTTGCATAGTTGATTTATTGATAAAGAATTGGAAACTGGCCAAACATAGTTACAGGACAGTTTCAGCTGATTTGGATGAAATTTAAAAACAGCAAGCCAAAGAGCACCATACACTGTAGGTCGGTTATGCACTGAGCAATTCAGTTGACCACTGCTATATTTAATTATTCAAGAAAGTCACTGCTTGAAGAAAAGACTTGCGCTACGGCAACAATAGACGTGTTCTTTCTCTCAATATGAGAGCCTCTCAGTAGTTCAAAATGAAACTCAGGTTAAAATGATTTCAACCTAGTTTGAACTAACCCTGATTATGAATTATTAGAGTTAGGAGACAAACTGAAGTACGGCATAATAATCTTATATATTGTCTATATAACTGTAATATATGTAACCGGGTATGGTTCCAGTATGTAATTTTTTTTTGGATAGAGAATATTCAGTTGGTCCCACTTTACGGTGATGAAACTTTCAATTCCAAATATGTGATTAACTGAATCTGGTTCACAGTTACTCGTAATTTTTTAGAGTGACCTGGGAGAAATGTTGTCAAGTTATATCATTTCAGTGAGGTTCGGTGGAGGATTTGTTAGTGGCCTGTGTCTAATACAGTCAATTCTCTCATAGCGACCACTTCTCGTGAGCGACCACTTTGTAAATAACCGTTTTGTTTCTTAGTCAAATACCGTTTCCCTCGTAAGTGTCCACTTCTCAAATTTCTTAAGCGACCGTGGCCACTCAGGCAAGAAATTTGATATATATTCTTTTGTTTTCTGTTTCCAGTAATTAAGCGACCACCCAACATGATCACGTATGTTCGTTAGAAAATCATTACTCAAGTGTTTCAACATGTAGCGCTGACCCACATTGCCGACAGATAATAACTGTTTACATGCAAAAAAAGATAACT
>OX419336.1:15670978-15673478 GCA_948470475.1 Galaxea fascicularis | reverse complement strand
TTGTCAACCCATGGTTTTTACCTAAGTATGCGCCAACTGAAGAGAATTCGAAAGATTTGTGGTCTTGGGAGACGAAGAAATCGTAGTGATCTTCAAGAGGTTTGGCGATGCATAGAGATAGAATTGCGTGGTAGCGGACGTACCATTGGTTATAGACAAATGACCTAAAGACTCTCACGGGTCTACGGCCTTTGTGTTGACAAGGATACTGTCAGAAACCTTTCAGAAAATTCTTGATCCTGAAGGTGTAGAAGCAAGATCAAGACATCGATTACTGCGCCAGCAGTACAACGCCGAAGGACCAAATCGTTTATGGCACATAGATGGATATGATAAACTGAAGCCTTTTGGCTTCTGTATACATAGAGGTATCGACGGGTAAAGTAGACGAATCATGTGGTTGGAGGTGGGTCCATCAAATAATGATCCTTTTATAGTTGCTCAGTACTACATCGACTGTGTTTAAGAAATTGGTGGAACTTCCAGGTTGATAAGGGCAGATAATGGGACAGAAAATGTTAATTTTGCTGCTATACAACGTTCTTTCCATTCTGATGATAACAGTTTTCTATAATGGTAAATCACGCGCAAACCAGCGCATTGAGGCCTGGTGGGGAACTCTTAGAAAAGGGTGAATAGACTGGTCGATACGACTTTTTAAAGATATGAAAGACTCTGGTATGTTTTGTGATGCTGATGTCATACATTGTGAATGTCTCAAGTTTTTCTTTATGCAAGTGTTGCGCGATGAACTTTACAAGTTTGCAGAACAATGGAATTTGCACAGGGTGAGGCCATCAAGAAATGGTGAATCACCAAGAGGTCTTCCAGACATACTTTATTTTCTCCCGGAAATAAAAGGTGCAAGGAACTTAGTAACTGTAGTTTCACCAGATGATATCCAGATCGCTGAGCAGAGATGCTGCAACAGACCCTCAGAAACTAGCTGTACCGATGAATTTTGTGAATTAGCATCAGTGATAATGCAAGAAAAAAATATCGGAATGCCCAAGACAAGAGATGATGCAATAATTTTGTACTCAGTACTAACAAGAAATTCAGAAACTATTCTAGTTAAGTAATATTTATTTGCGAACCACAAAACATGTATGCATGGAATTGACCAAGTCATTGTTGTTTCAGACTCTTGAAGCATTTAAGACTCTTCCAGGGGTTACATTCGTGTGCATTAACGTGTTGAACATATAATAGATAAGCGAGGGACATTTAATTTGTGTAATGTGTCGTAGGTAGGAAATGTTAGATTGTTTGTCGCTACCAACCGTTTTAGGACAGTTTTACAGTTTATAAGCTATTCTTACCGCCTTGTCTTACAAGGAAAAATGCGGCGTGCACTCTATAGTCTTCAAAGCGAAACTAAAAAGCACAATCAATGAAAGAAATGAACTGCTCTTTATTTGACAAAGTATTCTAAAAACGTATTTGTTTTGGTAGGAAACTTCCTTAGTTACAAGTTACAGTTAAAGTTATTAAAGTTACAGTTACCAGAACTCAAAGTCAACGAGTAATATCAGTTCCCAAGGGGCTATTCCCATATTTAGGCCTATGCCACTGGAAAGGGTATGTTTTGTAAGGTACTCAGTCCTTCAATACAGTGCGGGTATCCCTTCTGGTATTGTGGTCATTTGATAGGGTACCTAAAGGCACAGTACCTAAGCTGCTGTATACACATGGGCGTGACCTACCTTGTAAACGTTCCTTATGAATATCAAATGCATGGAAAGAAAGGAACAAAAAACCGCCATTTTCCCTTAAATAGGATGTGATTTTTCGGTTGTGAGCCTAAAAAATAGGTTCAGAGTTAATGTGGGGACCTTCGCAGCACACACTTATGCTGCATTGTCCAGAGTAGACCCCCGGGGTATCAATTTCTTGCTTAATTTGGGCCTTTGCATCGCTGTAAGGTTAACTTCATACATGTTAGATAATCATGTTTACACCTGATATCGTTTGCTAATGCTGAATTTATCTGAAAGTGAACAATATGCGTATTATAAAAAACAAGACGCCTAAAGGCGTTTCCGTGGGATGCATTGCTCTATGAATTGTTATTTTTTGTACGATCGGTCAATCTCAACTTTTTGTGTCGCTTCTCGGTTTGGTGGAATCTGCGAATCTTATTGTCTCACTCCTGTTGAATGTTTTGTACAGCTTATAAGAACAAAGTTTACCTCGTCCATTCCGCACATGTACGAGCTAAAAGAGCAGAGATTTGCTTCCTGGTGTTAACTCTTACCTCTGTAAACGTGGGCGCCATCTTGGAAATCGCCCGAGGGATAAAAAATCAAATTTGACCCGCTGCAAAGCCAGATGCATTGGTGACGCAAAGGCAGTACGCACGCGCCGCAACCCAATGGGTGCGGGTTCAAACCTCTAAACGGAACAATTGGAGAAAGATGCTTTTTATTGTCACAAAACTTCCCGCGGGAAAATTTACAAAAACATTGTAATCCCTGAGGCCATATTCGTATTCACGGTA
>OX419336.1:15620978-15665978 GCA_948470475.1 Galaxea fascicularis | reverse complement strand
TTGAAGCGACAGAGACGATTCTAGCGACAGGGACGACTATTTGGAAACCTGGCTTAAATGACAATCAAAGTGCATATCAAGTAAAATTTTGGATGTTTCAATGAGGACAATGGAGTATCATCCTCTACTAAGGCAAACCGACACCTTTCCTCCTTCAGAATAAGGACAGCCTTCAAGAGATCAAAGGTAGACATAACTACTCCCACCCCAGGATTTCTTTAAGGAACGGAATGTTATAAGCTTCCTTCCATTCTCGTCGCCAGAGCGATCTATAGCGCTGGCCAAAAGCTTTGGCGTCCTTCAAACATTGCATGAAGCAGCATGTTTCTTTTGTGTAGTTTAAACAGCTCGATCAGTAAGAATCGCATGCCCATTGTGCAAGTTACCTCAGTTCTCTGATCGAAATCGCTTGACCACGTCTTCTTCAGTCCCTCTGTCACGTAAATATTTACACGTTAACAAGAAAATGGAGTTAGCGCTGACAAACAAAACGTAATTAAGCCTTCTACAAGCGAAATTGGTATGTTTATAAACACTTCCACTATCACGCAATTCTATCTCTATGCATCGACAAACTTCTTGAAGATCACTACGATTTCTTCGTCTCCCAAGACCACGAGACTTTAGAATTCTCTTCAATTGGCGCATACTCAGGTTCTCTTTATAATTCATTCCCAAATGATATAACTCTCAATGACATCTCCACGCTCAGCATTGCCTTCTTGTAAAATAGGCATGTAGGGAGGTAAAACTGCCCGACATTGCAACACATTTCCAGTGACACGCAATAAAATAGTGACTAAACTTAAACCAAGAATCAAACCCGGCATGTTTCAGGACTTTTCACTACACGGCAATGAACATTTGACTTATGATCAGCGGTTATAAAAGTCCAGAAAAAAAGTCGGGATAAAAAATAGAGGGCGATAAAAAAGTCGAGAAAAGGAAAATCGAACACGAATTTTGCATGGCACCAATCGGACTCCGTACTATTGCTATCTACGGATGAACATTAGCTCTAAGCATTTTTGTTACTGTCTCCTGCAGTCTTTTTCTGGAATCAGGTCAATGGAGGCTGTGCTTACCAACTATAATGTAATTGGTTGCCCAGCAGATAGTAGTGGATTCTTCTCAGCGCCGTATATATTAGCATTGCAGTGTAAATCGTGTGACAAACTGTCCTTCCATTCCAGGTGATCAGTGTGAAGGATAATGACAGTTTATCTGCTCTGCTCTCCGTGGAGTTGAAAGCAGACTTGCTCATGATGTTGTCAGATGTGGAAGGTATTTATAGTGGCCCTCCCGATCAGCCTGAATCCCGTCTCTTGGATACATTCAGACCAAATGATGTCAGTAACATTGAATTTGGAGACAAGTCCCGTGTGGGACGAGGAGGCATGGAGTCTAAAGTCAAGGTATATTTACTGACCCGCCAAGCGTCATAAGAAAGACTTGGTCTCGGTATTGACAATAATGTAAGGTCTGCAAACAGAGGCTACCATTAAAGACCGAGAAAGAGCTGCAGCTGCAGTTTCCGATCGTGCTTAAGAGGGTATAATTTCAGAAGGTGGAAGCAAACTTTTGAGCTGTTTAGGCTTCATCGAGGTAAAATTTGAAATCTGACGAACCTATTGCGTAAATTTTGCTGTTTATAGTCAACGAGAAAATACATATATTTTCGTTCTTCAGCAGAGACCTGTTAGAAATTCTAGTCATTTGAAAACTAAATTTCATTGAATTTCCAGTCATTTGGGCAATCTGCGTATCCCGTAACATAAGAATGCTGTAAGGGTAGGTGCACCAGATAAGTACATCCGCATACATCCTAACTTTTCCTTTGACAATTTTCCTCTCTCAAAAGCTGGCAAAACGGTGATTCAACAAGGAACAGTTGTCGGTTTAGCACATTTCTTCGTGTGAACAAACAGTATATTTTGTCCGCCACAGACGGTCCGTGGATTACCTCACATATGTACCCCTTTTCTGCCGTTAGTAGGGGGATTTACTCACAAATCAAATTTAGTAAGCGCCTGGATATACAGTACTTATATTACGCGTGGTTGCTTGTCTGCTGTAGAAAATGCAGAATTCAAGAATGAGTCAAATATGGCGTAGATACTGGCATTAGTATTTTGGCCTTAGTCTGCCGAGTTGCCCCTAGTTATCCAAAGAGCAAGAAGTATTTGATATACCACTTTGATAGTTTTTATAGGTTACAATGGGCAAAAACTTCATGCTAGCCCACATTTAGAGCACATATAAAAGAAGACAATAAAGTACATTTACAGGACAATAGATCAGGACAATAGAGGAATACGGATTTACATATTTGGCTTACCATGACGTTCTTGCCTTACAATGCGACCACTTCAACCAAGGCCACCCAGGAAAATTTCCTGCAAACTAGCTAATGAGAATCTCACATCGGAACAATGGATTTTGACAAAATTAATCATGTATAACAAATTTACCCTCAATCGAAGCACAGCAAAATTCAAATTGCGGCTATTCTGTTGTTTCATCACTCGAACATTATTGGCCAATTTGTAAAAAAATTTCTTGGGTGGCCTTGGTCGGAGTATAACTGAAATACAACTCAGAACGGAAACAGGTTATTTGATAATTAGGATCACAATCGACACCTCCTCCCAGTAGTAATTTCTTGTGTTTCCTCCACTCACTCTTTATTGTACCTCGTTCACACTTTACAAATAGGTTGCTGAATTTGAAGTTGAATTTGTGTTTAATTTTTACGTGAATTTACATGTTTGAGGTAGTCCACAGGAACGCGGGCTGTGGACCTGGGATGCAAACAGTGAAATCGGTTTTTTGAAAGTTATCATCCGGTTATGTTGGTAAAAGTACCTTTAGTTATACGGTGTTAGTGTGTTTTGTCGGGTGCTCTGAACCTTGCTTTCTCTTTTAGGCCGCAGCATGGGCTCTTGAAAGAGGCACTAGTGTGGTGATAGCAAATGGTACCACTAGTGATTATGTAATACGTCAAGTATTGGATGGTCGCAAAGTTGGAACATTTTTCACTATGGTGGAGGAAACAGGGCCATCTGTGGAGAACCAGGCAGCGGGCGGTATGTGGATCATTTTCGTTGCTGAAAACTCCGACTCTCTTCAAAACCGCCTGGATATTCCCCGCACAAAAAATTTGGAGATCTAGAGGCTATTTTCGGCGCTCTTACATATTTCTTCAAAACATTAAACGTTTAAAATGACAGATCTTTTTAGAACTCACTTCATACTGCAGCAAATACCAAATTATTTGCGTTGTCAATATATTAATAGGAAGAAGCATTTTTATTCAAACTGTGCGCGATTGAGCTAGAAAGGCAACAAATGTTGCACAGTGTTGAACCGTGTGTCACTAGCGTTAGGAGCCAAATTTCTGAAACGGTGCTGAAGTTAAGAAAAAGAAATATCACCCACATTTGCCAAAATTCAATCTGGCCATTTCTCGTTGTTGTTCTGCAGAGGATGGCAAAAGATGTAGCAAACTTTATAAAGCACTTTCAAAGGGATTGCTTTCACTCGTAAAACGCTGTCGTTGCCGTTGGTGTCATTGTTGTGTTAAATCAATGTCGTGTGGTTGTACATTGGTGTCGTATTCCTGATTTTTGTTTCCTGAAAACGCTTCTCTTACTGATCTGTTTTGTTTTCCTTTTTGTTGTCAGCTCGTGAAGGGGGTAGAGCCCTACAAGCGCTGACTTCTGACGAGGTATTTAAGTTTTTCTTTTGTATGAAACGGGTTTAGAGTTAGTTGTCAAGATTGCATATAAGCAAGACTAAATGTTTGCCTTCTGAGTTAACACGACTGAACAGTAAAGTAACGGTTCATTGTTTTTGTTTTTAGCGAGGTAGAATCATTTACAAACTAGCTGATCTGCTCACAGAGCGAAAAGATGAAATTCTAGATGCCAACTCGAAAGATCTTGAGGAAGCTCGTTTTGAAGGTCGTCTCCCCGCTCCTATGATGGCTAGACTACTTTTGACTCCAGCTAAACTGGAAAACCTCGCACAGGGCCTCAGACAAATTGCTGATTCTTCACATGACATTCTGGGGCGCGTAATAAAGCGGACGAAGATAGCTAATGGCTTGGAGCTCAAACAGGAAACAGTTCCCATTGGAGTGTTGCTTGTTATTTTTGAATCCCGACCAGATGCACTGGTTCAGGTACAAGTCATTGCAGTGATGGAATAATTGTAATATTCCATAAAATAAAAGTTTCAGAGAGTTGAGTGTGTTGAGTTCGTCTATTTAATCATTGACTGTCTGTGATACTGGCAGTTTGGCAATCTTGCGTGCGTATGTATTAAGGGAATTGTATTACGTTATTTGATTCACTCAAGTAAGGTAGCTGCTATTATGTGCTCGATGTGGGTATGGCTAACAGGGTTGTATTTGCATTAGGTCGCTTCCCTTGCCATTAGCACAGGGAATGGATTGCTATTGAAGGGTGGTAAAGAGGCTTACCACAGCAACAAGTGTCTTCACAGTCTTGTACAAGAGGCTTTGTCATTGTATGTTCCACCGGAGGCTGTTAGTTTGGTTAGTTTGTATTTTTGTTTTAATTTTAGGCAGACTTAGAATGATCCAGCAGGGGGTCGCAGGGTTTTCAATTTAAGCCGGCGCCCGACGCAAGTCACTGGCTACTTTAAGCGTTTGCGCCGGATCCTCTCGGCATAAACCTCGGCTCCGCCGCACTGTGCTGCTATCGCGGCGCAATGGTCCTCCTCCTGCTGCTACTTTTTTTCTTTTTGAAACCCCTGGGCTCGTTGCAACTCTGTCCCAAAGTGATTTAAACATTTTGACAGAAATTATCATGAGGCGCAACATGGTTGTTCAAAAAACAAGGCGAGTATGGAGGTTGTTTGGTTTTAAATGATGATGTTCACGTTTACTTTGTATCGATTTTGATTTTCCCCGTTAACTTTCTGTCTGCTGACACTGAATTTGTAACGTTTACGTTCTGGTTTTATTGCCGTTTTTGCTTAGTCAAGAAAGCGTCCTAAACAAGTCTTATGTCATGCAATGCTCATCCTTAACGGTAGTCCACCAGTCCAGGGCAAGTAGAAATTTGGTTTGGGCTAACAACTAGCCACTAGGCTACTTGTAAGAGAAGAGGTTTTCGCGATGGTATTGATGAAGAGAAATTCAACCGGTTTTCAGTTACGTTGATCCCATAAACAGAAATGGAAAAATAAGTTCTCTGATACAAGCTCGCTGCTTGGCCACCAAATGACACCATTTGGCTAGTGTAGTTTAGACTCCCGGCCGGGCACTAGGCCATGGACTAATTGTTAAAAATTAACTTCGAGCCACCTAAATATGGTAACAACTGAATCTGGTAGTTAGAATGAATCGCTTTTTCTCTTCCTAAAAGGTTAGTACACGAGAAGATGTCAACGATCTACTTCAGCTCGATAAGTATGTGGATTTGGTCATCCCTCGGGGCTCTAGCGAGATGATTGAACGTATTCAGTCGGAGAGTAAAGGAATTCCTGTTCTTGGACACGCTGAGGGGATATGCCACGTGTATGTGGATAAGGATGCTGACCTTGAAATGGCCACAAATATTGGTAAAATGAACATTTTGGATTGATGGGTTGTTCCATGTATCTGTGCCCTTGTTGTGGCAACTTGAGAAGCCTATTTACAGTTTGGTTTTCGACTGTTAATTTTTCCGCTAAATGGAGGAGATACTCTCTCTGAAGTGTTAGTGAAGAGGGAGGTTTGAGGCTACAAGGTGTCAAAAGTTTATGGCGCTTTGCCTGTGCGCATTAATGAATACATTGTAGGTTGGTCGTCGGATTAAGTACATTTTCTTCAGTTCAAAATCGATCACTTTGATTGATTGGTCGATTGATAGATCGATGGATCCGCGTTGATTGCTTACTTGCTCGCTCGCTCGATTGCTTTTATTTTGGATAACCTTAGTATGCAATCGTTTCTACTTGATCATGATATGTTTGCGTTTGCAGTGGTAGATTCCAAGTGTGATTATCCAGCTGCTTGTAATGCCATGGAGACTCTCTTAGTTCACACGGACCTAATCAGGTCGTCTTTTTTAGAGCGTCTGCTGAAAGCTCTTAGAGAAAAAGGAGTAAGTTTGTTAACTCACATGGGCGATATTTACCACTAAGTTGATTATAGCTGAGTTTAACGTTTGTATCATGATTGAGTCAGATGTGGATCGCGACGTTTCATTTCAAACAACAGAACAGCAGATTGGTACCAAAGGGCCTACCCAGGGAATAATTGCTAGTGTGAACGACAAGGATTAAAATCCTCCAATTAGTCCTCTAGTCTCCCCCGCTCTTCCCCGCTCTCTTGTATCAAGCACTACCACTCGTGTTTGATCTAAACTCACGAGAACCTCTTCATATCGGGGTCGTTGGATAAACCTGATGGAGGACCACGTTCTTATCTGAAGGAACTGCAGTATTAGAAGAAGTACAAATGGTTCCCCTTAACTTTCGCTGATGTCACAAACTTGCGTATTTCTCTAAAAAAAAGTTGTTAGATGTTATTGTGAAAACTAAAGGTTGTTTTTCTGTTTCATTGTTTAGGTGATAGTTCACGCCGGGCCTAATCTAGTAAAGACGTTACCCCTTGCTCCAGCTCCCGCCAAGAGTATGAAGAGAGAATACAGTGGCCTCGAATGTGCAGTGGAAGTGGTCAGAAATGTCCAGGAAGCTATTGATCATATTCACCAGTTTGGAAGCTCGCACACGGATGTAATTGTCACTGATAACAGTTAGTAAGCAAGCGTTCGCCGGGGCGTTTCCTTTATTGTCTTCTTCCTTTGTCAATTTCTTTGTCTTTCCTCGCCTTTTTTTTACTGTTTCTGTTTCACGTTTGTTACTTGAAACTCGGTTTCGCGATTCAAACGATTTGGCCTCGATGCAGCGACAATTGTGTCGAATGTCTCCTGTTCCAGGATGAGCGTGCATATTACGCGAGGTAATCAAACGATCTTTTGCGACGTTCTTCATTAGAGAATCATCTTGTCATGCCATGATGGTAATCATCATCAAGTTCAAAGTTGCAGAGAGCAAAACGTGTAAAATGTAGGTATGTAAACGAAGTACATTAAGATTGGGTCAACCGAAAGAAGTGTTAAAAGCCAATGATGCCGTGATCATCAATACCGCCACTTGGCAGTATCACTTGACCCAAAACTGATCTCCACGAGATGTTGCCACAAAATACTAAGTCAGAAAACTAGAAGACAATCTCTTTTGAACAGTTTCTTCCGTTAACGGGAGGATATAACTTACTGTTCTTCAAGTGTTTTGGGTTTGTTATTGCACGAGAAACAATTCGGCGCATAAGCCCAAACAATTCATTGTGAAAAACAGGAATAGTAATAACAAAAAGTTGTGATTTCGTTTCGTTTGCAGATGAGACTGCCAAACGCTTCTTAACATCCGTGGACAGTGCGTGTGTATTCCATAACACCAGTACTAGATTCTCGGATGGATATCGATTTGGACTTGGTAGGTAGACTTGTTGCCCATAGAAAAATTGTGTAAGGGTGCTTAAAAGTGGACTAATAATGTCCTGTACATTTGTGTGTAGGTGCAGAAGTTGGAATTAGTACAGGTCGTATCCACGCCCGGGGCCCAGTGGGAGTCGAAGGACTTCTGACCACCAGATGGGTGCTGAATGGCCAAGGGCATGTAGTGACGGACTTTGCCGAGGGGGGGCCACTCAAATATCTCCATGAAACTCTACCTCTTGAGGATGATCTGAAGAGTTTATCGCAGGAAGATATATTTGTTGACACAGGAGATGGTGAATTAATTCAAAAATAAAACTAAAGCGCCTTAATTTGTATCATCTGAAAAGGATGGAGTTTCCATGGGTTTTGATTGTCGTTATGTCAGAAAACTAACCTAAAGACAAGTGCTAACATGACAGCACACGCAAGTTTGACAATAATGTCAACAATGAACTTGTACCCTTTTCTACAATACACTTGAGCGTCTCACAGATAACCAGAGGTCAAATAAACAAAGGGCGTAAGAACGAAACGACTACTGTATGCTATTGCTAGTTATATTGCCATACCACGTATTGACCGAGAGGACAGGTCTGCTGATCCAACGTTACAAAGTTTCTTTTACACCAACCAGTCCCCCCCCCCCCCGGTTACTGAACATGCTTTTATTGTGCTTCGTTCAACGACTCCAAAGATGCTGGAATCCCGGGGCTGGAATCTGAACGTTCCCCAGCATGTCTTGGGCTTTAATGTGCGTCGAGATGTTCGTTGAAGAAAAAGCAGACTTAACAAAAACAGAACTATAGTTTTGACACTTTCGAAGTGGATGGAACAAAACTTACGTCTGGTCTCCTGTGGCAGGTATTTTAGTACTAGTACGATGAGTGATAGTTGTAGAACTGCTGAAGAAACACGTCCCTCCGAAAACGCTTCGAGTATAAGGCACTAAAGAGAGAAACGGTTATGAGAAGTCAGTCAGCGTCGATTGTTCTGCAGGTCTTCATCTGCATTATGATAACTCAGCGTTACAAATTTTCCTTTCGCAAACGGTCGTTGCCATTTTGAAGACAGTCACTGAGAAGATTTTTCAACTCGGAGAGAATGTCTTATTAAAAAATAGAAACTTCCAATCCAGAATTGAAACTGAACCCCTCGCTTGCTATGCTCTTTCCCTAACCACTACACTACCCGGCTGATCGGCCAGAGACCCCAAAACTTTCAGTATATATGATAGTTACCTGGCTTTCATAACTGATACATCTATAACAGGTCAACCTAGCCCTATCCCGAAATATTAACGCAATTTACCTATGTGGTCTGGATTGTGTTATTGTAAGGCAATTTAAAAAGTTACAAATTGCCTTATTATAACACAATCTAGACCACATAATTACAACTGCCCTACTAAAGGCTTGGTTACCAATGACGGCATCGACGGTTACCCTTTCATGTTACGCTTACGCGAAATACATATATCTCTCTGTGTTCCCCTGGTACACCCTGTATACCCAGTATACCATGATTACCTCGCACACCTTGTATACCCCGTATTCCCTGTTTACCCTCGTAAACCCTGTGTACCCTGTTGTAACCCTCGTACACCCTGTATTCCCTGTATTCCCTGTTTACCCTCGTACACCCTGTAAACCCTATACACTCGGTTTACCCTCGTACACCCTGTATACGCTGTATTCCCTGTTTACCCTCGTAAACCCTGTATGCCCTGTATTCCCCGTTTACCCTCGTAAACCCTGTATACCCTGTATTCCCCGTTTAACCCCGTAAACACTGTATATCATGTGTACCCTGTTTATTTATCGCTGCTGGTCACTATGATCACAAGATTAATAAATGCACATCACTGTTATGCTCACATGTCCTTGAAGTCAGCTGTCAGTAGACAGCGCTATATATTGTTCTGTGTCACGGTTTCATGCAGTAGGACTGTGGTGGTGGTAGAAAACCTAGAAAACCTAGAAAACGATAGAACTGTGGTGGAAACTAAAAGTGGTTCAGACAAAGCTATTGTCTATTTGCCACCTTTACAACTTTGTTTAAATCATTCGTTCCAACCGCGCTAGACTTCTAGATAATCTTAATCAAGAAAATTTATTGCGAGGGAAAGTCCGGTGTTTTGGCAGTATACAGTAATCAATCCCTAGCTCAATTTCGTGAAGCAAGACGTAACACCAACGCAGGAAAGACTATTGTGGTAATCAAACCACTTTCCATGTATCATTGTCGACGACAAAACAGCAATCTTTTCATGTGTTCATATAATCTTAACACGCTAGTTTTAAGCTGCCTCCTCCCTCTTTCTATGGAGACTACGCGAACCCAAGATGTTTGAATAAGGATGGCATTCCGTTCCAGTACCACAATCAACAGAATACCTGGTTAGCCAGTTAAACAGTTTTTCTGTTCCTTGACTCAGCTGGTTGCCATCCATTATAACTTAAGCTACCTAATTACATGCAATTTTACGCGGCACATTTATTTCGCGACACTTAAATTTCGCGATTTTACGACATTTTTGTATGTTGAATCACTATAATTTCGCGTACTTGACGAAGACACTATTTATTTAGCTTGTCCTTGAATCAAATAGAACGACGTGATCAACAATACTGTCAAAAATTAACACGGTGGGTTTATATGACAACAGTAACAACAAAGAAGTTCTCACAATGTCCACTAGAAGTTCATGCACGTGAATTATTGAGTACAATACAATACATTTGTTAATTCTCCAATCTGTTTTTTTCAGAATTTACAAGGATTTAATTACGTTTACTCAAAGACTACTACCATTAAATAACTCTCACGAGTCACCAGTGTAAATGTCTTGATCAACAGGCAGTAGTACGTCTCCGCCTTCCAGTTACTACAGTTACTGTTCCCGCTTTCTCCCATCCTTTCAAGACAGAAATCCTCCCTTGTGCACTGTTAGAAACGTTAAACATTTCCACCAACCAAGTTGCATGAACTGGTTTCAACACCGATAGCTTAAGGCCGACATTTATATTATGGTAATTGAACTAAGTGGAGTGCAATTTGGTGAGAAATCATACGCGTGATTTCAAAATCGAACGAGCGCGCAGCGCGAGTTCGATTTGAAATCGTAAGTATGATTTTAGACCAAAATTGCACGACACGAAGTTCAATTACCACTTAATTTCACCCATTTTAAAATCACACAGTTTTTTGTCAATGCTAATATTTATTTAATGTTCACTTCAGGAAAACCAGTTTTGAATTTTGATGTGATTTAGAGCAAAAAATGGTGCAGTTTGGGAATAAATTGCACTGTTGGGAGCCAATCCGAATCTCAATGTTTCCCTCGACTTCGTCTCGAGAAACAGTAAGATTCTCGGGAAACAAAATTCTCTGTTCCCCTCGGGACCAGCCATTAAGTGTTGATTGTTTTGCTGTTGTTATTAGCTATGTCTTTAGCCCCGCACCTCCCTGTTACAGTCAAAGCCGCCACCAACTTTTCAGACAGTGAATAGAACAGTAAACGCCATGTTCCTGAACGAAGGTCGGGTCCACCACTTGTGAAAAGATCCCCGAAGGTAACAGGGCACACCTCGCTCAGCCACGGAGCTTATTCCCCCCCCCCCCCCCCCCGCTGCCACCAAAAAAAAGCCCCTGTTACAAATGGACTATTCCAATGGCCAAGGGACAACCGTCATCCCGAATGTTGATGATTATGATAGTGATGAAAGTGATGCTTGTGAAGAAGATTTGAAGAACTTCTCCCCCAACAAAACGTACGCAACATAGAGCTGTTGTTTTCTTCAGCTTGGCAAGTTCACAGTCGCGCACGAGTTTTCTCGGCTAGGAAATAAAGACAGCGGGAATGCTGTTCCTCCACGTTCCCACCAACTGCCGGAAAACGAACTCTAGCCAGTGTTGATGAACACTAGCCGGGTTACGTATGATTGTACAGTGAAGATATTTGACCTTTAAGTTAATGTTGCAGTTACTGTACCATATGTCTGAAGTCTTTATTTTTACATTAGTTTGTGCAGTTATTCAACCTAAACTGTATGCCGCCGTTACGTATCAATGTACAATGTGCTACAAATAAAATGTGCTACAATTACAAATAAACCAATGTGCTAAAAATAAAAAGAAACTGGAAATTGCAAGGCAATATAGTAGTATATGTGATATGTGATACATTACAACCCAAAATTGGGTCTTTTGCGCCGCGCCCCACTATTACGGACTCTTGCTATTTCGAACACCAAATGACGGGCCGGAAGTTGTCCGCTGTAACAAAAGTTGACTGTACACTGCTGATGACATTCTGGGCCCGGTTGTTCGAAAGCCGATTAACCTAATCCAGGATTAGCGTAAACTTTGGTTGCAGTTTTTAACTTTTGGATGGCAGTTAATTGTTTCCGCTGGTGTTTGTTTTTCAAGATTGACTTCCCCTAATCTAAAATTTTGCAGAATATCAGCAATGAGCAACGTTTGGGGATAGAGAATTAAGCTCATTGATTAAATTTTAATCTTGGATTAGCGTTAATCGGCTTTCCAACAACCGGGCCCTGTATGCTACGTAGACGGTAAATCAGATAAACGTTTTCATGCTAAAACGAAAAAAAAAAAACATTTGTTATACAAAAGTATTATACAAAAGTGAAAGGTCGGATAATGGTTTTATCGTACTTCCAGTTAAATTTCACATTCCCGTTGACTCTGCGTTTGGGCCATAAATCAACGGAAAAGAACGAAGTTCCGTAAAGTACCGAGAAAACGTGGTTAGAAATCGGGCGCACGGGACGTCAAGCGGCCACTTTAAAATTTAGTGGGCCCTACAGAGGAATACGGCTCGTAAAACTGACCAATCACAGCGCGCGTACTAACTGAAAGGTATAATAACATCAGTTTTGATGCTATCTCGACAAAAAACAACAAAAACCTTATTATGGGTTGCTCTCTTTGATAAAATTAATTTGATATCCACCTCATAGTTTATCAGGAACATTGTTTGTATAAATAAGTAACGGTTTTTGGAAAGAATTGATCCAAAACCACAAAATCGTCGTGACATAGCTCCTTTAAAGTAGGCGAAAAATTTTCTTCCTGGCTGCCGGTTATAAAAGGGGTACCTCAGGGATCCGTCCTTGGATCTCTTTTCTTCAATATATTTATGAATGATCTCTTTTACTTCCTGAAAGGAGTTTGTATCAATGCCTATGTCGATGATGAGCAAATTTATGCCTCGGATAAAGATCCAGGTGAAGTTAGAAATGAAACTTCAATGCCAGCTTCTCGAAGCTGACCAATGGTTTGGTATGAATGGTATGATTACAAATCCGGATAAGTATCAAGCAATGATTTTAGGGAACACAAACTACACCTTTAGTTTTACAGTGAATGACATTAATATTCCGGTCAAAGACAACTTGGACCTTTTAGGAGTGAACATTGATAAGAATCTGCAGTTCAACACCCATGTAAAAAACATTTGTACAAAGGTCAACAATCAAATTAATGTAATTTCTCGTTTTCGAAAAATAGTACCGACAGATGTAAAATGTAAACTTTATAAAGCCTTCATTGTTCTATATTTTAGATACTGCTCAGCAGTTTGGCACTTTTGCGGGGTTCGAAATAGAAATAAATTAGAAAGTCTTAACAAAAGGGCGCTCAGGATTGTTCTGGACGAGAAGTCTCTGCACTATCAGGAGCTACTGAGCAAATTCAGTACTAGTGATCTGTATAGTGTTAGGTGCCAAGACATGATGAAAACAGTTTTTAAGGCAATTCACTTTGAAACGATGCCGAAATACGTACGTGGTCTTTTTCAAATGAGAAATGCTGAACGCAACCTACGAGGATCAAGCAAACTTGTTATCCCATACGTTAATACAACCACTTATGGTCTTCACTCCTTCAGATACACTTCTGCAAACATGTGGAACAAACTAACAGAGGACCTGAGGTCATTAACGTCCTTGAATGAGTTCAGAGCAAAAATATGCCAAATTTCTTTCGAACATCAATGCAATTGTTACTTATGTAAACAGTGGTTTAATGTACTGTATATAATATACGATTTTATTTATTCATTTATTTTTTCCTCTTTTTCTTTCTCGGAGAAATTAGCTATACAGCTATTCTTGTAAATCCGAGGTGAAATAAAGGTGATGTATGTATGTATACGGTTGCGTATCTTACAATGGTAGTTTCGCTGCCCTTAAATACAGTCGATAAAAAACATTTAGTTCTGCTTTTGGCCTTTCTAATTAAGGTACAAGGAAACTTGTGAATGTGATGCGAATAACTGTAAAACAAGTGCCTATTTATAAATAGCAAAATCTCAATAGTTGCTTGATAGAAGGTAATGCTGCAAAATAAAAAAGGTTTAATCCTCACAATGGTTAGGAAGTAACTTCAAAATGGGGGGAGGTATAATAAGTGACTGGTTTTATTTTCATGACTGGAGCTGTCGTAACAAAGCTCGTCAATTGCCTTCAGGTAGCTGAAATCGATCAAATACAAAACTTGCATCCTCCAAACTGTCTTTAAGTTAAACCGAACGCTTGCGTTTAGAATCTGAAGAAAAGACCGTCACAGAAAGAAACATTCCATTCTCGTCCCCAGAGGCCGCGATTCTTTCGGTCAGCACCGAGAATCCGCTTTATTGGAATGTTTTAGCAAACTTCTATCGCGACGCAACCTTAGATCTTTAGCGTGCTGTCAGTTTTTCCCAGCGCAACTAGGAGTCTCTTTCTTATTCTTCTTATTCGTCTTATTCTTTTTCTCCTTCTTCTTTTTCTTTTTCTCCGCCAGTTACCTCCAGTCTGTTGGGTGATGCCCAAGGTTGTCGCTCTCCTGATGCTAACCAAGTGTAGAAAAATACTGCGATGGTATAAACGATCAGCGTTACCCAAAATACTATTCGCCACTCTTCTTGTTTCTGAAACAACACAAAATGTTACAGTTGAAGCGGTTCTCCTAAGCCATGAAAACTACTATTATGCACAGTTAAAATGATGAAGAAAAGTGGACCTAAACATCTTCCTCCCACTTGTGAAATTAACGTATGTCGTGATTTTGAGTCAGTCGTAAGAGGTGCAAGAACAGGGCGGCTCTGGCTAAAGCCCAAGAGCTGGAGCAGTCTATGCTACAACCAGTTGCAAAATTGTTGAGCCATTTGCGATCAAAAACATCTTTTCTTTCTCTAAAATGCTGCTGCTAAGAAATCTGTGAGATACAACACACCGCCCCTCCCTCTCTCCTTTCAAAGTTGTTCCTCAAAGTTTCGAGCGTGGTGTTGCACTGTTAGCAAGTTTGGTAAGAGGGGGAGGGGAAGGGAAAGCGGAAGATCATTGAAACATCATTGAGGGCCAAATTGCGTACAGTGTCTCAGTATTTTTGCAACTCTTGTTTTATAGTATAAATAGAGAGAAAGACGAGAAGGGGACAGATCCCGACTGATTCTTGACGGCCCATTGTGTTAAGAGTGGATTTCCCCTGTCGCAGAAAGGTTACACTTTCGTGCATCCGAAATTTACACAGCACAGAATATCCTCTTTTAGTCAACAGGGCTTCCTAGTCAAAGAAGAAATCAGGAACAGAGAACATTTCGTCTTGAAAGATTTGTAAGTAGTATAAAAATTTAAAAGGATGGACAAAGAAATCAGTCGAAGCAAAAATACTACATATTTAATCGCGCTTACATTACGACTGGAACATCTCCAATACACCAGAAAAAAACTATGAATACTTATCCACATGAGCGGTCTTACAGTACAAAGAGAAAAACCTCAATTGAATTTCTTAAAATAGGCGGACAGCATATGGCGCTAGGTACTGGTTTTCCCTGACGTTCCATCAATACAGACATCACATCTGGTCCAAAAGTGTTGACATAGATCCTTTAATGTGTCACGTTTTTAACTTAAAGCCAACTTACTTTATTTGATGTTACAAATCCAGTTATTTGCGGACTGATGAATCCAGGAGTAGATGCAAACGTATTTGTGAGGCCCATAAGAATGCCAGCGAATGGTGGAGCGATATCTAAATGATTGACAGCGTAACCGATAGCATTTAGACCGGAGAATCCGACGCCCAACACCAAGAATATTACACTCGTCTGCCTTTGTTGTGTATATCCAGTTGCTACTATAAACACTCCCGCTATCAGACAACCTAAATGTAAAAACAAAGCTTGCGCTGTTTACTCATTTGTCAATAGTTGCTGCTTATAAGACATAAAAACTGTTTCAAATAGTTCGTCTTTTTGCCTCAATCCTGTTTCTAAGTTCTATCTGGGAACCGGTACATCAGTGAATTCTTCACGCGGGTAATATCCGCAGTATCCGGTATTTGTTAGCCATAACTACAACAAAATTCTCAATTACTGGACGAACCTGCTTTATTCCATGTCCAGCAAACGCCAATGGCGTAATTGTTTTATCAAAGGCGTGAAAAACTGAAGTGAACAAGAAATAATTCTAGATCTTGATTTCTTTTGTCTGGTGTTGGATGATATCACCCGACCGTCTAACAATTAGTTCTTTCTTTTCAATAAATAATATCACAGTCTAAAAGAATATTATGTTTTGAATCCTAACTTTTAATATTTTCTGTTCGTTTACCTGCGGCGTAGAATGTTTTCCTCACTGTTCCAATAGTGCAAACTTTGTATCTGACAAGCATATCAGCTGTTACACCTCCTAATGGACCTAAAATGGCTTTAAATAGGTACGGGCAGGCCGCCAAGAAACCAGTCTAAAAGACAAACAAAGGTCAAACCAGCAAACTCAGTGTTTCAAGATGTATTAGAGGGCACCAACACACACGTTAAGCCTGGTTTCCATATGATCGCAAACGATCGCAGACGATCGCGGATCGCGGATTGCAGATCGCAAACGATCGCAAAGAGTGTTGTTTCCATACAATCGCAAACGATCGCAACGAAACCGGCGTTTTATCAGTTTTTAGGAGATTATGAAAATTACGGGCTGTGGGCAATTCTGTGGCTTGAGTTGATCAATGAAATGTAAAATTCTCAATGAACAAAATATCGCCGCGATCGAAATGGCAGCATTTTCGTTCGCTACGGTATCTACAGGACCACTGATACCACTTGCAGAATGTTGCCTTCGCGTCTTCCGCATATATCTTGAATACCTTCCCAATTTAAGCCCATCCAGTTTCTGTTTTTGTATATCCTTTAAATATTTACTGTTTTGATAGCAAAGACAGGGCAACTACTTCCATAAATGTCTGGCGCTACTGTCTTCGTGCATTGCTGCATCATTGCGATTGTTGCTATAAACGGACGCTCGATCCTTGTTTCTTAGAAACATAGCTCAGAATATGGCATATTATGGGATATATTTCGATCGCAGATCGCAAAACTTTGGTTTCCATGTGGTCGCACGATCGCCATTGATCGTAGTTGATCGCAGACGATTGCAGACGATCGCAGAAGATCCATGTTTCTTTCTTCTGAGATCGTTTGCGGTCGTCTGTGATCATGATCGCAGGATCGCAAACGATCGCAGAAGGGTGTTTCCATATGATCGCAGACGATTGCAATCCGTGATCCGCGATCGTCTGCGATCATATGGAGGCCAGGTTTTGTTAGCCTTTGTTATACTGTATGTCAGTTCTAAAGAAGAAAGGTGCATTTTCAGTGAACCCCGAGTTGTGTCAGTAGGAGTCAACCAACTTGATAGGTTCTCCACTTTCCACTGTTGCAACTGGTGAGACGGACTGGCTTGGTTTGCCGAGATTAATTTTTCCCGGTGCTATCAGTGAGACATATGAAGCGAGCCAGCCAGGGGCTCTCCATAACATGAGCCACGCATGAGCACTGTGTTACCCTCTGTCCTCTTGCTGGTTTACTAAGCCAGGCGTAGCCGGGCTGGCCCAGCAACGTGATTACATCGAAAACGGCTCGGTTGTCATGCATTGAGCAGGGTTGGCGCAGTGGTGAGAGCACTCGCCTTCCACCAATGTGTCCCGGGTTCGATTCCCGAACTCGGCGTCATAAGTGGGTTGAGCTTGTTGGTTCTCTACTCTGCTTCGCGAGGTTTTTCTCCGGGTACTCCTGTTTTCCCCTCTCCTCAAACACCAACATTTGATTTGATTTAATTTAATTTTCTGCGGCAGGATGCCCCCAGACCCCCCCCCCCCCCCCCCTACAAGGCTCCTGCCTTCAGCACTCGCGATAATGCCCTCCGTTATAAAAAACCTAGCTACGGCCCGCAAATAATCACTATAGCAAGTAGTTTGATTACACGAAAAATGAAATTAGTGGCTTTTCTCACTTGTATGAATAAAACAGACATAATTTTTCAAGTATTTTCGGCTATGAAGAGAAGTAATAGCCTGTGACACTCAAACGGGCGCTCGTACAACCAAATAGAAGTCAGTATTATGGACCGACTTTTTAAATCAACCTGCGACAACAGGATGCACTAGATAATTACAGGCCTACCTGCTCAATGTCAAAATCCAAGACATCTTTGAAATAGGTGGGCATGCCTGTAAATAGCGTGTAATATCCCCAGCACGCACCAAAATGCCCGATCACGATGGCCCACACAGCAGATGAAGACAAAATGTCGGACCAAGGAAGGACGTTAAACTGCAACAGAGACCAAACGGTAGTCTAACCCCTAGAGCACAGTTGCTCTACAAAAGTTTTATTTTGCTTCATGTGTTGCTGGTGGTTGTTTTCACTCGCGTTTTTGGATCTCATGGAGAGCAATAGTAATGCATAATGCGTCATCTCATCTCATCCAATTAGTACGCTACCTTTAATTTTTTCCTTAACATATAATAAAGTGCAGAGGATAGCAACGTACCTCACTCTTATCACTGGATCCTGTGATACTTGTCTCGATGAAATTCCTCTCTATTTTCGATATTGTGGGATGACTAGAGGGTGATTCATGGACAATCAGCTCCCAAGCGCAATACCACACTATACCCGATAGTCCTTCAACGTAATTGTGCAAATTAGGATAAGGAATTTGATGAGCGTACTGCATACCTAATGTTGTATTTCAGGACCAAGGTAGGAACAAGCGACGCAAGCATATACCTTAGTACAATACGTCCGTTGGGAGTGAAAATAGTGAAAAAAAAACTGCGATGATAATGAAGATAATGATAATTGACCATGATAAGACGAATAGTAGCAATAACTTAATTAAAGTATCAATTTACTCAGCACTCCAGTGCTAATGGGGTACACTATGGTCCGTTTAAGGACTAAAACATGACATCTCTGGATTACAGTTCCACCACTCGGCCACGATGAAAGGATAGTCACTAGTTGAAAGGAGCAGAATAACAAACCTTTGACCACTCTCATATCTGACGGAATGTTATCCACTGCCGAACTTTTCTGAGCACGATTAGAGTTGATCAAGGTTAAGCCACGGCTACACTACTTTTCGCTTACGATGGTGATGCAATTTTTTGGAAAATTGTCGCGTCACCAGCGTGCGATGAAAATCACATATGTAGCCATGCTCACCTCGTGCATGTGATGCGTGATAACCTCAATGGGTTGAATTTTTCGAGACAAATTAAAGAGTGCGCATGTGTGCGTAGTAGACAAGACGGCTTATTTCGAAGCTCTTCATTATAGAGTAGTTTTTGAGACTTGAGACTAAAAATTGCTGAAACCTTGACCAAAATGGTAAAAGAAACAGTCCAATCATTGAAACTGGAAAATGACAAGTTAAAAGGTAAGATTCAAGAAAGTTTTGCTGTATTACGCAACCTACGAGACGAATTCGAAGTTAAGGCTGAACGAAATGGCGGCCATGCCAAATGAATTCATTTGAAGGTACGATGAGGGAAATACTACGGCAACTCTGAAAAGCATCCAAGAAGAAATTAAGAAATATGTCAACGACAGGATGTCTCTTATTGAAAAATCTTTGGATCACCTGTCATCTGAAGTGGATAAAATATCATCTTCATCGGATCAAGCACTGGAAAATTCGTATTCATACAACGTCAAGCTTGTGGGTGTTCCTGAAGTTAAGCAACGAGAAAGCGGCGATGAAACGTTACAACTTTGCATGAGAATCTTCAACACAATTGGAGCTGAAATTCATCCTGATGACCTCGACATTGCCCATCGGATGCCATCTCGTAACGCGTCTGATGGTCGGGCGAAATCGATTATTTGCAAATTTACTCGCGGCGCACCGCCCGTGAACGTGTTATGGCATCCCGTAGAGAAGTAAACAGGATCGCTCCTGCAGATATTGGTCTCCGAGCGAACTCATCCTTAGAACATGTTGCTATCTACGATCAACTTTCCCCACGATTGCAGAGTTTATTATCTGACGCCAAGAAAATAAAGGAAAGATATCTTTCCTCCTTTTTTGGGCCAAGAACTCGACCATCTGGCTGCGGAAAAATGAAAGCTCTCGTTCGATCGCCATTAAAAATTCAACTGATTTGTCCAGTCTCGCAGCTCCTCTGGATCTTCTGGTGATGTCACTACTTACAAACAATCTACTACAAAGTGTCTAAATGGCCGGCAGCCGGTCAAGGTTGTAAAAACACTAAATGGCCGGCAGTCCGATTCGGGCTCCCTTTCAAGGGCTTTGTTTTCCTTAGACTTGGTACTTCGGGGAGATTTAGTGTATTTTAGGTTAGGGATTAGGGCTAGGACTTGTAGCCCTTGTAGCCGGCGATCCGACATTTAAAGAATCGAGGGGGTAGTTTCTAAAGAAACTGTGGTGCTGCGTCGGTGGGGAAGTAGTACACAAAGATTTTGGTATTATCAACAGAGTTGATAAATGTAAATTGACCACCGTACAGGGATTCTAGAATCCCTGTACGGTGGTCAATTTACATTTATGAACTCTGTTGATAATACCAAAATCTTTGTGTCATTTAAAGAATCGCATCACCATCGCAAGCAAAAAATCGCTCATGTAGCCATGGCTTTACCACCACTGAGGAAACGTAGATATTCTAATTTCTTCAGTAGCTGACCCAGGACTAAAGTTCAACAAAATGTTTTAGCAATTACAATTCAAATGACTGAAAGTGAAATGTGTTGCATTCTTAATTTGCTCCGATTCGAAGGATAATTTCATCGAAGTGTCTAAGTTACCGGCAGCCGGTCAAGGTTTTAAAAACACTTAATGATCGGGAGTCCGATTCGGACCTCGAATTCCTTTCAAAGGCCTTGTTATCTTTAGACTTGGTACTATAGGGAGATTAAGTGCGTTTTAGGTTAGGGATTAGAGCTAGGCGTCGAGGAATATTGACGTTTGTACTGTGGTTGATCATGATCGGCTGCCGGTCATTTAGACAATTTTTACTTTGATAGTTTATATTAATAAAACTCCATCGCTTTCTTAACGGTTACTTAGATACTTAAGTCTGTAAATGCAGTCGTTTGTTCAAAATGTCATAGTTAAGATATGATAAATTCCTCAATTTTTCTGAATTTGTCGACTGGGACTGAAATGTCAGACTGCCGGTCATTTAGTGTTTATACAACCTTAACTGGCTGCCGGTCATTTAGACAGCAAAATTTTCACAGATACTTTGTCCTTGAAAAATGTCCCTGAAAATAATTTCAGAATCATCACCTTTTGCCTGCATTCGAATTACTTCGAATCCATATGCCTGCCGTGCATTTGTGTTGCATCAAGTCCATATGCCTGCATTCGCGTTACGTCAAATTCATATGCACGCATTCGTATTACGTCAAATCCATACCTCGGGATGTACCACTGCACCTCTTAACGAGATGGCGAACACTGCCGTGCGGAATGTGAAACCGAAATAACTCAGTCTGTTGCGCTTTGAACTAGTCAACTGGTTGCCTACCACCAGCTGGAATATTCTTTTTAATAACTCATGCACATTTCAAATGTTTACATTCTGTCATTTAACAGGAAACTTTACAACAAAGAAGACAGCGGCGGCAACAAGAACGCCCGAGGACTAAGTTTAATGAGCAAAAACAATCGCTGTGCACGTGCGTTTTACATGTTTGTACACTTCTTTGCCGCCCTCTTCAAAACAACAACGTAAAATGAACAGATTTTAGGTTTTTCCGAGAACGTGAGCGCGTAAAAATTTCAATAATCGCGAAAGAGTTAGATCAAAGAGGCTAGGAGCCACTCAACTCGGAAAACAAATAATAAACCACTCCCGTTTTTCGTGGTTTTGATTCATGGTTGTCATGAAACTCTGTCTTGTATATCACAGACAAAATAATCAAAAGGGAGTTCCTGCTCTTGAGTATATCTTTGATGAAATTTCCCTTTTCATTTCGCGTTTTCGTTGTTTTGGTTGAAGAGCATCCTGGTTTTTGTTACTTTCGTGGGATATCCAGTGGTCAGCTGATGCACAATATCAAGATGTAAGTGATCATCAAGTGAACAGTACTTGAGCAGCAGTGAAAACGAATTATCAATGAACATCAAATTCAATTAATTACCAATGCAGTAAAATACTGATGGCCATCCACCGTCAAATCCATATTTTGATAATACTCCAGTGAGAGGAATGGCAACTATGTTTCCAAATGGACATCCTGCAAACAGCGAAATGCGTCAATGAGGAAAACTCTACTTAAGACTTTATTTAACTTCGAATTACAAAAAGCATAAAAGTATGCTAACATCTCCAAAGAAAAATAAAACAATAATAAAAAGTAAATAAAAAATAAAATATAAAGAAAGGTAAAGTAAGGATGGCAGAGAAAGCTAAAGAAAATAACATGACGACAATTAAGTTTAATCCAAAAGAGACTTGTCTTCGAACAGCAGATTTAAACCCGTTTTACGACTGGGCAGTTCTGAGTGAATATGACAACATGTTCCAGTATATACCGGCAGAGTAGCGAAAAGAGTGCACTGATCCATATCAAAACAATGTTTTTGAGTGTGAGGGAGGCTGGTGAATTTGCGTGAATTGCCAAGAAAATGAACCTGTGTAACCGCGACCAAATTGGCGATGCTGATTGGTTGAAAAGAATCGTAAACTTATGAAATACTGACAGAAGGTTCACAACGGCAACAGCTACGAAAATAAGCCAAATTTTTATTGGTTGATTTATATTCCTGTCACTGGTTGTTAACGTTCAATGGTTGTGGTCATCTCTGCATCAAACTACACTTGGCGGTTACAGCAGTGACATCAGACAACTACAGTTGGCTGACTCTACAAATCACTTCAACAGAAAGGAAAGGATCATTTTATCAAAATGATTAACTTCAGTCATCGCTTTCTTAACACAGTTAGAAGACCTGGTGGGCATGGAAGTAGCCATTGCCAAACATTCTTATTACCTGCTATAGAAATTGTAATTAAACTGCTCCGCTCCAATGGGGGAGCCCACTTGCTCCAGATAGCATGATTACAAGGAAACGTAACCCCCTACAATGTAAGCAAACGAACTTTGATGACAAAGGCACTTTTCCAACAACATATCAGTAATACTGCGTCTTACCAAAAATAAACCCTGGAAAATGCGAACACCAATTAAGGCCATCACATGATATCTGGCTGCTATTGGAGTCAGAATTGCCAGCAGGGAAGTCAAAAGCACTCCATAACCAAACACACGCGTGCCACCAATTTTAAGTGCGAGCCAGGCCCCCGGAATCTGAAGAACCCAATAGCCATAAAAGAATGATCCAAGGACGAGACCTAATCAAAACATTAAATGTAATTACATAAGATCAAAATAGGAACCTTGTGCTGATGGGTTTGTAAATGATGGCAAACGCCAACGCCATCTTCAACAACATGAAACAACATGAAACTCAATCCTAAGAAATGTAAGGAGCTGACTGTCCATTTTTGCCGCCACATTGAGCATTTTCAACCAGCTCTAGCTGTGAATGGCAACGCACTTGAAATCGTCGAGGTCCATAAAGTTTTGGGGATCACTATTCAAAGTAACCTAACATGGGATTCTCATATTAACGAAATGGTAGGCAAGGCCTCCGACGCCTGCATATATTACGGGTGCTAAAACGCAGTGGCGCACCTCCACACGATCTCCTTCGAGTTTCACTTTGCACTAATTAGGTCGGTATTGGAGTATTGTTGCCCAGTATGGCATTCCTCTCTCTCTGTCCAGCTCTCAGAAAGAATCGAGAGAGTGCGAAAGCACGCGCTACGCATCATTTTTCCTGCCTCCCACTATGAAGACGCTTTGAAGCTGTCCGGCTGCACGACTGTGTGCGCACGACGAGATCTTTTGTGTGCGAAAACCTTTGAAAAGATCAAGGAGCCTGGGTCACACCGTCACCATCTTATGCCACCGACTCGGGCGCGCGCGCACGGCCGCTCCCTACGCTTTTCCCAACATTATCAATTACCTGTAGCAATAAGCAGACCGTAAATTCAGAGTAATTTAAAAATGCAAAAAATTTAAATTTAAAGTAATTTTAAAATCTGATGTCCAGTCCCCATCAAGTTGACAAGTTGTAGTTTTACTAGGTGCATTTTTTTTGTATCGTAATTATGCAATTCGCTTCATGCGCAACGTTTTTTTACATTAAAATGCTTTATTATACCAGGTGAGTGACTATTTCCCGTCCAACAGGTATTCTGAATCACTATTCTAAGACCAACAGTGCAATCGCAAGAAGGTGCGTGCAACAAAGAACTAAAGGAAATTATATCTCTGTTGACGGAGAATGAACAACTGAACTACCAAACCAGTGCTTTCCGAAATATCTCTAGTGAATAATTCATTTCTATCCCCAGCCCTTGCACTCAGGCCTGGTTTTCTCTAGGGTCGTAAGAGCAAGTAAAAAGTTTACCGTGACTTACGTTACTGAGTTCTAGTAGGTATCCTTATCCTAATATTCATGTTTGTGGTGTCTCATACTGGCGACCTAACTTACATTTTACTTGTAATGTCTTACCTTGCAGTTTGGAGTTCCAGTCAAATTCAGCTGGCTACAAAAGACAGGAAGTTAAGTTATGCCACCTTACAAAAGTGTACACTTATGTGGACTATGATTATCCAAACTTACTTTAGCACAAACATGAGCAAATAATGTGTTAACCCCTAAAATACTTGGCTGAGCACGAGTCTCCCTGGGAATTTGATTTCCAGAGCAGTTTAAGGAGGCTCGAAAGAGATTTTTTGGGCTTTGAAGTATGCCGCATTTAAAAATAAAAATCCGATAGAAAACTAAACTACCGGTACCCAACCAACACTATACTACATGTGGACCAAATTTGAGAAAACCTGTAAGAACATTTTCTTCTGAATAAAATCACATAAAGGCCGGTTTACAGCCTGATTTGTTTAGAAACAACTCACGTAAATTTTCCCTTATTGGTATACATCTGGTATCTGATCCTCAAGGTGTCATTATAAAGAGTCTAGCTTGGTTTCAGTGTTTAGCGTTGCAATTCTTATACTTCGTAATGCACATTTGAGCGTAACCTTATGGGCTTGAAGCACTACAATTTAGTTATTAGTATCATCATCTTCATAGGCGTCACCATGTGTGGCCGGCATCGTTATTGTTATTGTTGTTTTTTTATTGTTATTACTTAGTGACAACTCTAAACATGGAGATAGTGATATAACCTTGTACATCCGACTCACAGGCAGGAAATAATGTGGTTACTATACCCTAATTGTCTTAACTCCTCGTCTTATAATTGTCTGATTGTTAACCATTGCTACCAGAGCTACATTGAGGTTGACTCTCATGGCATAGATGTTAACAAAGCCGATGAAGATCATGAAAAGCAGTATGTATCTCTTGGGTACTCCAGCGATCCGTGTGCTCTTCTTCCCTTCCTTTTCCGTGTCTTTTTCGGATGACGTGCTTTGGTCTGCTGACGCTGAAGAATGCTTTTCTGTATCGTCATGCTGCTTGTGCATCCTAAAATGTTGATTTCGTAGCGTTGAGACGGCTGCACATGGAACATGTAAATGATATGGGCCTGAAATGAAGTCCCTTACAAGTTTGAACAGGTGACGAAACAAATCTTTCTTTTCCCTTGCAATTAAGTCGAGTTTTAAAGGAAAAATGCTCCATCTTTTACAAAGTTAATGTAATATTTTGCGAGACTTCAAGAAGGAGCTGAAGAACACTTAATTCTAGAAGGACATTGGTGGATTTGCGTTGATCTTATTATTCATTGCACCGAAGAATTCAGCTAAATTAATAATAATCGTAAGTAAGGGGTCGTCTGAGAGTCAAACAATCTCTCAGAGTTAAAATAAAAGACACAACACATCGATTACGAGCAATAGCACATAAAACTACTTACCTTATATTTACTCTTGTTATCTACAGTAAAAAGCTGAGACTGATATGTGTTAGCGGGTGTTTGACAGGTCGGTGAAGTTATCCGGCAGAACCCAACTCCCCTTTATAAACAATTAAAAAAAATGAAAGTATAGAAGTTTCAGTCGGCTGACTGGCTTTGTCATAAAGCTTTGTTGACTTGAGTTGACTTCCATACATCGAGCTGATCGTTTGCCGTGTATCACTATTGAGCAGGTGGTAACAGGTCGTATTTGTTCAACATCACAAAGCTGCTGATGTAAGACAATGCACGGCTTCCTCGCCCATCATATAACGCTGTAGTTCACTGTTCTTTGCATTGTAACTTGAAAACTAAGTAAATCACAGAAACAAGCCATTTTATGACACCTTAAAAAATTATAAAAACATTTCTGTTGGAATTATAATGAAGCCAAACTTAAGAGCTGCAGAGTAAAGCAAAATCCATTCAGGTCAAATGCTTTTTAAGGGAAACAAAATGAAAAACGGGCGATACAAGAAGCACCAAGGAAATTTTTTCAAGAGGTTCTTACCCAATACTGTATTCCATACATAGATAGCCACAATAGATTTTTTTGTCGACAGGAAACAGGTGGGGTGGGGTGCGGTTGACAGCCACGTGGTACCTTCTCAGGGAACGCACAGAGGGAGGGGCCGGGGAGACAGGTCCCTCCAATTTTGTGGAAAAAATAATAGTGATAATGGTAGTCTTCAACTGAGGGCCTCAGTTGGAGAGCTGGGTGAAGCCGACCCCACACTTTAAAAATTGCTCCCCGGGCCCCGACCTTATTCACTCATTCGTTTATGGCGAATTTCCTAATCAAGTGCAAGTCGTCCTCAGATAACACTGTATTATTAGAATAAATCGTTCTTTGTAACTTTTGTTATACGGCTGTTACGTTGATGTGAAATGGAATTCCTTTGTTTGCCGTATCTCCGAGTTTCATTTACCAGTGGAAAAAACCACGCACACGCAAGATGCAAGAAATACTAGACAAGCTCTCAACTCGAGTAATTTAAAAGCCTCCCTTGAACTATTGCCGCAATCTATTCGTTTTATCGACGCATTCGACAAGGGAGACGAGAGAAATCGCGAGAAAATTTCAGGTTGTGAATAAAGTACCAAAGTAACATTTAGTCATGAATCAGGGGGTCCTTTATGGAAGTGTTATCATTCCGCAGTCTAGGGATTTGTTTTCAACCTTCTCAGTCTTGCATTATCACGTAATAGCATCACAGTCCATGGAGCAGTGATTGCTTGCCAATTTTTGACGATATTTATGAGGCTTTTACGGGAAGTATCAAAGGCCGGCGAGCCTGGCGTTGGCGGTTTTTAAGTTGCACTGTCCATCCAAGTTGCCGGCAGACATACTTGCTCAAACTCAACAAAGTAATAGAAAGGGGACAAGCGTTTCATATCATTGAATCTGCGAGAAAAACCCTAACCGTTGCAGAAGATCGGAAATGTTTCAACTGTTTCTGGCACAGAGTCGAGCAGAGGACGACAGGAAGTGACCGCGAGCGGCCTGGGCTCTCATCATGGAGCAATTGCCTGCCAGGTAGTAAAGTATAATGGAGGACGAAAAGGGGCTGCCTTTGGATTGGGATGACGATGATCGAATGAATTTCATGTTTTCGGCCTTTGCTGAAAGCCGAGAGGTAAATCCTAAACACTGGGACTCTAAATTGCACTTCTGGAATAAGGCTATCCTGGAAAACTGTAAATGTCATCGTGATGTTTGCATCGATTTAGCAACACTGAAGCGAAGATTCTCTCGAAATGGGGTAATCCCTCTCGGACTTAGCACTGTAATAAAGGACATGCTGCAACGCGGAAGGCTTGAAAGGAAAGTAGATTTCCTCCACAACTGTGGTGGTGAAGGATGGTTGTCTTGGTCGTGTAGTTTGGCAAGAAGATCTTTTTGGTGGAGCGTTGGCACTTTTTGGGGAGAAAACAATAGTGTAAACCCTAACGAACAGTTTGTTTTAGTGGATGAAGCAAAGGTAAGGACGCATTTTTAGAGTACCTATGTACCAGACGCACTTTGAGTTGTCAAAAAGTCGTCATTTATCCTACCACGGATAGTTTAAGTTATAGAAAATCTTTCACAAGCAAAACACGATCGTTTCAATTTTGTGTGCAATCAGCAAAGACGTAAGACTTAACTGTGATGTCAATCCAAGGAAGGCATGTCAAGCGTGGAAGGAAGCCACCTTATTATCAAATTAATCCTGAAAAATAATTTGAAGATTCTAATCTTGTTAACACGACTCTCACCCGTAAGTTTTTCACCAGGCCCCGGTTGTTCAAACGTTGAATAGCGCTATCCACCGCATAAATCACTATCCAGCGGATAAGTATTGGGAAAGCTAATTGCACTATCCACTGGATAGATCATCTATCCGATGGATAGTGCTATCCAGCTTTTGAACAAATGGGGCCAGGTGGTTAGTCATGTTTTTGAATGCTCCTACAATTTTCATCTTTTTCTGCCTTATCGCACTCTCTAGTTATACTAAAAGTGATTCAGGAACAAGACATTGACACAACAACGCAAACAAATCAATCCCTTCTGAAATACATGAGGCTCTGGATTATTCTGCTGCTAGAAACTGTTGCTGCTGTTCAACTGAACCTACTCATCTCAACGTGGCGGTGGACTCTACCGCAAGTCGAGATCAGGGTGAAAAGAGCTAGTGCTCCGAATCTTTATATGGTAATTTGGTTTGTACCTTTTCTTTCCTGTTCTCCTGTTGATCTACAACATTGAACTTAACCCAGCTGAGCCTTCCAGCTCCTCAGGAAAAACACCAAAGAACAGAAAGGTCAACATTACTATCACTCATCTCAATGTCTGTTCAATAGTCTCCCACAAAAAGTTCTTCCTAGTCAAGCAAATGATTGTCCACGGTAACTATGATATATTTGTCATCTCTGAATCCTGGTTCGACCCTTCTTTGACTAACAATGACATCCAAATTCCAGGCGATGTCATTTTCAGGCAGGATAGAAGCCCGCATAAATCTGGGGGCGGGATTGTTGTTTACATCAGAAATTCAATCAAAGCATTGACCATCGATAACTGGTCTACAACTGCGGACACTAACTCCCAACATTTCTGGCTCAAAGTCTAGTGCAGGAAATTGAAATCCTTTCTCCATTGCAATACTTACAGATCTGACTCAGTGCCTATGTCTAGATTTTTGGATGACTTCATTACTTCTTCTATGGAGTCACTTCCTCCAGGAATGAAGTCTTAATAACTGTTGACCTGAATGCAGACGTCTTGCCCGGCTTTTCTTGCCTTGAGGGCCAAGCTTTGATACTGTGCGTTGTTGTAATTCACTTAACCTCCCGCAGCTTGTCATGAAACCAACAAGGATTACTGATACTTCTAAGCCCTAATTGGTGTGACACTTACACTTACTAGCTGTCATGTAAATACCACGGCAGTTACCGATCGTTGCTTGGTGGTGGTCACACTAAAACTCAAAGCTCTGAAGCTTTGGCCTTCTTATATTTTTACAACCTGAGTCATTCTTGAGCAATTTGGAGTGTGTTCTTTTTCACATAATCAATATCTTTGACAATCTGAATTATTAAAGTGCAATGGAGTCACAAAATTGCACCACCACTAACCACTGTAGATGATCCTGTGGTCCTAGCAACATTTCGGTAGCTGTCAGACTGCAGCTGCTAATGCCAAGAACATATGCAGACAGTATGGCTTCTCAACAGTTGGTCCAGCAAGCAAAACCAACTACAAATGACTGCCAAAATAGGAATAAATTTAAGTTTCTTCCTGTGATAGAATAGGACATTGAAAAGAATGTCAAGTATACAGCTGTATACATGTACCATCAAAAAAAGTGCCAGCACATGATACAGTATGTGCCAAAGTACTTAAAGGCAGTCTACCAGCCACCCTGCCTGTCATTACTAATCTCATCAATTCTTTGCTTGTATCAAATTGTTTTGTGAAGGCATAGAAGTCAGCACAGGTCATCCCAAAACTTAAGTCATGTGACCCTGGTGAAGCCGAAAACACTCACCCAATGTCCCTCCTACCTATAATGTCAAAGGTAGTTAAGAGGGCTATTCACCGACAATTATATTATCAATGCTACACTCATTGGGCCGGTCAAATTCGGCTTTAGCCTGGTTTAAAAGTTATCTGTCATCATGCTGACTAGTGGTCAGTATAGGCAGTACAATATCTGACCCCCTCCTTCTGACAGTGGGTGTGGCCCAAGGGCCATCCTTGGTCCAGTTTTGTTTATGCTGTACAGTGTATGTCAACGACCTTCTCTCAATACCAAAGAAGTGCAAAGTTATGGGCTATGTGGGCAACATTAAATTACTTTTGGCTCTTCCTCCATCCAACATCAGAACTGAGGTCGCAAAGTGGTGTTCAACAAACTCTTTGTAAATCAACTCAGACAAAACCAAGCTCCTTGTTGTTGGAGTCACACAACTAACACAAAACCTATTTTTACCTCCTGTTATTCTACTAAGGAAGAACATCAATCCCTCTCCTGTCGTAAAGGATTTGGGGGTCTGGATCGACTCTGCTGTAACCTTTGACGACCACATATCCAAATTGTCCTCAAGCTGTCTGTATAAACTATGTTACATAAATGGAATTAAACACCTTCTCTACAACAAAACCCTTATATCCAGGGGTTTCAAAATGTTTTGAAGTAGGCGGCTGACTGTGGAAGTCCTCTGAAGCTAATGATATCTGGGGGCATGCTACCCTGGAAAAATTCAAAACCTAGAAATTAAAAATGCATTTTCAGCATTCTAGCGTCGATTTCAGAGGCAAATTGTGATTTATTAACAATGGCATAATTGTACTGATTTTCTTAGGTGGCATTAATTTTCATGAAAAGTAGCCAAGAGGGAGTGGTGATTTATGAATAATTATATAGCATGAAAATGAAAGAAATGCGTTTATTACATTGCCCTGGTTCGTGTACAGAATGATATTCTTCGTTCTGTTGATGACAATCGCTGTGTCATTCTTCTATTACTTGACATGTCTGCCGCCTTTGATACTGTGGACCATTCAATCCTTCTAAAAACGCTACAATCCCGCTATGGTATCTTGGGCTCAGCATTAGCATGGTTCAACTCATATCTGAAGGACCGTACGCAGTTTGTGAGAATTGGAGGAACTTCATCCAGCATACAGGATCTGATTTGTGGTGTACCCCAGGGGTCTGTTTTAGGGCCCCTCCTGTATGTTCTTTACACAGCTCTGGTTGGTGATATCATTCGCAAGCATGGTCTGTTCTTCCATCTATATGCAGATGACCAGCAACTGTATACCTCCTTCTACTTTGAGGATGAAATGGAGATGGCAGCGGCAACAAGACGAATCGAGATGTGCCTTTCTGACATCCATTCTTGGATGGCTGTAAATATGCTGAAATTAAATACTGACAAAACTGAGCTCCTTTACCTCCACTCAAGATTTCGTCCACGTCTACAACTGAATCCCATTCAACTTGGGTCTGATGTCATTTTCCCATCCTCTCATGCAAAGAATATTGGTGTTATCTTTGATTCGTCAATGACAATGTCACGACACATAAACGCCATCGTAAAATCTGGCTATTATCATCTGCGGAATATTGTGAAAATTAGGAATGTTCTGACATTAGACACCACCAAGATTCTCATTCATGCATTTGTGGTTTCAAAGATTGACAGCTACAATTCGCTTATATTTGGTCTACCCAAGCATCTGATCGATAAACTTCAGCATCTGTTGAACGCTGCAGCTCGATTAATTATGGTAGCAAATAAATATGATAGTATAACTCCAATTGTAAAAGAACTTCACTGGCTACCGGTGGAGCAAAGGATTATTTTTAAGATTAATTTAATTACTTTTAAGTGTCTTAATAACCTGGCTCTGTCATACTTAAAGGAACTTCTCACTCTGTACCGGCCCAATAGAACCCTCCAATCATCCTCAGATAAACTTAGGCTTGTGTCTGTTCCCTACAATCTTAAAACTTATGGCTATAGATCTTATTCAGTTCACGCACTGATCCTCTGATAGTATTAATTCTTTTAAATCTAAACTTAAAACATCCCTGTTCAAATCAGCATCCCTGTTCAAATCAGCATTCCCTGATACCCTTTACTAGGGCTAACGCCCAGTGGGTTTTTCATGGGTTTCTATTAGCACTTAAATCTACACTCCAGAGTTAATTCTCTGTTCCATCACTTGTATGTGTTTATAGTGCTACGCGGCACAACATATATATGTACCCTTACTTTCTCTTCGCCGTGATTCACCATCTTAATCGTCCCCGACTTTCTCTGTCCGACCTCATAGCTTAGTCGGCAGAGCAATGGTAGATCTAATCCGGAGGTCGTGGGTTCGATTCCCACCGAGGTCATAAGAATTTTTTCTTTGTCTTGTGTGGTTCCCTGATACCCTTTACTAGGGCTAACGCCGAGTGGGTTTTTCATGGGTTTCTATTAGCACTTTAATCTACACTCCAGAGTTAATTCTCTGTTCCATCACTTGTATGTGTTTATAGTGCTACGCGGCACAACATATATATGTACCCTTACTTTCTCTTCGCTGCGATTCACCATATTAATCGTCCCCGACTTTCTCTGTCCGACCTCGTAGCTTAGTCGGCAGAGCAACGGTAGATCTAATCCGGAGGTCGTGGGTTCGATTCCCACCGAGGTCATAAGAATTTTTTCTTTGCCTCATGTGGTTCCCTGATACCCTTTACTAGGGCTAACGCCCAGTGGGTTTTTCATGGGTTTCTATTAGCTTTTTAATCTACACTCCAGAGTTAATTCTCTGTTCCATCACTTGTATGTGTTTATAGTGCTACCCGGCACAACATACATGTATATATATAATCTTTAGTTAGTTTGTTTGTTTGATTTTTTTTATATTATCAGTCACTTTTATTGTTTGTTTTTGTTTAAGCCATAGCTGTCCATATTAATATGCATATTTATGTTTTATTATATTTTATCGAATTTATGAATTGTAAGGCGCTTAGGACAGTTTGTATAAGTGCGGTATAAGCTTTTATTATTATTATTATTATTATTATTATTACATATGTTTGTCTGAGAGGTTGATGCGGGCACTAACCTACAAAACAAGATAGTGACAAAACACACCAGTGCAAACGGCACAGGATACAGCAGACAATTTGAGTTTTCTTTTCAACAAAGCTTCCATCCTATTGCATAATTTTATGTATTTATATTGCTGCAAAATTGAGTGTGAAGTTACTCTGCCGTCTTAAAGATTTATCGATAAGAAGCAATGCCGAGGTTGTTTGTCAAAAGCTAATTGTTATGACCAGAGTAGCTGGCAACATACAAGTAGCCAGTGGAATTCTGGCAGTCACTGCCTTGTTTTGAAACCACTGTTATATCAATAATTTATTAATGCTCTTATTTTTAGCAGACTTTTCTCTTGTTATAGTGTATGGGGTAATACCTCCAACAAAAACATTATTTTGTAAACTTCAACTTATCCAGAATTTTGCTTATAGAATTATCTTACAAATTTAGGTCTAAAAAATTTAATCATGTCTCTGCTGCGTGGAAATCCCTTGGTGATGGCTTAGCGTCAATCAGAAACTCCATCCAAATACCGTCACTACAGTAAAAAATGTTACTAAGTGTAGAACAAATCAGGTGCCACCCTATCTTTGCAGGCTTTTCCATGATAGACTTAGTGTATCAGGATGTTGCACCAGAAATAGGTCACAGCTAAACCCACCCAAATGCAGACCATCAGCTGGTCAGCATTCTTTTGCCTTTCATGGGGCAAAAGAATACAACTTACCTACCCCCAGAAGACATTCGGACGATAAACAATATCTCAAGTTTTGAAAGGAAGGCCACTGTACTTTCTTGGATTCCTTAAACAACTCGAATAATTCTTTTTACACCCGCATAACCCACATAACATTTTAATATTCGTCACTTAATTATGAAATATTTTCGCTTCTAGCAATCTTATTATTGTGTATTTTTGTAAATGGTTTGAACCCAGGAGTCATATCATAACTACTGTAAGTGGAGTACGATCATCCAGGTGAGTGTAGTCCTGAGAAGGACTGTTTGAGGTGACATTGACTGACGTTTTGATAACCTGAGCGGAAGTCATTGTCAGAGTCAAGTAATTTGTGTAATATCGATAGGTAGTATAAATACTCTGGTCGTTGAATGTGATAGGTCAACAAAGTCATCATGTTATTGGGGGACTGTCAGTTAAGCGTAGTTGTCATTGGCTATGAAGACTGTACACAGTGATTGGTGCATTTCAACACGTCTTTTGTTAGTCTAATGTCTATACGTGTATTGTTAGTAAAATTGGTCAGTCTGTTGTTTATCTGTTGTAAACAGTGATTGGTGTGTTTTGATCTGTCTTTTGTTAGTCTAGTGTCTGTACATGTGTTTTTGTTAGTCAGTCTGTGTTTATGTTGTCGACAAGTCGTTTGTAAGGTGCGGGAAGTTGTAGGCAATGGTTTAGTGGCACCTGTTCTAAATTAGTAAACCAGCTTTCCAGTATGATCTGTAGGTAGAAATTAGTAATGCATGTAACACATTCAGCACAGTCCCAGTCAATTCTTGTCGCTCGTCTGTGTTCAGTCAGCCGGTCTCACCCACTATAGGTGGCCTGGCAGTCGCAGCATTTGATCTTGTAAACTGCTCCTTGTCTGTCTTTTGGTTTGTCTTTGTCCTTAACGTTCGTCAGTAGTTGTTGTAAAGTGGTGATTGTGTGCAACATGGATGTTGTAGGGCTGTAGGATGCATACAATGGTTTCAGAGGTGCCTTTGATTTATGGGTATAGGGTTGGTGTTCATAACGTTAATTTCTGTATGGTAAGTGTTACGTCTAACAGTCATGGTTATAGTTGTTTTTACTGAAAACATTGTCTAACTACTCGCATTTGTCTGCTAAACTGTCACGTGAGTCACAGACTAATTGTGCTCATCTCACTAGGGTACGTATTGTTGTTGCTTTGGGTGAAGTAGGGTTGTAAGAGGATTTGTCAAGTAGTCGGTTAGTATATGTAGGTTTCCTGCAAACAATAGTCGGTAGTTGGTTGTTGTCACAGGTAACCAAGCAGTCTAGAAAAGGTATCTTACCATGCTCCTTGATCTTGGTGAACTGAATGTGGGCATTCTGTCTGTTAAGGTGTTCGTGAAACTCATCAATTTCGTCTTTGTGTTCTGCTGCAAAAGTGTCGTCAATATGGCATGGCCAGAGTGGTATTGTTCATTCGTAAGTTGCTAGGGCTTGTTCCTCTATGTTTTGCATGACGATTTCTGCAACCACAATGGAAACTGGTGAACCTCTAGCCATTCCATGCAGTGTTTGTTGTTGTACTGGAAGTAGGTAGACGTAAGACAAAGGTTCAGTAAGACCATTAGGTATAGTTTGTATGTAGTGGCAGTTGTAAAGTTGAGTTGTCAATGGCAGTCTCAGTGCAGTCTAGGGCCAGTTGAAGTAGAATACTGAATATTTATACTACCTACTGATGTTACACAAATCACTTGACTCTGATGATGACTCCACTCAGGTTGTCGAAACATCAGTCTAGCCCCACCCAGAGGAGCCATAATAAAGTTAGTGTATGTTCGTGTTCTTGTGTCTGCCCAGACATTCCTTGGACAGCCAGTTTTCAGTGGTACAAGTTTCTGGCCTGACAGCTTTCCAGGCGCTGCATGTCAATGATCATTCACAAATGTTCCAGGCTTTGCATATTGAAACAAGACATTACAAAAAACTTCCTTTACAGTGATAAACAGTACGACACAGCTTACAATGCTAGTGAATGCTCACTTATTGTTCTAAGTTCACAGTGGCCCAATCATGGATGGCCTAACTGAAAGACCCTGGTAACAACATTTTCAAAACCATACCCCTGCCTGGCTGCAGACTTGAAGTATCTTGTTGCCAGAAAATCCATGACTAAGTAGCTGTTTAAAAGAATCTCGTTGCTACTCAGAAATAGGAAAATGCATCTAAAAGGCTTCTAATTCTTTCAAAGCAATATACTTCCTTATAATGGCCAGTGCTTGTAGTTTGGCTGAGTGCTAGGGAATTATTCTCGTGTAATGTCACCGGCTGATTACAAATAATTATGCAGAAACGAAAGGGAATTCAAAAGCCAAGTTTTTTTTCTGTAATTGTTGCAGCTAAAGGCAGTGAGTGATAATGAACACCCCATGAGTGAATGCCATTAACCTGACAAGCTTGAATTTCAGGAGAACAGCAAAGGCACAGTGTTCAATTGATAACAAGTTGTTGCCATAAAGCAACTCTTCTGTTTTTTATTAGAATAAACAACTTATTAACCTCACAGTTAGTGATAATAATTGTCTCAAAGGTGAAATAGGTTACAAGAGTATAAATACATGTACCAAAAAAATGAAATGAATAGAGTGCTACTTACCCAAGGCTTAATATATTATGATATACAGTACTTACTTTAGAGCTAAGTTGATAAGCAGGGTTGCCATGGGTTACATGTAGCTCAACAGTTCATCTGAATTATCGTGTATGTAAATTAACTATTTTATTTTCCTCCCTCCTCTAGGAAAATGCAGATTGGATTCTCACCCAACATTATGAATGTGTTCAGTGTGAGACAACAGACAGCATTATACCATGGAATGTGCTCAAGATGCGGTGTAAGGTGTTTGATGATGAAAGTCTTGCAGTTCTCCTGGCTTCCTTACAGAAACAGAGTAAAGCTGTATTATCTATTACAACAGAAGGGGAGACGGTTAGTTGACATACATAACTATTTTCTGTATTGTGTTTCCAGTGCAAAATGATTTTCTTCACTGTTGTTCTTGTCAAGTTTCATTTATCGAATTTACTGCTTGTTTAAATTCACATGTTTGATTGTAAATTGAATCATAATTTGATGTTCACAGTTTTTGAATTGGTTTCTAGTCATTGCATTAAGTGCTTCTGCATTGGGTAGCATCAAAACAATCTTGGTATTTAAGATTGGAATGATCATAGTTGGATTTGAATGCTCCATCTTTCCTGTTAACTGTATGGTCCATTACCAGAAGGAAGATCTCAGGGAGTCATGACCATGGACTTCCACTCTATGAATAAGGGTGAAAATGTGTATATCTTCCACAATATTGCCCACCCACCATTCTTATCTTTGTTTTCCAGTTTTATTGATTAAGAAATGGTAAACGTGCAGCGTGCAACCATCAATTTATGGATGCATGCAGGAGGCTGCTAAGCACTGTCAAAAGAAGCGTAAGAGTTGCCGAGTGTGACTCTGTAGCTTCTTGAGTGCTTAACAGACCTCCCAAGTATTTAAGCTTAAAACTTTATGGCTTTTGACACCAGAGAAGTTTTACAATAATAGCCTGTGCAGAAGTTTATTGTGGCTAAATCGCTGAAAAAAAAAACCTCTCTAAAATTGCTGCTACACATGACTTATCTTGAAAGGTTGATACAGACCAGTTTGTTGTTTTTTTGGTCTTCTCCAAGTGTCTGTTCAGCCAGCTGAAAATCGCTTATCAGAAAACTTGAGCTCAAAATTTGGTAGCTCAGAGGAATTATCTTCCCCATCACCAGAAATGTTATTACACTGTAGATTTCCTTATTTTACAAGAAAACAAAAATATTTGAATTTATTTTGTGAAAAGTGGCAGCATCGATAAAAATTACAAATTAAACAAACTAACGCCAGCATGCAACCCACGGGCAAATGGATCAGGCGTAGTAGCCAATCATATTTGCACTCTTATCCAAAGCTATGTTATAATATTATTTACTTTGGTGGGATCCACTGCATGGAACACACTTTTGGCTGTTTATCTGTTACTTAGAAATGTACGTTATTTTTATGCCAAACAGCAGTCAGAAGTTTCTTTTCCCAGAGATAACAGAGATAATTTTATTACAAATCCATACAAACAGACAAACAGATCACAGGCTCTTGATATAATTTTAAAAGTGTGTGAGTGCTGCTGAAAATATTGCAGGGCATTAAACAGTTTTGGGATTGTTCTTCTTGAAATCTTAGATTGTGAAGTTTGCAAGAAAAAAGGAACTGAAAGTCTCTCCAGTTTCTGAAAGTGATTTAGACATTGTGAGGTAACTTAAAGCATACAAATTATTGTTTATTTCCTATTCTTTTTAAAATGTAACATAAATTTTTTAAGGAGATAGAGGTCATTTTCAAGTATCAAGACACACACTCAATAAAATTAGTTTATGATGTCCCAGATGCTGCTTGGCATGGAAAGTGTTTTCTTTAAATACATCAGTACTGCAGAGAAAATACCTCAAAGGCCTACATATACTTTGTAGACAAATCTGTCTCGGTGGCAGATTTCGCCAGTTGCCAGCTTCTGATGAAACCCCTGAATGTGTACAAATATAATTATGCCGGCCATTCACAATGCAATAATTCTACCAGCATTCAGCGTCCACATTTTCCAGCTTTAGGATGAGTGCTATCAAATTCCTAACGCAGAGGAACTTGTGAATATCATGACAGGACAGAGGAAATAATAATATTAATAATAACAGTGACAATGAGTTTAGTGGTGAATGATGCATATGAAAGAAATCATATGTGAACTGTGGATATGAAATCAAATGAAGAATGAGCGTCGCAGTTGTGAACGCAATTTATGCAATTGCATAAAGAAGCCTGAAAAAAATTCAGGACTTCAATGGGGCTTGAAGCCGTGACATTGCGATTCTAGTCTGATGCTCTAGTCCAACTGAGCTATGAAGCCACTGACATTGTGAGCAGGTCAATTTTGGGTTCATATGTTCCCGTGAAAGATATGTAAGTGAATGATGCAAATATATGTCCCCGAGAGATGTGGGCACAAGATTAGTATCTCTGAGCAGGGATTTCATTAAGGGCTGGGCAGCGGGCAAATTGGCTGGCTGTAAACATAGTTTTGCCTGTCTGCCACGTCAAGGTAATTTATCTTGTCGTGATTAAGTCAAATCCAAACATATTTGCCTGCCTGTGAAAAGTTATTACCTTTCTGCTCAAAACCGTAATGAAACGAGATTAATCATGCACACGGGAAAGGAAACTTTCCGATTTAGCGGGCCATACAATATAATATGGCCCACAAAATCGACCAATCGCAGCACAGGTACTAACTGAGAGATATTTTATAATACGCATTATTACTACTGCTAAGATAGAAGCACTAGCTAGCCTGATTGGCTTGTTGCTCTGTTTCATTCTGTTGTGATTGGCTGGAGTAATTGCTTTGATTTTGGTTTTATGGCACTCAATTGGAAGCTGCTCTAATTTCGCATCATATTATTTGATTTGTCTTTCATTTTAGGCTCAGGAAAACCATGGCAAGACTAACAGTTCAAGTTAATAACCTATCTGGTGAAGTGGAAAAGTAAGGGCTATCCTTTCATGTTTCTTTGTAATATCCTCTTGGGAGTGAAGAATATTGGTAGAAACTGTACTCTCAATAGTTAAGAGTACAAATTATTATATATAGATATAGATTCCTTCTCGTTTCCTACGCCAATCAGTCTGTTGGTAAAGTGACTCTTACTTAAAATTCAGAAACAGGTTATGCACGGAATCAATCCAAATCCTAATAAGAAAATATATGGAATGACACACTGAAGACGTGAACGTCTCATAAGATGATACTGTGAACATCCTAACTGCGACATCAAAAATCTGCGTCAAGATTAAAAACCAAAACATCTCATAAACGTATTAAGGCAACATCTAACAAAAAAATGGTTCGACCATGAATGTTGTCTAAAAAGACATGAATTACAAAAAGTGTCAAACCAAAAACATCGTGATCCCTTTAACTCTGAGTTACGGGTGAAATTTCACAAAGCCTTGACTGATTACAAAAAGCTCCTTGACTCAAAAAGGAAAGCATTTCAGACTGAAAAATCTCTGAAACTCGATGAACTAGGATTTTTTTATAGTCGATGAATGATACTATCGTCAAAAATGTTTCTGCCCCAATCTCTGAGGAAATTTGGCTCAACCATGTACTTTCAATCCTTACACTCTAATGACTTGAGAACTTCAATACAACAACAAGAAATGCAGTCATTGGAAAAAGGAAAAGAACAGCTTAACTATTTAGATAATGGACAAAGATTTTGGTATTATCAACAGAGTTGATAAATGTAAATTGACCACCGTACAAGGATTCTAAAAGCTGACGTTTCGAGCGCTAGCCCTTCGTCAGAGCGAATCGAGGAATTATGGGTTGTGTGTAGTTTTTATAGTGGAGTAGGAGCTACGCTATTGGTGGTAACATGGCAACGTGAAAAATAGGAATACATTAGTTAAATGAAAAGCGTTCGTTAATACCGTGGGGATTAAGGGTGCCGATTTGGAAGATGAATTTTTGTTCCAGATTCTTGCGGCTTTCCGTCGTACCTTGATGTAGGGAAAGGCCGCAGATAGCCATGTGTTGTTTGGAGTGGTTAGGGAGATTAAAATGACGAGCGACTGGCTTAGATGCATCCTTGTCATTCTTCTCAACATCGCGAAGGTGTTCGCGGAATCGGTCGCCTAGTCGTCTTCCTGTCTCGCCAATGTATAATTTATTGCATAACGTGCAGGTTAGGCAATAAATGACATTTGCGGAGGTACACGTGAAACGATCAGTGATCTTAACAGATCGCTTAGGTCCCGATATTTTGCTAGTGTTAAGAATGAATTGACAAGTTTTACATCGTGAGCGATATGTTGAACACCAATTTTTTAATCAGTACAACGGCCCGAAACCTGAACTCTACGGCCGCTACATTGACGATTGCATCGGCGCTATTTCATCTAGCACACAAGAACTCGATCAATTTATAACCTCCGTTAATTCCTTTCATCCGGCTCTTAAATATACCTGGGAAATATCTGAAACTTCATTGGCTTTCCTAGATATCAAAGTTTCGGGTTGTCTCTCATATACCGGGAACTGAAATCATTAATCATTAGCTAGCGGCAATACCTTTAAGATAGAGGTAACAGTAGGCACAGAGGAACAGTAGGAACAGTAGGCACAGGGGAACAGTAAGCACAGAGGAACCGTAGGCACAGAGGAACAGGGGGCACAGAGGAACAGTGGGCACAGAGGAACAGTAGGCACAGAGGAACAGTAGGCACAGAGGAACAGTGGGCACAGAGGAACAGTAGGTACAGAGAAACAGTAGGTACAGAGGAACAGTGGGCACAGAGGAACAGTAGGCACAGAGGAACAGTGGACACAGAGGAACAGTAGGTACAGAGGAACAGTGGGCACAGAGGAACAGTGGTCACAGAGGAACACTGGGCATAAGGAATTGTGGGCACAGAGGATCAGTGAGCACAAAGGAACAGTGGGCACAGAGGATCAGTGAGCACTGAGGAACAGTGGGCACAGAAATACAGTAGGCAGGTTTAGAGATCCCTCTGACCTCGGGGAAGACACGCGCGAAAGAAACTCCAGATCCAGACACTCAATGCCGAAACGTTTTTAAAGAAATAGGAAAACATTGCAAGCGACAAAGGAAAGGAAGTATTACAAGAGGAAGCTGTGCAAGAATTACGGAAAATCCAAGAGCACATAAAGAAAGGCTGTTTGTCGGGTAAGCTGTAGCACTTGCATTAAGTTTATTTATTTATTGTTTTCTAGATTCGCAGAAACAACACGACACTTTTTAAAAACATGTTTCGACAGAAACTTCTGTCATCTTCAGTTTAAATCAGTAAAAAGTACAGAGTTGAATATAATTATAGTGTGAAACAAAATGCTAATTAAGTGTAAGAACAAAAGGAACCATGGCAATGTACATAATTACAGAGAAAGTTTTAAATTAACATGATAAAGTTGATGATTAAGTGTAGGTTTTTCCCACTGAATATGAATGGCCTCTTTTATCTTAAGTTGGAAGGTGGTGGAAGCGTGATCTAGGAAGCTAAAACAGTCACTAGAGCATAAAGTGCGGCAATGTAATATAATATCAATATAATTTCATAACTTTTTTCTTTCTTTTTTTCTTCTGCATTCGACGTTGCCTATCCTGATAGGATCCTTTACACTAAACAAGTTACCGATTTTAAAAGATGAGAAAACTAGCTTAATATCAATGTTGTTGCAATAGCGTTTAGCAAACTGGCGAACCTTTTTTTGCGTGATAATAGAGAAAGGACCAATGTAAGGCAATTTAAAGTAAAAGGTACGTGTAGTGTCAGAGACAGAAACCGGGGGATTACAGTCTTGGCGAGTAAGTGTGAGGTAGTGATTAATATTGTTTTCAACCAGATGAACTGGAAATAAATTCTTCTGAAGGATTTTGGTAAGTTTCATGATGTCCTCGTGAAAACCCAACCACGTGTTGTTGATCTTATAGGCCTAGGGCGTTGACCGTTTCAGAGTGGTCCGGAGAGAACAGGAAACGCTATGAAAGCTTCCTAACAACTGACAACTTTGACGAGGAAGTTGAACGCTTTACACACAAGGGTTATTTTACTGGTGAGTTAGGAAATCTCATGGTCTTAGCAATGGCCAACGTTCTGAAAATGCCTATTGTAATTTTTTCATCACTGAAGAACTATCCAACAATCCCAATACTGCCGCGTCAACATCTGAATGGCATGCCTATGTTATTTGTGTCTTTTAATTCCGCTGGTTGTGGGCACTACGATTATGTCTACATGGAGGATGTTCAGTCGGAGCCAGAAAAACAGCAAAGAAGAGAAACAAACGAAAGGAAATTGCCCGAAGTATCGTACTCTTGTGGTGTTAGTAGGAAAGGTCAAGGGTCAATGTCAGATATTTGCAACAACGTTATTGGTTCATACTCCAGCAGGTGCAAGTGTCTTAAGGCTCAAGTTGCTTGCGGAGGAAACTGTGCATGCAGAGGATGTTCAAATCCATTTGGGCAACGTCAAGCTGGGGATGCTGAGATAGAGTGTGCACCACGAAAACGGCGAAAGTTCGATATTCCAAAATCGATCAAACTGAACTCGCAAGCCTATCTTGATGATAGCATTGACAAAGGAGGAGTTCTTTATCAAACTGTTTCACGAAAGTAGGGAAAAACTGAGTGTTACCTCTTTGCTAGATTACTATAATTTTCTTCAATCCATTAGTTGCACACTTGACCCCAAGCCCTTACTGCTTAGGCCTAAATCACAGGAACAGATGAAGAGAGCAATTGCCGCTCACGATCGGCACGCATCCATTATGACAGCGTTGTTTCAAAAACAAGTAGAACTGTGTTACTCGAAGACATGAACTAAATCACCTTGCAATAGACTAAACCGATGTCTGTTTCGCATTGCAAACTTGCTTATAGTTCTGTTTTGTTGATTGTTGCCATTTCCATGATCAGGAATATTCCGTTGACAGTTCGTTATCGTCATCTCATTGGTGAAAACTACATTTTCATGGACAACTTTTTCTGCTTTTGGATGATTCTGACAACAGAAAGTGACATTGTGCTTTTGTCAATGTATTTAACTTGCCTGGAAGAACTCCTCACACACTCCGTATGGCAGAAATTGTTTGTAATATTTAGCTACAGAATGTTCTGGTCAATCTAAAATTTGCTTCTTTTTTTTCACTATCAGCTTAAGAAATAGGAATATTTTTTTAGACCATGGTAACCTGCGATTAGTCTTCAGTTAACACTTCGCTGGGTATTAAGGGAGATCCCTTCCAAGTTTTGTTCGTAACGGAAGCAAATTCACGATAAAAGATACAAAGCAGTTAAGAGAACGTATACACACATTAAACCAGTTTGATTGATAATGACACCCGGCGAGGGCACCTTGGCCAGATGTCTATTATGCTAGTAACCATAGCATATTATGCTAGAAGCACTGCTCTCTTTTGGCCAAATTATCCTAAATTCATGCTCATTTTTTACAAATTAAGCTACTTTTTTTAATTGTGCTCTATAAAAAACCACGGCAAATAAGCCCAAAATACATTTTTTTTAATCAGAAGCCGTTTATTCTTATTAGCTATATATATATAAAGAAAGTAAACTTCTGTGTCGAATAAAGATATATATATTCTTTTTCGAGTCCGGTTCTTGTTCATGCTCTCTTTTGAACTCGCGTATTTCTTTAACGAACAATGAGATTGTAGGAGACTCTTCTTTGGTGAAACAATCTCTTTGCTAGCATTAAATCTTCGAAACTCTGAAAACAAACTTCACCAAAAACGATGAATTACCCTCATTCTGGACACTTTGTGACGGTATAAATAGAAACTACATTGAGAAAACACCTGAACACTGACATTGTAGCTCGAAATATTTGAAAAAATGAGGGTATACCATCCCAAGGGAAGACTGACAAAATTTCACGGCCGAGACCGCTCTATCGTACTGCCGCCAAACTACTGTCATATTTTATGTTTACGACTTTGGCAGTTTTTTATCCGTGGCAGCCAAATCCTCAGACATCTAAAATATTTACTTATGTCTTGTTCAACTTTTATTTAGCGACAAGGAATACAACGACTAAAAACAAAGATTTTTTCCATAGACGAAAACTGAAAAAATAAAAATGTTCGAAATTGTAAAACCAACAATTAAAACCAAAAACATCATTTCAACTTAACAATATGACCCTGAAAAATAATCCTGAAAAGCAATACATAACTTGGCCTAAACTAAACTGACCTCACGCCATGAAGAGAAACACTGCTCTGACACCTGGTACAGCAAAAGCGCAACTGACATAAATAATGAATGCGTCATCAGATTCGTTTTTCAGCAAGGAGAAAAACGTTTGGAACTCTTTTCGACACGTTCCGGCTGATAATCTGTCGCACAGTTTTCCTCTGTTCCTCTGTGCCCACAATTCCTTATGCCCAGTGTTCCTCTGTGACCACTGTTCCTCTGTACCCACTGATCCTCCGTGCCTACAGTTCCTCCGTGCCTACAGTTCCTCCGTGCCTACAGTTCCTCTGTGCCTACTGTTCCTCTGTGCTCACTGTTCCTCTGTGCCCACTGTTCCTCTGTGTCCACTGTTCCTCTGTGACCACTGTTCCTCTGTACCCACTGATCCTCTGTGCCTACTGTTCCTCTTTGCTCACTGTTCCTCTGTGCCTACTGTTCCTCCTTGCCCACTGTACCTCTGCGCCCACTGTTCCTCTGTGCCTACTGTTCCTTTGTGCCTACTGTTCCTCTGTGCCTACT
>OX419336.1:15613478-15615978 GCA_948470475.1 Galaxea fascicularis | reverse complement strand
AATGAAAGGCGAAATTTAGTGAAGTTGAAAGTAAGTAATCATAAACTTATGATTGAACTAGGTCGGTATCAGAGCAATTGTATAATAAGGGAAAACAGATTATGCCCATTGTGCAAATCAAATCAAGTGGAAAATGAATCTCGTTTCTTGTTTCAATGTAGCAAATACTCTTTTCAGAGGGAGACTTTCTTAAATTGAGCCAATGAGATAATACCTGACTATGAAAGGAAATCAACCTCTGAAAGCATAAAACTACTCATGAACTGTAAAGATCATCATGTAAATAAGCTAGTAATGAAGTTTATTTCCTCATGTACAAATATACGTGATACATTGTTATTATCAAATGAAAGTGATGTAACTTAGGACAATATTGCTATTACCCTTGTTTTGTTAACAATTAATTAGCTTTTACAATACTGTAAAGTCTAGCGGTCATGCAAATAAAGTGATTTACTACTTATTATGCAAACCTTATGCAGAGGTATTGCAGTGCTACTTAAATTTGGAATAAATTATTGATGTGACCCCTATTAAGGGTAAGGAACATTTTCAAGGGCATGATGACCACACATGCAGCATAAACCACTTGACCCAACCTTTGTTTGAACTTTCTTTAGTTGAGCTTTAATATGCTAAATTGATCATTGTGCAGTGCATTCAAATGTGGATGTGTCCCTCCATGAACTGACATGTTTATTATTATCCCATGTTGACATCCCTCAGTAAAGTTGCATCGTTCATAACCTTGCTTGCTGGTGTAACAATGGTTTGACCCATAATATAAGTTTGATCACATGCATTTTTCATTTGCCAGCTTCAGGGACAGAATTAGGGTGAAATATTGGCAATTCAACTGGATGTTATAGGACACTGGTCCTACACCACGTTGCCTTCTTATAGCTCCTTGTGTTAATATATCCACCTCATATATTGAGCGATCTCAACGGAATTCTAGCTCTACTCAATGTATCTCAGGTCACTAATTTTGTGTCATAAATAATAATTTTGCCCCAGTGTCAAGCTTAAAATTGAGTGACTTGGTTACATTGGTGGGAGTATTTCAAAGGAAGGTGTTGTTTATCTTGAATGGTGTGGCCAGTATAGTGCACAACTTTGTTATTTTCTGACTTCACTCCCAGGCCATGTGGGGTGACGACAATTCAAGTCACCAAGGAATGATAGTGCTCAGATGTGCTTATGAATGTAATGTAATTACAATCAGCAGTGTTAAGCTTTGTTTTCCAAATTAATAATTGTGTCTCATTGGATAAGTTGTAGGCAACAGGCAGCAAGATTTGTAAAGGAAGGCTCACAATCCCAGGTACAGGTATTAGTATAGGAAATCGCACGAGCCTTTAGGCGAGTTCAATTTGAGAACTTTCAAAATCACAAGTATCTATTAATCCCGAATTGTACAAGAAGGGCGTGCAATTTTTATTTATAGTACATTCAATATGATTACAAACTTACGTGCTGTTGTCATGGAAACTTAATAGGTACTTCTACGGAGTACTATTTGGGATTAATTGTACTGCTCTCGACCAATCAGAATTGAGTAATTTTGTTGAGTGTACTATAATACAATTTGAAATCTTTTTTATAGAAGCAATGATACACGACCCACCTCGATTAGTGTTACGGCTACTTTGCGGGTCAGTACTATTGTACAAATATTTCTGCCCACTAAATAAATAAAGGACAATGCAAAATGTGGCCTCTGATAAGCTTCATTTTCGGCCTTCTTCCCACATGACCACATAAGAATGTTGGTTGGTAAGCAGTAAACAACATTAGACAAGTACAAATTGAAATGCATACCCACCTGAAAGTAGCAAAGCTTAATCAAGTTGGGTGGGTCCAGAAAATACAATAAGAGGGTTGGAAATAAAATTTACAAGAAGATTACAATATTGTTAAATTACAAGAGTGACATTGATTCAAAGAAGTTTATGAGAAACCACAAAGCAAATAACGTAAATTAAAGTTCGAATAGTTTACAATAACAGGAATAACGTTCCTAGATACCACTGTCCTTGTGAGCAGATTTGTACAGATTTAGAGCAGAGCTTCCTTGCAATATGAAACAAGGGAGGTAGTTAACTCAAACCATTTGCAATTCAAATGAAATTTTCCCTGTAGGTATTCATATTTTTCTAAGTTTTATGACAAATTATTATCCTTCAGTACCATTTCTGTTCACTTGACAAGTTATTAGTTTTTGCCACTATTCATGTCAAAAATTGTTCCTTTTAATCAACTTGTTGATGTTGGTTCATGTCTGGTACAAGTTCACCTGCACAGAATGGCAATTTTTAAAATGTATTACTGTAAAGGAAGGGGTGGGGCTAGTCTTATTTAATTTTAGGCCTCGTTAACGGGAGGCTTAATAGAGAGGGGGGCTTATTTCAAATCTTAAACATGCCGTTTTTGTCTTATGCAAAACTAAAAAACTGCAGTTAAACTTGATTTATAAGGATGTCTGCAATCAAGACATCAT
>OX419336.1:15605978-15608478 GCA_948470475.1 Galaxea fascicularis | reverse complement strand
CCCCGATGCTAGCGCCATAATACTCTTTCAGAGCGTTGATAACCATGTGCGGTTTACTCTGATCCTGTTCAGATAATCCCAAACTGTACTTGTAGACTGCTCTGGCTGCAGGGGATAAAGATGCTCGAAGACATGCCATCGCTTTCTCTGGTTTCGTCCACTTCGCTGCCTCTGTGTCCTTGGACGGATCGAACCAGTTTTGCATAATGCAGTAATCGATTAGGTCTTCGACGTAAACTTCCACGTCGTGTTTGTCATCCCCCGTTGTTTTTAAATGCGGGAAGGGAGTGTTTGAAGTCATATCAGTCATCGATTTGAATCTCCTTAGCAGTAAAGTTAAAAAACAAGCCACGCTGCCACCATGTTGACCGTTACATTTCGTACTCACAAGTAGAATATTTAATAAAGCTTATCGACCGATTTATAGGCGTTATGTCCTGATGCTAATGTGATAATTACATGTATTGCGATTGGTGGGTGCGAATAACGAAGGTGCAAATGTTGAGGTGCTAATTACAATAGTTGTGCAACACTCTCTATGACCTTTTTAATCTTCTGATTTTTTTGGTCATCTGTTCTAATGTAGGAAACCTTGTGTTTTCATTCTGTCTAAAAACGAAGCTTCACATGAAACACTTAAGCAGCTCAGACCTCAACTCTCTTGCCTTTTGTATCGAAACTTCTGGAGTGGAGTTTCATTTTATTTAAACCTTCTAGCCAGTTAACCGATTTGCAGTGAAGAGTACCTGGGCTTGAACAATTCTTTTAAAGACATCTAGAGCAATAATGTGTACATTTATTTAAGTGCTTCATGGTTGTATTTTTCAAAGGTCATTGAAGCTCTGAAATCAGGCACAGCAACACTGAGCAGTCTTCATTCACAAATCAGTATTGAGAGTGTTGAAGATGTTATGGATGACTTGAATGAGGTAAATATCAAATACAGCCACACAAGTTGACTGTCAACTTCAAAATTATGTTCTAACTATAATTCAGTTAACTGTTACAAACAATGGTTTAAGTGTACTACCTTTTTCGTTTTCTGTTCTAATGTGCAAGAATTTTGGAAGACATTTGTCACCTGGTGGTATGGTTGGGAATGCAGAAAAATTGATATATTACCTAATTTTAGATTATGTGTCTGTCTGTTTGTCTGTATGTTATTGTATTAGGTTTATAATCATTTCACTTTAATAGCAACACTCTTGTAATAAGTACCGTAAAGAAAGATAAGCCGCATCCCAAACGTAAAAAAAAGACCTATTAAAAATAAGCGTAGGTTTCACGATTGTCGTGCTAGCTGTCTCTTCAGTGTTGATCCAAATTTAGTTGCTACCCAGTTTCTCGGCTTGTTTGGATTGCTAAGGTGTCCGTTTGTCTTCCCTTCCCTTTCCTGGTGTCTTTTTCTTATCAAGTTGTTAGTAGTACTAAAAATTTCTTAATTTTGTAGTCTTTGAGCGTATGTCAAGACATAGATACAGCGATTTCAAAAGGTTAGTATAACTTCTTTTAACTGAGATTTGGCGAATGAAAATAATGTCAAAATGCATTAAACTGCAGATGAAGAAATTCGTAAATGAACCCAAGGGAGTTGTGTGCGCAGCGTAAGTAGTAGCAAAATTAAAGCCAAACAGTCTGTCTTCTGGAAAGGCTAGGATGCTAGTGCTGCGTAAGCCTGTAGTTGACAGTGCAGTATATATTCTTGTTTTTTATTTCAGTCTTTATCTTGAAAGGGTATACATGACCAGCTTCCAAGTTGACTTGATAGTTCAGTTGGTATCACACAAGTCATCCTTTGAACCCCCTGCAAGTCGTTATTTTGCCCTTTCTGACAAGTTTTAGATGTTGATCAATTAGTTGTTTATAACATCTACTTATGAACCTGTGGTGGTCAGAATTCGTATCTTGTGAGAGGAAAAGCAGCCAGTAGGTGAGGAAATATATGAAGCTGTCTCATACTGATCAGATAGCATCACAATCCTTATGCCAAGAAACTTTGTTCCCTCAAATCGGCCTTGTCTTAAAGAAACCCTAGAATTTGAGTTGAATTTGAGTTGAATTTGAGGAAAGAAGCAAGTGGTACATACAAATTGTTTATCGGTAGTAACATTCTCTCTCTATTTATGACTTATTGGTGCAAACAGATAAAAAAAACGCCGTGTACCGACTTTAACCATTCATTTTAGGAACTTCAGAGAACAGTGCAGTAGGACCCGAAGAATTAGAAGAGCTGGAAAAAGAGCTTGCGACTCTTGTTATCAGCGACCAAGGTGAATTTTTGAACGTCTTTGTAGTAATAATGACCTGCCTTGGTTTGGTGGGTTGGCTTTCGCAGGCTTCTCATCTTACAACATTGACCTCAGTGAAGCTACTCCGTTTGCCTCAGCAGCTCTGTCACGGACAAATGTACGCAGTATAGAGGCTTCCATCCCATTGTTCTCATAAACAATTGTGGTAGAAAATACTCTGGCCATAATGTCGACTCTGAGCTTTACTTCCC
>OX419336.1:15593478-15595978 GCA_948470475.1 Galaxea fascicularis | reverse complement strand
GGTGGAATGTTACTATGTGAGTTAAAAAAAGGAAGGTTTTGGTTGGAAATATGAATGTTACAGACTGTACCTGTACCCCATCAAATTGGCCTTCAAGAATTTCCTGGCAGACCTCTTCATACGAGGCACCCATGTTTTCAACTTCTGTTTTAAGTTCAGCCACTTTTTGCCTTGCACAGGTTTTTAGTTTGTTTCGAATCCTCCGCTGAGTTCGCTTTGATGCCTGCTCATATGATATGGAGGGACGACCAACTTGATTTTGAACTGAATTGTTTGCAGACAGGGGCTGTGGAACACTTTTGTCTACACTGGATGACAGCCTGTGCAACCTTACATAGCATGCACCACAGCACCTCAGACTGCTTATGAGGACCACACTGCCAAACTCATTTTCAAGGAAGGTTTTCTTAGCTTCAGGGGGCAAACCATCTACTGACTTTGGTAGTGACTTTAAATGTTTTAGCTTGTACAGGGGAGTTGTACATTTAGATGCTGAACATCGAAGGCAGATAGTGGTATTCCTACAGAATTGGTATGTTCGTCCCATCACTTTTCCTTTAACATCATTTATGGGACAAGATTCTTCCTTCCTCACAGGTTTTTTACATATACTACAATTAAATACTGATGAAGACATTGTTTACAATCTCTGAAGCTAAGTTGGGACTGTTCTTTTCAATTCTCTACAAAGATCAAACTCAATAACTTTTTTTTAACTTTGATATAAGCTAGACTTAATTCCAGAGAATTAGAAAATGAAACAGTTATAGCAAATTTTATGATAACTTCAACTCAACAATCAAAATTGAAACTTGACAATTCAAGCTGAGCTGAACACACTTTTAAAGGGGTAACTGAAAAGGAAACACTCTTAAATGAGAAGTAAAATGTATAGAGTGTAAGACGGACTCTCAATTGGTAAAATGCTACGACTTCAAGACTACACAGTTCAGTTCTAAGCCTTCAAACTCCAAAACAATGGGGGTCTCACGAACCTTATTACCAAAGAAGTGTGCAGGAGCTAAGCTGAAAAATCAACCCAACACGAAACTTATCCACGAATATTCGGCCTTTCAAAAAAATACAAAAGTACCTTTTGCAAGCTCTAGCGATAGTGCTCGCCGAGCTCCTTCCACAAAACTCGACTGCCTCGAATATCAGATCAAATCACAAACAAGGCAATGACAAAATAAAGCTGTTCGCACTATTTAATAGACATATAACAAAACTCATCGTAGGTTTACAATCACATAATCCAAAAACAAGTCTTGACACTCTAATTCTAGACTGGATCTCTGAGCAGAGTCGGATAACTCGAAATCTTACGGCACACAAGATGATCTTTTCGAACAATTCGCGTACGGGTCATAACCTTATGAAGGTTTAACTAAATATACAATGAACTCACCGCTTTAAAACGTTATTCAAAGCTTTACAGATCTTTCTTCTGAATTGACTGATTAAAAGACCTGTGTAAAATGGTTTGCTAACGCTTGCACTCAACAAAACTTTCGTGACCTCTTCCACCAGGACACAATATGGCCGACTGTTCCCGTCCTGATCTGAAAGTAAAATGCGCGCGCAAGCTCTTATGGCAAGTCGTTTGGCAAGAAACCGAAAGAAAAAAGTGATAAAAAACTAAGGCAGACAACTCGGTCGACGTTTCCCAGTTAATTACGATAAATTCTTTCGCAGTGGCCAGAAGAAACACCACTTATGCTATAAGAATCGGAAACTTCCCATAACACGCACGCGCACTAAGTAAAGCACCACATGGATGACAAAATGACTAAACCACCAATGTTTCATGTGACTGGTGGCTTGCTGTGCGTTTGGAATGGGATTGTCACATATGGTTTAGGGGCCGACAAATCTCTCCCTCATGCCTGTCATGGGATGGCACAGTATTCAAACAGATAGCGAGGGGCCGGGCTCGGCTACCTAGACCATCATTGTGAAGGTACAGCGCTCCAGCTACGCGTCTGGAGGTACCGCTACTGGCTGGGTTTTTGTTGTTGTTTTTATATTGGCTTGTTTTTTACGGTTTTCTCCCCGCGAGGCCATTGCAACTTAACTTCACCTAAAGAGTCTCCCCTTCATCGAATTCGCAAGGGGCTGACACCTCTGGGGACGAGGATTCGGCTGAAGATTTTGCCGTCATCCGCGGGGTTACAGAACCCATTAAGAGAGTTTTGTCTAGCCACAACGTTAAAGTTGCACAAAAACCTTTTCAGACGTTGAGTCATATTTTTGCCAAACCTAAGGATCCTGTGTTGAAAGAACAACGAACTGACGCTGTTTATTCTATTCCATGCAATGACTGTGATCATGAGTACATCGGACAGACCAAGCGTCACTCAGCTTGGTACACGTTTAAAAGAGCATCAAAAAGCAGTTTTTCTTTGCAAAAAGGAAAACTCCGCTCTATCGGAGCATGCTTGCCAAACCAACCATACAATAGCGTGGGTTTTATGGTATTGTTAATCAGCTTGTCAATTAA
>OX419336.1:15543478-15588478 GCA_948470475.1 Galaxea fascicularis | reverse complement strand
TATCATTATAACTTTTATAACTTGTTCACCAATGACTTGGCCTTTCTTTTGGATACCACAATAAAGGTGATAACGTATAACGATTGGTAGTAATAATCCAACAAATTAGTAAAAGTGCTGGAAAATGCTGGAAACCTGTGTGGCTAACATTTAAAGGAGACTGACAGAGAATGTATTTCTTTTAGTTAATCTAAAGATTGCAAATAAATAGACGGTTTTAAACCTTTGTCATACATCCAAAGGTACACTACACCAGTTCTTGTTATCACGCATAGGTACGGCCATATGAAAGGAGTTAGACTCATCAGCTATGCCTACCAACGTCCAATGGGGGAGCTTTTAGCAAGAACAAAATTTTCATTGCCTACTGTCACAGAAAATCGAAATCTAGAGCAACGTTTTTTGACTACTATCAAGTACCGTGTAGCATGAAAATTTTGCGGGAATTTTATTTTGCAGATTGGCGATTTTTTGTGGTTTGCGGGAACAAATTTTTGCGGTTCGAGATGACTGAAATTTCTGATGGGAACTAGTTTTTGCAATTCTCTGTTCAAGTAGCAGAATATTTAAGTGGAAGAAACCTTAATATGGTATTGTCAACTTTTATTTTACAGTCTGTTGAGTTCAAGATCACTCTACTTACATATTTAATGGAGAATAATACGGTAATCACTGTAATGTCTTACTGCACAAAGGGACAGAACAACAGCAAAACAAAACAAAAGCCTATCCCTACCATACACAACAAAACACTCTTTCGTTAATACGGTAATGAGGTTTTCCACGACCGATATTATCAATTAAAAATTTTACAAGAAAGCAGTATGGATGTAAGAATGTAAGAATGCAGAGGGGATTTCGAGTCAAAAGATGTAGTGTTAAACTTTGAGATGTAACCGGGAACGGCCTACTAAAATGCAAAACTATGCCCTACTGTAACACAATGAGGCAGACTCAGTCGATAATAATAACACTTCCTTGTTCAGTTGAAGTTTCAAGAATTGAAACAACATCTGTGCAGGCCGGGATGGAAAATATGCTGCATCATAGACGCCCTAGCAAATGGCATTCCTTCAGATGAGCCATTCACACCAATCTGATGAACTGAATTGCTGTTGACTTGACATTTTTTGCTCTTTGTACAATGTTTTGTTTGCGTACCAGACTACCGCATTATGTTTAAGTCCAATATATTACGCCCCAGTGGCACAAATCCATTAAAAGCAGAGTTTTTAATTTGACTGTAGGGAGTTTATGTTTACGGCGTTTTATTTGCGGTTTTTTCTTCTGCGGGAACTAATTTTTGCGGATCGAGGGCAATCCATAAAATTCACAAAAATTAGAACCCGCAAAATTTTCATGCTACACGGTCACTGTTTTAGGATCGATAACGCTTTTAACTCAGTTCGCGCTTGGTCTGGCTCTCAACGAAAGATAAGGTGATGCACAACTTAAAGTCTGAACGCGCAATTTAAAATACTTTTTCATATGAGTAAACTTTGACGGCAGTATGGCGAAACACAGTGCAAGTACAGACGAACCTGGATTAAACGGCCCTTTGATCAAACGGTCACTTACCAATGTCCTGGAAATTATGTCCCTTAATTGCCGTAAAACTGTCCTGTGTTGAGCGGTCGCGTAACCACTTCCGAAGTCCGAACGAGTAATTTTTTAATGTCTTCACCAGTATTTCACGGTCTGGCGGAGTTGCTCGAAGCATGGTTAGCGCTAACCGCTGGTTACTTTATATTAAGACCCATAGGTTGTCATGGTATTTAACCCGGGTTACCGGTAACCATACTTCGAGCAACTTGACCCTGTTGGTCGTTAAAATATACCATACTAAGCACCGTATATATTGTGCATGGCGTTTAATGGTCTTTTATTTCTACTCTTTTGGCACAAGCCAAGAGTAGGAAAACGCTTTGAGGTCAATTTCTGGGATAACGCATACTCCACCTTGCTACTATCTTCTTTTCGTGATTAACTCTTAGGTTGGTCAAACCTGCATTAACGGTGAACCTTTGTTAAACGGTGAGTTGGCCATTCCCCACCTCAAAGCAGTCTTTTAGTAGGTATCTAAAATTGGCCGTAACTTGCACAACAACAAATTGAACACGTCTAATCACTGAATCAAGTGGTGCAACAGAGAATTAACTCTGCATTTAAATTAAAGTGCTAAGAGAAACCCATGAAAAACTCACTGGGCGTTAGCCCTAGTAAAGGGTATCAGGGAACCACACAAGGCAAAGAAAAAATTCTTATGAACTCGGTGGGAATCGTCACATACATTGGATAAAGTACTAAAACATGTTTGTTTTTATTTGAGACTCCTTATAGAGGACAGATCACCACAGTTTTGTACGCATTTTAGAGGAGCAGGGTTAGCACAGTGGTGAGAGCACTTGCCTTCCACCAGTGTACATGTGTCCCGGGGTCGATTCCCGGACTCGGCGTCATAAGTGGACTGAGTTTGATGGTTAACTGCTCTGCTCCTAGAGGTTTTTTCTTCCGGTACTCCGTTTTTCCCCTCTCCACAAAAACCAACATTTGATATGAGAATTGTAAAGAATTAGAATTGTAAGGCGCATTTGAAAACTTACGTTGAATTTGCGTGGTATAGATAGATAAATAAATATTTATTTACTTATTATATCAGGATATATAGACCAGTCTCAATTAACTTGTTAAATTCGCCTTCTGCTTATGTAAAATCCTCCATGAATTGAAAATATATGAAATGCGATATCACTGAACGTTATTACATACCGCAAATTATTTAAAAGATATAATAATTTAATAATAATAATAATAATTTAATCATTTCTACCGCGCCGGCTACATTGAAATATGATGGCGGCGCGTCAAGACCACTGCAGCTGTGTCTGCAACTCACGCGTTTTGCGAAAACAAAACCTAGAATTCCCACTAACTAAGGCATCAAGCCAATTACAATTAGGAGCTGTTGTGATCTGTCCTCTATAAGGAGTCTCAAATAAAAATAAACATATTTTAGTACTTTATCCGTTACAGTGATTTAAGTGGATCAGCTCCCAGTTGACTTGATACTTCAATTTGTCGGGTATTACGTGGTTTTGAAGACGACTGTTTGGGCTTACTTATTGCAACTGCTTGCCTCACAAAAACCATGACAACAAATTACAAGGTAATTACGTACTTCATTATGATTCGTTTCGTCATTCTTTTTTTTAATTATCGGCCAATCATAAACGGCTTTTCGGTAAAATTGTTTGTATTGACGTGATGACCAGGTTTTTGCTTGCTATCAACGATGACGTGTGCCTTACACACGGTATTAAGGGCAACGTAAAGTAATTTGGTTGCTTAAAGAGTGATTTCTTTACATTCAATGGTGAGTTGTTTCTTGCGCAGCTTTCAGAGAGAGAAGCCAGGGAGAGATTACTGAAAACCAACGTCAAGTGAGATGTACAGTTTATTTGCAGAAAAAGATCTTCAGATGACTAAGTGATCGCTCGTCACACACTGGGAGGTTTAACAAGTAAAATGTTTGTTGCGCGTGCGCACGTTCACTTTAATCAAACATAACATAACGTAGTCTGAGCTAGTATGTATAAAGATTTTTGGTAGTAGTATTAATGGTAATTTCATTGACACATTAAGTCCGAAAAATAGAACTATATCAGCACGTCTTCGGAACTGCTTCTGGCCTACTTTCAACGAATTAACAAGGAATGTACCGAAAACGACTGAACAGGAGCAATTAGTTAGTTAATTATTTATGTAGTTGGTAACGTTTACCATGCAGTTACTGTCAGTTTCCAGATGGCCTAAGTAACTCCAAGATGCATTTATGTCTGCTGCTATGTACCTACTGATGGTGATGGTGACGATTTGACAATGTCAATGCAAGTAGTGCCTGAGGTTTGTATGAAACAGCAAGATCACACCAAGGAAGATGTCTCAAAGGTTGGAATTTATTGATTGTTGACTGTTAAGTGGTCAATTTTTGAGAACCGACAACCGCACCTGAAATATCCCAATTTCGAAGTAATGGTTTCAGTATTCAGCGGAGACTACAGTCGCTTCATGATAACTGACAGAAAGGAGGAACGTTTGTTTAGCGGAAATCATCATTAAATAATAAAATAAAATAAATTAACTTTATTTAACGACAGTAATACTCCACAGTATGTCAACTGAACAGTGGCACTCGAATTCCGGATTTAATTAGCCAGAATTTGGGGATGTTGGATTTTGAAGAGAGGGGAAAGAAGGAATATTCAGTAAAAAACCTGTCGGAGCAAGGTGGGACGCGAGTGTTCTCACCATTGCGCCATCAAAGAGTTGTAAAAAAAATCCCTTAATCATTGTTCGGGTTTCTAGCCAATGAATTCATGGTATTTAGAGAACAAGTGCACTTTCTATGAAGATGGCATGATCATGGATAGGTAACTTGTTTTTTTTTATAAAGATTTCTTCCTAATAAGAATGCATAATCCAACTCCTCAGGGAAATGGCAATCCGATTCGACGATGGGTGTGTGCAGTACGATTAATTTGCCGGCATTCACAAAACAATAAGGGCATTCCAGTTATTCTTTTCATTTAAAGAAATCCCATCTGGTTTTGTGGTTTACTTGTGTATTTGAAATAGGGATTATAGTGCTCAAACCCTAACCCTGGTGTTTTTGTCTGTGTTTATCGTCTTTATCTTTATTTGATAGAGTGAAGTACTGGAAACCTGCGTTTTTTCCTCCACTTCTACCGAGAAGCCAGACGGTACGGACAACTAAAATAATCAGTGCATCAGTGTTTCCTATCTTGCAATGATCATTTAGGGAATCCCATTTGATCTTACATTCTCCTTTGACTCTGACCTCGAATGCGGGTCATAACATTTCGAACACAGTTGTTCGAATACTGGCAAACATTGAATAACAATACGGCGTTTTCTCCATTTGCAGCGTTTTTGATTCTCCCATTTCCCCAGAAAGTGTTGGGGAAAGGAGGGAATCCATTCTTGCTTCATGAGACCTTTAAACTCAAGACCTGTTTTTTGTTGCCGAGGGGTAACTTTCTGAATTGAACCCAGGATACCAGAAACAATCGCGACTTGCACGTGCACATTTTCATTTTCGTTTGCATGTAATTGTTTTGAATTCTGATTGGCTCATTACACTGTTTCGGTCTGTTCTAATTGGCTGAATTTGGTTTTACGATATTCAACTGAAAACTTTGCACTACTGAATTCTAAGAAATGGAGGGCAAAGTTGAGTTTGCCTTTTCCTTTAGTTTTCGGTATTTTTGACTAAGGGCTTAGTTTTTAAGAACGCCTCCTCAAACTCATGAAGTCAGCTTGAACTTGAGTGGCTGGCACTGTTTGAGGCCAGGTTGCTTGCAGTAACTTCAGCCCTCGACAACCGAGGGAGACTGTAGTGAGGAGAAAAAATGAGAAGAAACTATCCAACAAGGGACTCCAAACAGTCTATGTTTGAGAAAGAATCTCACTTAGCGGGCTTCTGCAGAAATCAAGATTTCCCAGGAACGAAAGGTCATAACGAGACATTTAATTTTCCCTCACTTTAACTTCACAACGTTGCTCCGCCAATGATTTAGATTTTTTGTTAAATGTCGGTTTAAAACTAGACTGTTCTTTATTTTGCAGCAACTGAAGAAGACTGTCCTTCCCACGTTTCAAAACCTTTTCAGCTGATACGTGATGAAAATGAAGTCCCAAGCGTTTTAAGGTTTCAGTGTTCTTTCAGTGTATAGTTTCTCCGTGGCAATTGATTTCTTTTTACAACTAAGTAAAAACTTATTTTCATTTTGTAGTGGACATTGTGTACACAGTGGTTCGACAGCACTTTACGTCCGTCGCGTATCTTCTCTACCTGATCTTCTCAAGTTTAAACAGACAAGGAAATCCTACACTAACGTTTGCAAAAGTGAAGAAAGTATCTCATCATCAGAATATGTTTTGCCGCATGGTGTGTTGCGAAGTGAAGCGCCAGAGTCATCATTGAAGCGTTTAAACAGTCATGACAAGTCAGACAAGAAAGCGGTAAGACTCGTACTTTTATATTTCTGCGGAAGTAACTTTAAGAGCGTCCCATCTGAAACGTTATCAGTAACACTTTTTTCCTTGCTTTCCGGTGATGGCATTCCACCAAAAAATCACTCGGCACGAATTAAGCCCAATCAGAATTAGCGAATCTTAACAGAGATGTGAATCAGAAAAAAAAAAAACGAGTGACAAACGACACTATTCACGGCATAGGAAAGGCGGACACAAGAGGGATGGCACATACTTCTTGATTATTGGATGAGGTTCCACATGATAGCAAGAATTACCACGGCTGAGGGTTTTGTAAAACTTGCTAAGGGGGGGGGGGGAGGGGGGGGGACGGAAACTGCGTCCTTCTTGCTGTCATGCGAAACAAGAATTGCATACAGTTCGAACTCGGATATTTCGAATTCCCCACTATTTCGAACTAATGGTCAGGGATGTATTCATAATAAAGACACTAAAAGGCTTCATCTTTTTTAAGCTCCTGTATGTTTGTTGTTGACTGGCAATCTCCTTTTCAATAACATAGTTATCTCTAAGATCTTTTAAATAAGAATGCAGTGAGGGCCTTGTGGCTCTTAAACGGGACCGATATATATGGTCAGGCTAGCTAATAATAAACAATGCAGTAGAAGACTGTTCTGATTGCGAGTGTCGTGTTTTAAGCCCAAAAAAGTTACAATGTCAATTGAAGTTGAATTCGGTGTAACCGAACAGTTCATCAAAAAGTCAATCAACTCCTGACGGATGATAACAGTGAGGGGGCTTTCCCAATATAAGCGAATAATCGTCTTCTCACAATCTTCTATAGAGCGAGTTTGTGGAGATTATCGGATGTAAGAATTAAAAATGAAATTCTCTGAGTCTTGTGGACGTTGTGCGATATGTTGAAGCTCTATAAGCAGCTTCCCAATCAATTTGTACGTGCCTCATTTGAGCACAGTCCCTATACCACTGTTCTTGGCTTTTTTGGGGGAGTAGTTTTCTTCGTTTCCGTAAAAAAATATAAAGCAATTTGGTTAGTCTTTTGGACTTGTGTCATTAGTGTCGTCAGTGCCTCCTTCACCTGTGCCGATGTCGTAAAAAGAGTTTCTTTCAAGACTTTCTTTGTGGAGCTAACTACGCTGTGGTATGTCAAAAAATTGACTTCCATAGAATACCTCACATTGAATTATTTAAAGGTTAAGAAACGTGAATTTGAAGTGGTAAGGTCTTCAATACTAACTACTCTCTTCTGGTACCATTTTTGAAAGAAGAAGGGCTTTTTGTCAATTCTAATATCAGAATTATACCAAATTAACGTCTTAAGCGGGTTTATGTCACCTGATGCACTATGGTGATAATTAACTTCACGCCAACACTCCAAAATTTCATTAAGAACGAAGTCTGAAGTATTAAAATTAACTAAATAATTCTTTTTTAAGGGCCCATTAAAGTATCTCGTTGCGAAGCTACACGGTTGCTACCCAGGAGCAATTTCACTTCCGGTCAGCCAAAATTTTTTCGCGCGCTTTTTTCGGCGCTGATTCAAGTCGCTGATAACTTTTCTACTTCGTTGTAACAAACACACACAAAAAACTTTTTTGTTTACATTTTTATTGATTAATTTTCTGCTTTACGGTTACAACATGTGAGTGGTGCCTTTATTTGTGAAACTTGAGTGTTTGTGCTTGAAAATGTCATCCACGTACGGACGTAAACAGAAAGCCGCAGCGATGGCTGCATGTCGATGGGGAAATCTCGAAAAGGTGACAATACAAGGTTTCGAGTGTCAGGTTGTTATTGAGAATCGAAATATCAAAGATGCGGAGACACAAACGGAAATTAGTATTCCGCTATCATCACCTGCAAACTCTGGGTCCGCGGCCTTTCTGACCGCTCCGCAAGTCCCTGACGTCTTTTGCGTTAAAACTGTGCGACCCTGTGAACCTATGTCCGTGAACTGTCCTTCCGAACCTGAGAAACTCCACTGTTTAGATATCACACAAATAAACGAAGCTATCGAGGCCACTAACTTTCAACCACTCTCCCAAGACAGCATTGAGCAGCAGACGATGGCCAAGGAGGCTCGTAAATTATCCTTGAAAGCAGCTCTATCTCAAGAATTTCATACTTACATGAAAAATGCTAACCACTCGATAGAAAACCTTACTAATAATGGTGAGCTCGAAACTTGTGATGGACAACTTCTCCTTACAACATCAACCTCGCTTGAGAACCTAGTTAACAATAATCTACAACACTGTGACTGTGAAAAAGAAACTGAATTCGAATTTTGTTCGGTGAAACAAAACACAGTCGAAGAGTTCGAGTTCGAGTGTAGTCGATGTACAATGTAGGAAAAAAGTCAACTTGAAGAGTAGCATTCCTGTCGTTAAAGCCACAACCCGCTCAAGATCTGCACTACGTAATTTCGTTGCTCTTTCATTCCTTGTCAATGGGCAATATTTCAAAGATTACCACAAAATTCTCGGGACTCTCGGTCTGGATCACGTCGGTTCCACTCAGTGGATCCATATTGTTGAATGGGTTGCACCGCTCGTAAAAAGGATCGCCGACTGGAGCGTACAAGAAGCAAGAACTGAAGCACTTCGACGTGGAGATAAGTCATCACTGCACATCCAGTTCGATGGCTTTTCTCTGACTCGCGGTCACTATTCGAATAACAGCTCCGCTACTGTCCACGATGCGAAGACTGGCAAAATTATTGCGTACTCACACCGAACAAAGCGCGGCCAAGGTGCTAAGGCACCGGGCCGCTGAAAATTCGATCTCCACCTCCGGTGCCTCGAAAAAAGAACTTTTCTCCTCGACAGATAATTTTAATTGCTGGATTTTAGAACAATTCGAAAGACCATCATATTTTCTCGGAATTCAAGCATGGGTTTTGCGACAAAATGAAAAAAAAATTATGTGCAAAAGAGTGGTCTAATAAGCACATTTTCCTTTCTCATTTTTTTTATTTTTCATCATAAGGCAAAATGCATGCTTAAATTACTTCAAAACGGCTTTTGAATTGTTATAGTACAGAAAATACGGAAAAAAGGTTTAAGCCATTTAGTTAAAATGCATTTTTCTGTTTCTGGTCACGTGACATTGGGCGTGATCCGATGACGTCATGAACTGGACTATATTTGCTCCCAATGAGTATTGTCCAAATTTGGTCCAATTGATGTGCAGAGTTGTAGCCAATTGATTTTTCCCTGGCAACGGCATCAAAAGATACTTAAATGGGCCCTTAAGTTGAAGTAAAAAAGTAGCTTCTCACCATGAAATCTCAAAACTTCATCAAAAAAACATTTCCATTTCACAGAATTATCATCATTGAGGTATTTTTTTTTACCCATTTTTGCGGTTTTTGGAGCTTTGTTGAAACTCATTGTATCTATCATCTTCAAACCCCTGTATTGATAATCACTTATCATTGTGGTTCGTTTGACTTACTACTACCCCGGAGGAAGTTAAACAGCAACGAGTAAACTTGCTGCAGAGTCTTTTGGCAAGTTGACAAACAGGACATAACATTAACGAGTTGAGAAACTAAGATTTCCTAGAAGAGTCAAACGCTGAACCTCCCAACAACTAACGATACCTTCAATCTTTTTCTCTTCGTAATTTATAGCCACAGTCTCGCTTCTATTTTTACAGAACCGTCGGCCATAACCCTAAAGCTCGTACCTTGGTGGTTCACAAAAAATGTTGCCAGAAGAGTGCGACTACTGTCTTTGTCCCGGCGGACAGTTCGATTTACACAATCTGCCAGTCCTGTATTTATAGTTACACATTAAAACAGTACCGTTAAGTTAACGTTTTGTTTTATTTTGGGGAATGCATACAGACGTTCCTCAGAAAAAAGGAAATGAAAATGTTGTGAAATTTTCGGTCAATAAACGCCAACCAGCTTGTTGTATCTCACAGATTTCTCAGCAGCAGCGGTTTAGAGAAAGAAAATATGTTTTGATTGCAAATGTCTCAACAATTTTGCAACTGGTTGTAGCTAAGGTAAGAGCAAAAGAAGTAGATCACGGTAACCGGTGTAAGAAGAGATCTCTCACGCAAGTTGCTTTTCGCTTTATCTGAAACAGGGTGAAGAAAACCAAAGAACAGTACCGGACTTCAACCAAGGTAACTTAAGCTGTTAGTTTGTTTTTATACTTCTGACAGTTTCAAAGGAAAACCTGTGGAGCTCAGTTTAGAGAGCAGTATGTGGTTAGTGAAAAACACACTCGACGTTTTTGAAAATCATTGGGTTAACTCAAAAGAAGATAGTCTGATGTACCAGAGTATGAAAGAAAGCCTGTCCAAACTAGAATTTAAGCGGAGGTTATCATATAAAGAATTCCTTGTAAGAGAACTGAAAAAGTGACAAAAAATAAAAAGGGCCCACGATAGACGAATGTTGAGCTGCAGTGACAATACGTGTAGTCTAAGTAAAACACCAGTTTTAATTCCAGTTTAAGTGTAGAACAGTTTAAGCGTAGAACAGGTTTAGGTTCACCAAAATTTTTTCCTCCTTTCTTTCTTTCTTTTTTTTTATTGAAAAGGAGACAAGTGTATGTTAGAAGACGAAATCCAAACTGAACAAGAAGACCAATGTAGTGATTGTTTTGTTGCGAGGTAAAACGCAGTCTATATATAAAATAATGAAGTTACAGTTACTACATATAAAGGAAACAAATAGGGATCACAAGAAAGTCGTAAACATTTGGTAATATTAAAGTTATCGGCATACACCAGAACCTCAAGTTCTCTTAAAGTCCTCTTTTCAAAGCATAAAGAATCTTTCAAAGACGTCGTGTTGTCGTTTCTTTACATGAATACTCCATTGATGCGCTAGAGGTTGGATGTGCAGGGATCATCATGTTGGTCAGAACGTTTAGTGACCATGACTTTTAAGTTATTTCAAATACTCTTGTATTACTCAACTGGTCTTAAGGGTTTTAGGTTTTACTTTTGCCATAGGTCAGCAATATATATATGCATCGGTTCTAACTATAATTCACCGTAAAGTTGTCCTAGCCCATGTGCTTCCGGAAACAAAGTGGTTGTAATCACCATGTAAAAGATGGGTAAGCGAAGGGCGTGATGAGGAGGGTTGCACTAATCCTGATTAATGTTAATACTCGAGTTTGATTATCAGTCAATTCAGTTTTTTGAATCGAATTTTCAAGTTATTGCGCTTCTTACATACGGGACACTAGCTAGTTCATTTATTGGATTCAAACGCCGCTTTGGTCGTGAGCTGAGCCAAATTTCTCTGATTGTTTAAACTTTGTGACGTTTTGTCTTTACAGTAGTAGGATAACTCCTGGACTCAGAAGACGTTCTCTAAGTGACTCTGTCTCTTCAAAATCTCCAAGTACTCTCATCGTTGCGGAGCTGAGAAAAACCAAGAGCTACACGTTATTCCCTCACATAGACAAACAGTCGCAGATACGCGAAACTGTTACACCTTCTGTTCACCGAACGTCCTGCTTTCGATTAATGCCTCATTTATCAGAAAGCTCGTTTCCAGATCCCGGTTACCCTACGGTCACCGTGTTGTCACTCTCTGAACAATTCGAGAATAGCCCACCCAATTTAGCCTTTGAAATTAGTAGTGACTCTGAGGATTCCGATACAGAACAAAATAATGTTAAAGAGCCTGTGCTTCATTCGTGGCGCAGAGCTTCAAACCGACCTAGGTCCCAGTCAGAACCTATTTTCATGGAAACAGAGAACCGTACCAGAACCTGGAGCCTTCCCGAACAGGAAAAGAAAAGTTCACGAGTCACTGAAACAATGCATAAAGTTAAGATATCTCCGTCACGTCTACGATTTCCCGAGAACACTTTGGAAAGACTGAAAGAAGAGTTAAGTTCACCCTCAGTAGCAAACAGTATTCATTCATCGTTAACGGTTGCTACTTCATCGGTTATGTCTGCTTTGGATGACAGCGAAGGAAGGTCACGCGGAAGTATCATTTACCTTGAAGCAGTGTCTGGAGGTGAGGAGGTCACTAGCCATTGGATGAACCGTGAACGAACAGAATCCATTACTAAACCAACATCAGTTTCTTTCCTTACGGAAATCGACGAAAAGAAAACAGAAGTGGAGGTAATTGTTTTCCTTTTAATGTTAATGTTAGTGTTTTAATTTGTATATAGCGCACTTTCTATATGATTATAATCAAACAACTACTGCTGAGCTAAATTTACAAGGATCCGCCCCTCATATCGTACAGAAGAGGGCGATCGCTCAAAGATATACTCGTAACAGCCAAACTATGAAAAAAGCTTAAACACGCGCTGGGGAGTTGTGCAGACCTGTCAACCCCATTTTACACTTCTGGTCAATTTAACAACGGATTTTTTCAGGAACCAATTGGAATATCGAAAAAACGTCACACTCTTTGTTAGCCTATTATCCCCTTGATGTTATAACCCAGTTTGTTTGGATGTCCGTCCTAAAGTAAAGGCTATTAATTCGGTTGAGCGAACATTGTCGGGTTTTTGTTTCAATCCTTGCTCGCGCTCAAGTGCTAAAGCAAAACAATTTTTACAGCTGGCCTTATTTTAAAATTCTACTTTTTATTAGCTTTCCAGTGATAGATAGTTCTCTGGGGTTTCCTTAAAAACAACGCGTACGGAAGCGAATTTATGGAAGGCGCCCCTGGAGGTTTATATTAATATGTTTTGGGCTGCTTCTAATCGGAGGAGACCAATCCTTCTGAAAGGAAAATGTAACTGTTTGACTTCTGCTGCTCCATCCTACAGGTGGAATCTGATCTTCACAAGACTACCGCAGGTTCTCTTGTGAACCAAGTCACTGAACAAGTACTGAGTTGTCACGACGTGGTACGAAAGTAACAGTTGTAGAGGTTCTAAGTAATAAGTAACTATGCAAAAAACGAAGAAACATTAAATGCTTCAAGATCACAGCGTCAAATTGTATATCAAATCTGTAACTGTACATAAGCAAAACATATTGAGAACGGCACTTTGATAAATTGCAAGTACATAGCTTTGCCGTAGTGGGCATAACCAGGCGGTGTTGGACACGGTTCACGTGACATTATTCGGCCAATCATAATGTCGCCTTTGCAGAAGCAATGGCGGACACTTTCGTCTCGGAATGTCAAGAATGGTTCATCGTCTTCGACCGATTTCCACATTGATGTAAAGAAAGAAAGGAATATTTTCTGGGAGCTTCAAGTTTAATATATGGGCCAGTTATTGTTCAAGTTTTAAATTCAGGTAAGCATTTTTTGTATTAAAACTAGTCGATGGAAATCTTGTTGAATTGAAAACGGTTGTCACGCACACGCGTTTGACATGGACAATCATTTGTTCGATTTTCGACAATCAAGGGTCAGTATCGGGGATTATTTTTGCACAGAACTTTAGTTCGATAGTTGATCTTTAAGAAACGTGAGGCGGGCCCAGGCGGGCCCCGCCATTTTAACGATGAAAATCTGCCTTGAAGTTTGGGCTTTTTCGTAATTTGTCACATATTCTCCTCAATTTCACGGCATTTCGCGGGAGTTGATGGTGTGATTCCTGTAGAAGTTTTATTACTATAAGAGTATGTATTATTGTTGTATTATGTTGTAATGCTTTCCTGCTATTTGTTTTTAGTGTTTATGTGATCCAGTTCTTCGGCATGTCCTCAAAGCGGCCTTTTGGCCCTCAAGTGGAGGCACTCCCAACTAACCGCCAAAGAAATGCACATATATACTGTATGCAGATCATCCATACAGGGATGCTTTGACCAAGAAAAATCAAATGTAACAATATTTTGACAGGCTACTGAATGGTTTTACTAGCTCTTAAAACTTGGGATGGCTATCCCCCTTCAAATGCAAGTTGCAATGTCATAAAATACCCTGATTTGGCCCATGCTGTTAAAAATTTCATGTCATGAACAGAGGCGTACTGTAGCCTGCCTTGCTGGATAAGAGGATGGATGAATTGAATTTAGTTAGTTCTTGGCCAATGTAGCCAACTTGTTTGAATCCAAGTCCATAGTCAATAAAAACACTAATTGCATTTGCATAATTTAAACATATTGTCTGGTTTAATATGTGTGCAACCCCCATAACCTTAAATGGGAGGGTATGTAGCACTAAGGCCTTCTGAGTCTCTCCTGTCTGACTCAGGGTCTCCCTCATCATCACTGTCTCCTGTACTTTGTTCACTTAAGCAATCAACCTCACATGAGGAAATGTAAACAGATTCAACACTTCTATGGTCATTTATTTTTTATTTTCATCTCAAGAAAGCATGATGTGGTCAAGGTTACATAACCATGTCTTTAACTTGAGAAGTCCAGATTTCATTGCATGCTCTGAAAATCATAATAGCCTTTTGTAGAACTCCATTCTGTCTGCCTGATTTTGTCTTCCTCCGCTCAATAGTCAAAAATGGAAAACATGGAACAGTCCATAGCAATGTTCCTTGTTCCACACTGATGACCTTCAGTTGAACAATTGCATTGGTACAGTCAATATGAGGTACAATGGGAGGTGTTGTTGTGTCAGCTTCTGGCAAAATAATGAACATAAAATGTAGCTACAGTAATATTAAAATCATTACTTGATCACCACTTTGTTGACAACAACACTTCGGTCCAATGAATAATTTTCAACAAGAGTTACTTGAGATTTACTAGTTATATTTATGCCCATAAACCTGCAATAAAAAAAATTAACCTTATTTACTTCCATGTGCAGTCTCCGAGAAAAAAAAAAACATTTCTGGCACCCAAGCCGGTTTATACATTTACACCCCCTGTACATTTAATAGATAAACTGAGTTTTTATTTTTGAAATTTTGTTCACCTGGAATTTAGTGTGTCAAGAAGTCAGAATCCTCTGATATCACAAAATCAGTGAAGCCTTCCAAGTTCAGGAACTACACACTGAATTTTCTTCTCCCTGCAAGACTAAATAAGAAAAAAATAACCTCAGCGACAATGGAAAAATACCAATGCAAATACATTACATCAAGATACATTTTTCTGGCATGCATTTACTCAAATTCAAGGTAATGCAATGAATTATGCTTCAATATGTATAAACTTAGCTTACAGTTAAATTATAGAAGTAATGACAAGAACCTTTCAAATAATTAATGCATGTGTAAGATATCAAACTTACTCAAAAAAGGCAACATTGAGTCTGTCAGTTCTTTAGAGAGTTACTCCAATACAACTAAAAGAATTTTAAAACTTATGCATACCTCAAACACCTTCAGGGCCATTTCATTTGTTACATCCACTGCTTTAAAAAAAAAAAATCCTTGCCTTGTCTTTCTCTCCTTGTCTCCAAAGGGCCAACCCTTGACTGGCAGACTCGTCACGATTCCTTTTGATTAGAAAATACAGTGACTGAGACTCGATTACTCAAGCTTTGCACGAGTTTTCGATTCAAAAACAGTAACACAACATTGCTTTGTTTTCGAATTATTCTCACCTTTTCCTTGTGGATTCCTCCTTTTGTGTTCGACGAAAATCCATCAAACACCACGATAGCGCGTATCTTGTTGGTCAGCAATAAGACTCCAAATAAGAAGAAAGTGCCGATCTAAATTAAGTGCGAGTTGTTCCATGCAGTAAATACGATCGAAATTAAGTGCGGTTTGCCCGAGTTGTTCCATGCAGTAAATACGATCGAAATTAAGTGCGGTTTGCCCGAGTTGTTCCATGCAGTAAATACTCCCATTATGCATCCAGCAGTAAGCATTTATAGCTGCTACTTTCCCCGCGAACGATTTAATGTGTACATCTTCGGAGATTTCTTTGAGCATGGGAAGCAGTCCTCATATCTTCTCCCTCGACGGAGTTGTTTACCGTCCGGCGATCAGGCGAAAATGAGAGCTGTCGGAAATTTCTCCCGGCATGCTTTGAGAGTCGTGTCCAACACCGCCTGGGGCATAACCTTGTCTGAATAGTGAATGAAGTCCAGGCATACAAAATTGCGTAAACTGCATATCATGCCCCCTTGTAAATAGAGGAAGACCTGATACTCGGGTTACATTGACTAATCTGAACAAGAGGCATTCGTATGAGGTGGGGTTGGAGAATGGTACGAACAATTGGATAGGGAAGGGGAGGGGGAGAAAAGACTGACACAGAGAACAAATTTCCGGGAGTGTTCCGTCCCTGATGAAATCAAATCAATCCAAATCAACTTTGTTTCACGAGGCTGACACTTAACAGTCTATATGCCTGGCAAACCCTTGGCCCTCGAATTCACGATCGGATTGGAATTTGGCAGTGTTGGTTTCTGAGAAAATCGGAGTACCCGAAGAAAATCCTTTCAACCAACGTAACCCACATGTGAAAAAAAATATATATATAACAAATTAAAATGCTTCGAGCCAACAGAGATGCTTCTGCGCCAGAAGGATCCGAAGGGATTCACAGTCACATAAGTAAATTTAAAACTGGTATGAAAAACGAGGACGGACAACTTTGAACGAAAAAAAATATATACACTAAAACGTCTTGGATCCGGTTAGCTTTCTTAGCGCTAAGTACTCTAGGGGGCTCCCATCTGGGAATTTATTACAATGTTAAGTTGTTGTTTAAGGGCCCAGTTCGGGGCGCCTTTTATGTCCTGTCGCGGCATGGTTTCAGGGGCTTTGATTGGGAATTTTGTTATAACCCTCGCCCTTTTATTTTTAACGCTGGTTCCTTGATACTTTCAGTGGACTCGACAGCTTTTTCTTTTCTTCTTTATTTTCATTTCATCTGTATGCTTGTATTCGTTTATTCTATCTTTCATTTTGTTTTTCTCGTAGGTTTATACCGCATTGTTATAGTTTCACGCGTAGTAATTACCGATTGTTCATCAATTTTTTGCTAATATGTGTTATCACGCCTTGTTATGTAATCATCTTTGTAATGTTTTGCCATCTTTTATGCTGTAAACTTATTTAAGGAATTTGTACTTTATTGTTCACTTGCACTGCGACTGATGAAGGTCACTGACCGAAACGTCTTTTTATAAAATATTTTATCTTTTTAGATTTTTTTAGCGTATATATATATGTTAAACCGTAACTTTTTAGATTAAAAAAAGTCATTGTTTCGGCGTTAATAGTTAATTAAAGTAAAATGATCGTCTCCATTACAGGACGTTGTGCCAGAAGATCACCACCAATTGCCAACAGTTGAGGCCGCGGTTAGGTTATGGCAAGCTAAGGAGTCTCGACGGAGGACAACGCTCGCCTCAGGATCCCCGCTGACAGATTGTTCCAAATACGCATCAGAGATAGAACAACACGCATTTCGAAAGATAAAGAAATGGAAGGACACTTTTGCCTTGAAACTGAACAACGTCCTTGGAGAGAGATTCCAGGAGATTGCTTCGAAACGGGAGGAGGAAATAAATCGCAATAAAAAGCCGAAAGTGTTAAAAGTTCCCATGAACTTAAGCGATAAAGAAATGGGACAGCTAAAAAATAACTTGCTTCTCGAACTAAAAAGGAAATCCATTGCAGGTGACGGCAGGACTAGTTTACCTACAGATGTTTCGTCCAGCCCTCCCCCTCCCCCAATCCCGCGAGTTAAGTTTCCAAAGAAACCACCCTCTGAACACAATCCCGCCGATCTGAGGGCTCAAATGATGAAGGAACTAAGCCGACGTGTTTCTTGCGTTCCGAATGACGATGAAGCCCTCCACTGCTATAAGCCGTCAGCTATTGTGCCGGGCATGTCAACGACTTCTGTGCAAGTTAAATCTCAACAAGTTGTTTGCGTACCGGGTGCAAATACAAGTAAAACGTTGGATCCCAGCAGTGTTCGTGATCTGTTGAGCTGGCACGAAGCTGAGAGGAAACGCCTTAAGGCTGAGTTAGAGAAGCTTCCACAAGCTGAACAACTGGAAGGACAGCAGGTACCTTGTGAAACCACACTTTAAATAGATCACAGAAGACGCACGGCAACATTAATCTATTTGTTTTATATATATATACATATTATATATGTGTTTCGTTTAGTGGAAATTGAGTGACAATGCTCGAGTCATTTCCTACAAAGAAACAAGCCATATTGATTTCTCTTGAACAAGAAAGCATATGTATATCCTCAAAGGGACAAAACAATCCATATACGACCACTTTCAATCTTCTTACAGCTTTGTTTAAGAAAACTTCAGCGAATGCACCTATTTTTTTACGTTTCATAGTTTTATGTGATCGTGATCTATAGTAATGGGTATGGTTATAAATATTACAAAGTACATATAATCTCTTGTTCTTATGCCATCGTAGCTTGATTAGAAATAAAACCAAAAAAACAGCAGTGATAAACATGGTAAACCAACGCATTTTGTATAGACTTGGCGTTTCGTATGCCAGGCAACGTACATTTTCAAAAGTGACCGTGCGTGTGTTTCATTTATAATCAAGTTACAGAGTACATATCCTGAAGATTTCGTGCAACACCGTTGGTGCTACAATTGAAGGGTCTTAGGTTGATTTCTGTTTTCTGAGAGAGCTGTCACCAAATTATAGGAAAAAAACGGTGTAATTTGTTTGAAAGAATTTTGATCACGAATGCATGAATGAATGGATAAATGCACAATTATGTCAAAACTGAGGAAGAAACAGGAAAAATCAAATGTTTTGAATTGGATTTTTCCTTCAGATTGCCCTCATTTTTGGAATATGACCTACAAGAGTTTATTCAAATAACCCAGCACAAATTAATAAGTCTTTGTTTTTCCTGGAGGTTGGTGACAGCTTACCAAAACAAAAATCAACCTAAAAGTCGGCATAAGACGTTTATACTCTCAGCTCTTCAATGAGTCAAAATCCCTACCTATCAGGACAACTACAAAGCTCATGCGCTATTCCCCACTTCCACATTTGCCATTTGGCAAAATTTTGGAGGGCAAACCAAGTTTATTATGGGAAATATGGAAGTCATGAATTGTCACCATACAAACGCATCTTCTGTGTACAATGGATCTGATTAATGCTTGCAGCTGCTGATTGACAAAGAAGATGTTCATAAAGTTCTTCGATCGATGATGAAAATAATGGAAGATATTTTCACGGGAACAATGAATCGATTCATGGGTTCAGGAGAACTGACTCCTCACGCTGAAGTCTACCAAAGCACAGAGAAAGGTAAGGTTTACCATGGACATGGACAACTAACAACATTCAACATCATTGCACCGATTACACGTATAATATCTTTTACTCTTTTCTTATCTCCAGGATCTAAAAGGGTTGTAATGACGTCGGGTGACGGCGCTGAGATCGCTAATTCTCAGTATGTACAGACAGGAGGCAACAAAAAGAAAACGAAGGTCAGTGTCTGATAAAGATCGGAGACGTAAAACAAACAAAGAAACAGACGATGCAATCTGCTGGTTGCAATTACTGGTATCAGCTATTTCTCGGGCCTTTTGGGTGACTTCAAGCGGTATCTTCTTTGGCACAATATTCGCTCTGCTATGCGGCGTGCTTCTGAATAAGGAATTATTTGAGTAAACTTATCTTTAAGTCGTTTTCAACTTCTTCCTCTAAAGGAGTTGAAAGTAGTGTTGAGGCTATGTGCACCTGACTTAGTTATTTTTGTTGCCTTGAATAGAAAGTACAGTAAGCCAATGTTGGCGTTTGGAGAATGATCAGATGAAAGTATGTTACTATTGACTACCTGGTTCTAACCGAGGGATTTATTATTCTTCTACGTTCAAAGTTTAATTGAAATTTAAAAGACTCAAAGTAGTGCTTTGCGGTCTTTATTGGCAATATCAAATATAAAATGTCAGTGTCATAGAAGTGCGATCATCTGTTGAGTTTTATGGGGTTTTAAACAAAAGTAGTTTCGGGAAGAAATCCAGCAGATCACCCGTAAGGACAACACGAATGCGTCAGAGACTCGTATCAGTCGTTCTTCTTTGAATAAGATAGGGATCTCATTTTGTCTTCCAATACGCTTTTCTGGAGTTTCCCATCCGTTAACCAGCACCAAAGGTCTCAATTTGCAATAAGAATGACCCGCATGACCTATTAAGCTGATCTAGGGTTAGCATAAACTTTTTTTTTTATTTTGTCAATGTATATATTTAATTTTCCTGCTAGATTTTGACTCTAACTTGACTATTTAAAAGTTAAATTTGCTCCTAAAACGTTCTTACGAAACGAGCCCATGAGAACAAAAAAAATCCACACGCAACCTGTGCTGAACAAAAGATATGAACGAAGAAGAACGTTCTGGTCTGATTATCTGTAAATCCCCGAGAGGGAGTTCTCCATCAATAGCATCAGCTTTCTTCATGCAATCGGTTTTTTAATCGAGTTTTTAAACAGTGGACCACACATGTCCAATATACACGAACTGAGTCGGGTCGTCAATTGCTGTTGACGACCCGTCTCACCGGAAGTCGGTTCGTGAAGTTTAAAATGGAAGTAAGTTTTACTACCGGAAGTCAAACGGCCTGGGGCAACTTCAACTATCTCGACGGATCGTGACGATCCGATCAGGTCGTGACGACCCGTCATTTGAAAAGTCGACCCGACTATTCGAAATGTCAGGTGGTGAGAGACAAGAAAAAGCCTCGATGAACACTGGAGACCGTGAAAAGAATAGCGTTCAGAAATGATGACTGACTGGAATAGCGCTCCGAAATGTTGAATGCTTCGTTCTTCAAGCTAAAAGCATCCAAACTCGTTCTACAGGCGTGAGGCCACAAACACGCTGCGCCGATGTATCTTCTTCGTTCTAAAAGCGCGAGGCCACAAACACGCAACACATAATGTATATTCCTCGTTCTATGAGCGTAAGGTTACAAGCACGCTGCGCGCAATGTATATAAAAATATGCATTGTTCTATAAGCGTGAGGTTAACCCGCTACGCACAGTGTTTATTCTTCGTTCTATAGCGTGAGGTCACAAACATGCTACGCACAATGTATATTCTACGTTTATAAAGCGCGAGGCCACAAACACGCTACACACGGTGTATATTCCTCGTTCTATAAGCGTGAGGTTACAAACACGCAGCGCACGATGTATATATAAAAATATGCATTGATCTATAAGCGAGGCCAAAAACCCGCTACGCACAGTGTTAATTCCTCGTTCTATAGCGTGAGGCCACGAACACGCTGCGCCAATGTATATTCTTCGCTCTAAAAGCGCGAGGCCACAAACACGCTACGCACAGTGCTGCGCACAATGTATATAAAAATATGCATTGTTTTATAAGCGAGGCCACAAACCCGCTACGCACAGTGTTTATTCCTCGTCCTATAGCTTGAGGTCACAAACACGCTACGCACAATGTATATTCTTCGTTCTAAAAACGCAAGGCCACAAACACGCTACGCACAGTGTTTATTCCTCGTTCTATAAGCTTGAGGTTACAAACACGCAGCGCACGATGTATATAAAAATATGCATTGATCTATAAGCGAGGCCACAAACCCCCTACGCACAGTGTTTATTCCTCGTTCTGTAGCGTGAGGTCACAAACACGCTACGCACAATGTATATCCTTCATTCTAAAAGCGCGAGGCCACAAACACGCTACACACAGTTTGTAACCGCCGGAGGCGAACACTTCTAATTCACGCAATTAATTAAAAAAGACTTTCCACTTTGTCGTCCTACAGCTACTGACGAGGCGAACAAGGTTTTAAATTGTTGTGGCGCGTTTAGAGGAAGCTTAGTACGATTTTCTGGCAGACTACCGGTGACTGAAAGAACTGGCAATTACGAGCAGTGCGTCTCGTTGAAGGTTCAAACGTGTAAAAACAGAAAATGACATTTGCCAAGTGTCGCTTACAAAATGCAAATTGCGGACCTAAATTCCCGCGTAAAACAGGCCCAGGGGAATACTAACTGAGACCACTAAAACAAATAAAGTGTTCGATCCAACACAATGTTTATTCCTCGTTCTATAAGCGTGAGGTCACAAACACGCTACACCAATGTATATTCTTCGTTCTAAAAGCGCGAGGCCACAAACACGCAACACACAGTGTATATTCCTCGTTCTATAAGCGTGAGGTCACAAACACGTTAAGCACAAAGCAAATCCTTCGTTCTAAAAGCGCGAGGCCACAAACACGCTACACAGTTTTTATTCCTCGTTCTATAGCGTGAGGTCACAAACACGCTACGCCAATGTATATTCTTCGTTGTAAAAGCGCGAGGTCACAAACACGCTACACACAGTGTATATTCCTCGTTCTATAAGCGTGAGGTCACAAACACGCTGCGCACACTGTTAATTCCTCGTTCAATAAGCGTGAAGTCCGAGCAAGCTGCGCACAATATATATTTTTGTTCTATAAGCGTGAGGCCACAAACTCTCTACACACTATATTCCTCGTTGTATAAGCGTGAGGCCACTAACGCGCTCCGCACAATGTATATTCCTCGTTGTATAAGTGGAGGCAACAAACACGCTACGCACTATGTACAGTATGTATCTTCCTCGTTCTATAAGCTTGGGGCCACAAACGCGCTACGCACAATGTATTGATTCCGCGTTCTATAAAAGTGGGGCCACAAACACGCTATACACATCCTCCGTTGGCTCGACATACCCGAATTTTTCAAAGACTCCCACCACCAGCATTTCCGAAAGTCGGGTCGACTTTTCAAATGCAACTCATCACAAACGGTACGATACAACCGACAACACTTTCCACGGTCTCGCGGCCTACGGTGAACTCAACATACGCAATTTTTTCTGAGTCTCTCACCACCAAACATCTCCAAAAGTCAGGTCGACTTTTCAAATGACGGCTCGTCACAAACTAGACGGGTCGTCACGACCCGTCAACATTTTCCAAGGTCGCGCAGCCTTCGGTGAACTCAACATACGCGATTTTTTCTAGGTCCCTCACAACCAGACATTTCCAAAAGTCGGGTCGACTTTTCAAATGACGGCTCGTCACAAACTAGACGGGTCGTGACGACCCGTCACCGTTTTACAAACGGTTCCTCCAACCTTCTTTCATATAGGAACTTCCTGTTAATTTACTTCCTCTCGGACCACGACCTGACTTCCGCTTGACGGATCGTCTACACCAAAAAGTCGACCCGACTCAGTTCGTGTGTATTGGACAACCCTCTTGCAGAGAGGGGAAAATCGGAGTAGCCGGAGAAAAAACTCTCGGAGCTGAGAAGAGAACCAACAAGAAAACTCAACCCATATCAGTATGCAACGAGACCGGGAATCGAACCCAGGCCACATTGGTGGGAGGCGAGTGCTTTCACCACTGCGCCATCTCTGCTCCTTGAAGTAAAACATCTCCACAATTACACCAGGGATGAGTTGAAGGAATGAAGGTTTAAAATGTAGAAAATGTAACCGATGGTAGAAAACTCAGTAGGACATAAATAATTTGCCTGTGCACCTACTGATCACAATTCAATTTGGGCATTCTAAACTCGTGCTCAAAACATTCCATAGGGTATTAAAACATGTGCTTTGTTTTACCAGCTGGATAGTACTGCCCCTGAGCTAAGTGATAGCGGAGACAACATTTCGTCATCAAGTGAGGGTACGAAAAGTCTTTCAAAAGAGACAGGTGCTGATGCGATGTCCTCAGAATCGTCACTGACGGGGATTAGCTTTACTTCTTCCAGTGAAGCGTTTGACGTGTCTGATGTATTACCCAAACCTGAGGCTGCAAACAATCACGTTATAATTATGTCAAGCAGCAATGACACATCAGCACCACATTCGCCATGTCTGGAGCAAAATCTGGCAGCTGTTTTCGGTGATTCGGTGGTCCAGCTACGTTATAGCTCAGAACCAGAAGAAAAGTGTAATACCGACATGGACATTAAAAGAGTCAAGAGCGTTGAAAATGTCATTACTCGTGGAGGCAGCCACGAAAAACTAAACGATACAAAATCTATTCCGGCAATAGCTTTAATCCCCCTCGAGAAAACCATGGTACTTTCTAAATACAATTCTGAACGTTATAAAGAGGAAACCCCGGAAGAAAACGTAAAAAGAACGGATAGTTGCTGTGAGTCTTCTGAAGCCAACAGAAAGAATGAAATTCAGCAACTTCGACAAGCTTTACGTGATCAAATGGAAACCGAAAATCTTCTAATGCAGAGATTTCAGTCATTGCAAAATGATTTCAACGGTGCTGCAAAGAACTCTGATCACTGGTTCAATGAGTACGTCAAAGAAAGAGAAAAAAACAACGAATTGGAAATCAGTGTACGAAACGTTCACTCTCTTAACGAGGAATTATGTCAGCAGATTGAGAAGAGCTCTAGCATTATTCACGAAAAAGACAGTGAGATAGAGGCAATAAGAAAAAGCAAGACTGAGACGGAGAAGTTACTACAGGGGGTGAAAACTCAACTTTTTAAAGCTAATGAAGAAACAAAACATCTTGAAACAATTGTAGGACAATATGAAGAGGACAAGATACACTCTTTTCTTCTGCCTCACCCTGTGCAGCTCGATAATACGTCCAAACAAATGTCCACGTTTCATGAAAATTCACAGAATACCAAGAACCTTATGGACAACCAGACTGGTAAATTTGCATCATTGCATAAAGGAAAAGAAGATAACAAAATAAAAAACATAGCTTCCTGTAGCAATGTAAAAGGTGATATCTGTAACGCTTGGGATATGTCTCTTAATACGGACAAAGAGGAAATAGAAAACCCGCAAGTTCCCTCCCAAACCAGTACTGATTTTGGCGTGAGTGATGTTGCAGTTGAAAGTGAAGCACCAAAAGCAGTTGAATGTGGCGGATCAACATCATTAATGAGTATACCCTACAAATCAAGTAACTGTGCTTTAGCAGGGAGAAACAATATTAAGCAAACAGCTATCAGTAAGTGGTTAAGTGACATCATCAGACAAGCGAAGACAAAATTGGCAAGGGAGAACCTGCCCAGTTTCAGCGCAAGACGTGGCAAAGGACCTTATCAAATGTTGACATGTAGCATAGGGGCTGTCAAGAATTCATTCAAAGACACGAAAACCACCCTTACAGGAAAGCTCTCAAGGAACATGAAACCAGAGTATTGGCACAAATACATGAAAGTCTTCAATGCAAAACGTATTGCTTTAAGCAATGCGTATGGAATGGACAAGGGCCAGCAAAGAGTAGCCAGAAATCAGCTAACATCAGTCACGTTCGACAGCACAGTACCCTTTGCAGATGTCTTTCTCGCTCATTTTCAGTACGTAGACTTTTCATTGACCGACAGCTTAGTTTCTCTAGAGCCATTCGGAGACTGCTTTCTTCCTTGGATTCGCGATGAAGACATTGGGTCTGAGCAATTAGTTCGAGATCCACAGCCAAAACGTAAGAATACCGAGACAACTCCTACTAACAAAGCACAAGCTAACCTCCATGGAAAAAAGCAAAAAAAAGCCCCCAGAGAGCAAACGATGACTGAGAAACCCAGAATCACTATACAAGGATTAGAGAAATCAACACCAGAGAGGAAAGAAACACATTATATTGACAGTAAACACTTGATTTTGGACAAAAACCAAGGTAACAGTCAGACAGTAGAGAATACCTATGGAACAAGACAAGGTAACACACAGGACTTAGTTATCTCTCCGGATAATGGCCTTAAACGTTTAATAGCTGGCCTGCGACGTTCCTTTACACGATCATGCGATCAGCCACGTTCGACAGAAAAACATTTCCAGTTGAAACAGGAAGACTCAACGGTTGTACCTTCAACCAGTAACAAGGCACTTTCCCCCAATAACCATGCCTTTGTAAAATCTTTGAGTGTGCAGGTTTCGATGAATCCAAAAGAGCTAATGAAACATTTGGAAAGTCACGGTTTATTTAACTCCCGAGGAGCTAAAGGGCACGACAAAATATTAAACCTAACAATGACTTCACGGGATCGCTTCAAAAAACTGAGTCCAGAAAGGGTAAAAAAACAAAGAAAACCGAACTTGTGTTCCATGTTTGAAGAGATAAAAGGTCCTTGCTTACTTTCAGCCGGAACTGAACAAGATGTGAATAACGATAACTTATCCTTTGGGAAAACCAAGGTTACAAAACGCGCAGATGTTGCTAAAATTTCTTTAGCTCATCTTCTAAAAGATACCCGCGACGCACAAAAGGAAAATGTGGATATACGCAAAGCTACCGAGACATTGCACCAAACTTTAAAGGAAGCATCAGCCTCTGGCAAGAAAACGTTTACCTCCATCCACCAAAATAAGGGACGATCAAGCCTTTCACAAGGCAAGTCTTTTAAAAACGAAAGCAAAGAAAGAGGTGACCTGGAAACAAGACGAGTTGCAACAGATGTTCTGTCTCTTCTTGATGGAAAACAAAAATTAAACAAGAAATATATTCGAGCTTCAAAGAAGAGAAGGGAAAATGATTGTCTGAGAAATAATCCAAAGGGTAAATTGATCGATGGCAAGCATTCAGGAGTTGGTTTGATTCTAAGCACGGGCCATGGCAAGACAAGCAAGCCGTCTACTCATCTAAAGGATACCGGCCCGCACGATGTGTGTTATGTCAGCAACAGAAAAGACGACTTAAAGGTATTGTTTCTGTTTATTTCATTTAATCAGTTACCTGTTGGTCGAGTGGTGGAGGGGGAGAGGCGATTGGCTATCAAAAATATAAGAAAACTATAATAAGCTTAATATAGCAACTATGACAAAATTCTCGCATCTGATTGGCCATCACCAGCTATGATTTTTGCCCAAATTGTACAGTGTTATTGGACAGTACGCGTCATGCCTCAGTTGTTGGACAGTACGCGTGCTAGAACAGCACAGTTGCACTTTCAAGCACTTTCATATTTCTTTATTGCGCATCTCAGGGTGAAACTATTTTTTTCCAGAAAAGTTTTTCTTTTATTTGTTTCTCGAATTTTATTATAGATACGATTAATTGGTAACAGGACTTCGTGTCGTCCAATTCGGCCTGTAATCATACTCGTGATGAAACCAATGATTGCAGACCGAATTGGACGACACGAAGTCCTGTTACCAATTAATCGTATCTATAACAAAATTCGAGAAACAAAAAAAGAAAAACTTCTCAGGAAAAAAAAACGACAGGGAAGACGACTATTAACAGGAGCACTCGGAGTAAATCAAGACACGGCATTCAACAAAAACGTATGGTCGAAAATTCCTCTTCTGGGTCAAATAATATAAAATTCATAGATAAACCGCTCAGTAACTTCGATTTAATCAATTGGGTCAACAAACTAGGTATAAAACATTTTAGAGGTATATTTAGCAGAGATAATCTACCAAATCAAATAAAGGAACCTGAAGTTGGAATTATAAATCTTGATACTCATATTGGACCTGGTACTCATTGGGTATCTTACAGAAATGTTGATAAACACGTTTCTGAATATTTTGATTCATTTAGTTTAATAATGCCAACTGAAATACAAAAATATTTACAAACAATTGGTGAAAAGATTATATATTCAACAGATGAAATACAAGAAAGATATTCTGTTTTATGTGGTTATTGGTGTTTGTATTATCTATTAGAAAGACGAAAAGTTAAATCAATACTTGACATAATGCATAATACGGCATTTAGTCAAACAGACAAATCAGTGAACCATAGATTTATAATTAACTATTTCAAAAATATGTAAGTCATATATATAATGAAATCATATTGTGTGAAAAAAAAAACAGCCTGAATGTGTCGAGCCTTCAGGTTACAAGCTTTGGTGAAATGGAAGGGCTATAGTGATGACTTCAACAGTTGGATATCGTTTAAGGACCTACAAACAATCTAGTAATATATTATATGATAGTAACTGGTAAAGATTTTAATTTATTGAAACATAGGGCAAAGAATCTATATGGAGCAAAAGATCTTGAATATAGTAACGCAAAGAATAAAAAATACGTTGTAACTCTCAAAAACGGTAAAAGAATTCATTTTGGAGATTCACGATATGAAGATTTTTTGATTCATAAGAATAAAGAGAGACGAAACAGGTATAGACAACGAGCATCAAAAATAAATGATAAATACGGCAATCTGACATATAGCAATAAAAATACAGCTAATTATTGTGCTTATCATCTTCTATGGTAATCGTATAAATACTACCAATTTTTATCTAACCCTATAATATGAATAACGAAACCATCTATTATGATCACAGGAAGGATCAATTCATTGATTTCGAAGATAGTGATTCCGAATCAGATTATTCTGAGGTAGATGATACTGAAAAAGATCCCGATTATGATCCCAAAACAGATGATGCATATTATAGCGATTCTGATATGAAATGATGTAATGATTATATATGGATAACGCAATTACTCGTAGTCATAAAATATATGTAGCTCGAAAGATATTCTTTCTGGATGATAATAATGAACCCACGAAAAGGATATCAGCTAGAGTTCTTCAAAATCTTGAAAACAGATTAATATATCTCGAAAATATGGTAAAACAATTAGAACAACAGAATATATGTTTAGTCAATAAAATCAATGATTTATAATTTCTTCTTTGCATTTTTATGTAACGTATATATAATAGTATCATTCTTTTTGAATTATTGTCATATGACCAAGATAGGATTCTATTCTGATCATATTTAGATAATTATTTATTATGTTAGATACTGATATTATACTCATTCAACTTCTTAATATTTCAATGCAGATGCTCGATTTTGATTTTCCTGATAGAGCAACCGATATATTCAAGAAAAAACTTGATACTGTTAGATGTATGACCATTCAAGCCATATATTTATTGAAAAGAATTGATGAAACAGATAGGAAAGAACGGAATAAATTACAAGTATCGAGAATGATAAGGAGATATTATAAAAGATTCTCTCTAAATAATTATCACCAAACATATAATCTTACAAAAAGCTATCAGAAAAAGCTCATATTTGTTCCTCTTAAAATGGCATACAGATGTTTTACAAATACGTTTTATGAATTTAAGAACATGTATCTGAACAAAATTGATGATCTGAAAGCTGGTATCATTAATGAAATTATATATGACGAGTATACAGACATGAAAATACTTAATGAATTAAAATTTATTGTTGAAATAGATGAAAACTATTAAAGAAATAATCAAATTAAATATTATATGAAAAAACAATGCATGATTTTCCATACAGATAAAATGTATTTGCATACTCATTGTTATAAAATTAACGGAAAACTATGGTTCAATGTTTTCGAATTCAGAGAAATTACGGATATAAGACAATATTCGGAAATTATAAAAACATGATTCCTGTAATATTTATTGAAAAAGATTCTTTTATAAAATTCTTTCCGATTATGTTTGATTTTTATACTAATACAAGAGGTCACGACAAGATATCTCAAAAACTGTTATATTTTTATACTTATTTGAAAAACAGAATGAATTATTCCATAGAACAGGGGATTTAAAGGATGCGTTCAAAAGATATAAAAGAATGTTACTATAATATTATATGGAAATGCAAAAAAAAAATTATAAGAATAATCAACTAAATGTTGAAATTAATTGTTATGTTGATAAGAATAATCAGATATGGTTTCGTGGTAAAGAAATAGCATTAATTCTTGGATATGAAAATACTAGACAAGAAATAATGTACATATTGATGACAAAAAAGTGATGGATTTGAAAGATGAAATTAATGGAATTATAAGAAAATGTATTTTTATAAATGAATTCGGTTTTTGTGAATTAATAATAAGACCGAAACAACCAAAAGCAAAAGAATTTAAACGATGGGTAACAACAAAGATTTTACCATCAATTGGAAAAAAAGATATTTTTGAAACAAAAAACAAAAACAATGTAATACGAATTGAAACTGAAAATGATTTACACTATAAAGTAGTTGATTTTATAAGAAATAAATATAAAAATGCTCTAATGATTGCTGGTTTAGGTGAAAACCAAAAAACTAAATTTTATTTAATATAGTTTGATTGATTCCATAAAGGATCATTTAAACGCATATATAAATTTTCTTTAATACATAGTTTCAATAATTTTACACCAAAAACCATATAAAGAAATATTACTATACATTATTATAAATGGAAAATAAAATGAAAAATATTATCTCACCATATAGTATGAATAAAAGAGATCTCAAAAAATTGAGAAAATCTGAATTAATTAATCTGTTATTAAAACAGAATGATAAGAAGAAGCCTGAAACTAAATCAGTACCAAAACTAAGGAAGTCAATTTCAACTCCAAGAAAGAGTGTCAAACAGATGGTGCATGATTATGAAAACAACATAATTCTTCCACCATTAGAATTTAGGGATAAACCGTTCCAATGCCAAGGACTAAAAAACCTGTTCCTCTGCCAAGAACCAAGATAGAGCAAACAGATAAAGCTCTAAAAGGTTATACCAATTCTTACAAAATCAGCATCAAAAACAAAAAAGATCCACTAGTTCAACTACAAAACACAAGAAAAGCTATTGCATACCATGTTATAAATACACTAAAATCAATGAAAGGACTAAAATTTGTTGAAACATTGAAAGTAACATTCACAAAAATATCAGATAGAGAAACAATTTATAAGACCGCCTATTTCAACAGTCAAACTCAGACTATCACAAATAATCCAGAAATCGCTGAATCACTTGAAGTATCCAAACAAAATATGTTAAATAAAATTGCAGTTTGGATTTCTGAGGGATCAGGTTGGACAATTCAATCAGTTGATAATCATTATCTCAATGTGGTAAAATATAAACCGATGAAAGGTTCTTCATACATCAAATTACCGCAAGAACTAAGAAACAGTGCAAAAGGTTTGATAAACACGAAAAATGAGGACAATGAATGCTTCAGATGGTGTCATATCAGATATTTATATCCACAAGAGAACATGAGGAGCTTAACCCTTCTCAGGAATTCTCTGCTGGAGTTCATTTGACGTCATAGGATAATTAGATCAGCGGTCTAAAAATCTGTCATCGAAAGCGCAAAGGCGATTAGGAGCGTTGTTGTCGACTTCCTGTTAAAAGTAATTGCTTGCATCAGATGACTTGTCATTTGTAGATGCAAGACAGAAAATTCAAGTTAATGTACTTCGGTTTTCGCGCCAGATCAAAATGGCGCGTAGCCCTAAGCAATGCAATATTGTTTTGCTTTATCGTGTCTTTGGTTCACGGCTAAACCAGGGAAGAATTGAACAGACTCGTGGACCGTAAGGTTAGCTAGTTTGTAAAAGGGAAGTGTTTGAAAAAATACATGAGCAAAATCATTTGCTTCGTCGCTCTGTGGCGGGAGAATGAAGAACGTTTTTCGTACGAGCAGTTTGAATGGCGCTGAGCCGTATGTCTCCGAAATTCTAAACGTAAGTGGCAATTTTCTGTTGCTTCTGTAGTGGTCCGTTAAAGTTTTCCTTGACTGGACGGATTGTGGCCGTCTCATATCTTCACTGAAGGTACAGTGAACAAGATAAACATTCATGATTCAAACCTAAATGTCGGCCTGAATGACAGCGATTGACTTGCCGAATGAGCGCCAATTAGGGCCCAATCGGCATTCTAGACAAAGATGCCACAGATTAAGACAGATTTAAAGTTAGCCCGAATCTGACCTGAGCACAACTCTGTTGACAAAATTGCCACACAAAAAAATTGCTATTCTTAATTGCTGCTCAAGTTAACCGCATTCAATCCTAATTGCCTCTTAGTTTAATCATGAAAATTAAAACTTATATTTAGCAGCTGATTTCCCATATTATTGAATTTAGACTAGGACGTTTTGCAATTTATTTGTTGTCTCCCTTAGTAAAAGTATTAACTGGTTATTAACTGGTTATCTTTTGCCTCTGTACCATACCTACCATTCTGTTTTCATGTAAGATTATGTAAGATTAGGTAAACTAATCTCATACTTTGTCATCTTATTTTTTGTGTTGTTTGCCTGGACTGATAAACCTTTGCCTGCAGCCCGATCATTTGCCTGTGTTACACGCCTAACATAATTTTTGTTTTCATTTGAGGTATTGATTTAATTTGTTTTCTAATTTTCTCTGTTGTCTGTCAGGGTTTACGGGGAGCTACAACTTAGACACTAGTACAAGAGCATAATATACCTGTGTTTAATAAATAATAACCTGAGTGTCAGCCTGTCATGAAATGGAGAGGGCTCATTAATTTTTACTGCCACAGTCCTTAACAAGTACACAGCCAGGCGCATTGATTTCCTCAATCGCAAATATCATTAATAAGTCCACTGGGGTATTAATTTTCCTATGTCTCAATTTTACTGCCACATTCCTTAACAAGTAGACTGGGATATTAATTTGCCTGTGTCTAATATTACTGCCACATTCCTTAACAAGTACACTGGGGTATTAATTTTCCTGTGTTTAATTTCACTGCCACATTCCTTAACAGGTACATTGGGGCATTAATTTGCCTGAGTTTAATTTCACTGCCACATTCATTAACAAGTACACTGGGGTATTAAATTGCCTGAGTTTAATTTTACTGCCACATTCCTTAACAAGTACACTGGAGTATTAATTTGCCTGTGCTTTATTTCACTTTCTCATTCATTAACAAGTACACTGGGGTATTAATTTGCCTGTGTTTAATTTTACTGCCACATTCATTAACAAGTACACTGGGGCATTAATTTGCCTGAGTTTAATTTCACTGCCACATTCATTAACAAGTACACTGGGGCATTAATTTGCCTGAGTTTAATTTCACTGCCACATTCATTAACAAGTACACTGGGGTATTAATTTGCCTGTGCTTTATTTCACTTTCTCATTCATTAACAAGTACACTGGGGTATTAATTTGCCTGTGTTTAATTTCACTGCCACATTCCTTAACAAGTACACTGGGGCATTAATTTGCCTGAGTTTAATTTCACTGCCACATTCATTAACAAGTACACTGGGGTATTAATTTGCCTGAGTTTAATTTCACTGCCACATTCATTAACAAGTACACTGGGGTATTAATTTGCCTGTGCTTTATTTCACTTTCACATTCACTAACAAGTACACTGGGGTATTAATTTGCCTGTGTTTAATTTTACTGCCACATTCCTTAACAAGTACACTGGGGCATTAGTTTGCCTGAGTTTAATTTCACTGCCACATTCATTAACAAGTACACTGGGGCATTAATTTGCCTGAGTTTAATTTCACTGCCACATTCATTAACAAGTACACTGGGGTATTAATTTGCCTGTGCTTTATTTCACTTTCTCATTCATTAACAAGTACACTGGGGTATTAATTTGCCTGTGTTTAATTTTACTCCCACATTCATTAACAAGTACACTGGGGTATTAATTTGCCTGTGTTTAATTTTACTGCCACATTCCTTAACAAGTACACTGGGGCATTAATTTGCCTGTGTTTAATTTTACTCCCACATTCATTAACAAGTACACTGGGGTATTAATTTGCCTGTGTTTAATTTTACTGCCACATTCCTTAACAAGTACACTGGAGTATTAATTTGCCTGTGCTTTATTTCACTTTCTCATTCATTAACAAGTACACTGGGGTATTAATTTGCCTGTGTTTAATTTTACTCCCACATTCCTTAACAAGTACACTGGGGCATTAATTTGCCTGAGTTTAATTTCACTGCCACATTCATTAACAAGTACCCTGGTATTAATTTACCTGTGTTCAATTTTACTGCCACATACCTTAGCAAGTACACTAGGGCATTAATTTACCTGTGTTTAATTTTACTGCTACATTCCTTAACAAGTACACTGGGGTATTAATTTGTCTTTGCTTAATTTTACTGCCACATTCCTTAAGAAGTACACTGGGGCATTTTTTTTTTTTATTTGGTAATTTGGTAAATAAGTACAGAAAGCAAAGTACAGCAAGTTAACGATACTAAGATGCCAAAGCCAGAGGCTTATATGGCATTAATTTACCTGTGCCTAAACTACTTGGACACTAATTTGTATGTGTTTAATCTGCCACAATTTTTAATTACTTGCCTGTATTTTACTGCTTTAAATCTTACTCAAACCCTGCCCTTTGCATTAACTTGTTAAAGAAATGCAGTCCTTAAAAAGTGAAAATTTGTTCAACAATTGCAGGAGTCAAGGTCTTACAGTGCTCAATGTTTTTACTTTTGAGTTAAATGGTCAATGTATCAACTTTACATATAAATGAATATTTTCCTAAAGGTAATTTTTTCAACGGTCATGCCGTCTTGAATCCGAATAACTTGAGTTTGCGTTGTGAATGTGTATTTAATTATATACGTTGCAAATATAATACCGTAATTTTCCTCACCGTTGACCTTGATACACATCCGGCCAACAAACTGATCTAGTGAGAGGCCCGGCATGTCAGTTACCGGCTTACTACTCCCTCAGTTTTGTTTTTGTGAGGGCAACAGCTGATACATCACTCAGAATTGATCCAGTGTCAGTTGCGTCCTGTTCTCCAATGAAAGGGTTTGATCTGCTCTGAAATAGTGCTTTAACTACGTTCAGCTCGAAACAATGGCAGTTCCAGGAGATCTGGAAACATACCGCACATCCTGCACATTGCACGCTCCAGAAAACTTCGTTACCGGTAAGGGAACCGAATCAACTGCTAGAATTGTCTATTCATTTGCAACCTTATCGCCTTTGTGTGTTTGAAGCCCACTTCAAATTTGGGCGCACAACGAGACTTCATTGTTAAAGAACCTTATCAGAAATATCAGATGTAAGGCTGAAGCTTCATTCCTTTACATAATAAGAGTTTACGAACAGAATTGAAACTGAATTTTTTGCGCCCTTACGATGGAAAAAAATACTGACTGGAAATTACTGTTCTAATACGTTGCTCCTGAATCCTTCCTTCACCGTACACGATTTGACATGCCATGCTTTACTGACCGCTTGATCATTCAATGTTAAACTGACCGCGCTTGTTGAGAATAAATCGCTTGTGACAATTTTATCTAAAAGTGTTCTGTATAAAAGTATTATTACTTTTATCCTGGATACTTTTCTGCACAATAACGGGGTTGAGACTAGTTACGTTTTTCAAAGGACATGGTCGGATATATTTACTCGGGTAAAAGCTCGAAACGTCAGCTTTTAGAATCCCTGTACGGTGGTCAATTTACATTTATCAACTCTGTTGATAATACCAAATTTTTGTGTACTACTTCCCCACCGACGCAGCACCACAGTTTCTTTAGAAACTACCCTCTTTATTAAAAGCAAAATAAGCCGAATACGCTTTTTAGTCTAACTTAAATAGGGAGGACTAATATTGATTGGCACTAACAAAGAAAACACAAGTTTAAAACTTACATTGTCCCGTTCGCTGATTAAGAAATTTCTCGACAGTAACAACATAATGAGCAAATTTAGCCGGCGCACATAAGGCGTCAGTATTAACACCTTCATGAAGTTTGCTGACGTTCTTAGGATGGCTCTTGTTTCGACTCCTACTGTGATTTAGGTAAAAAATTTTTACCTAAGCAGCGGGGAACCGCATTCCTGAACTGGGTTAAGCTCCTCATGATCCACAGAGAATCAAAAAAGTCGACAAGGCTTTTATTGAAAATCTCAATTATTCAGGAATTGAATTTCCAGTCACCACAAAACGGCATAACAAAATAGAAAAGCAAAATGAGATTAACATTAATGTTTTCGGTTATGAAGACAAACAACCATACCCCATTTATGGGGTCATTTATATTTCAAAAGAAAAAAATGAAGATTGTTTGAAGCTATTATTGATTACAGAAAATGAAAACAAACATTACGTATTAATAAAAGACTTCAATAACTTCATGTACAATCACACAAAACACAAAGATAGGAAACATTTCTGTATGCATTGTTTGCAATGCTTCAGCTCTGAAAAAGTATTAGCCAATCATAAAAAAAACTGCATCCAAGTAAATGGCACACAAGCGATAAGAATGCCAACTAAAGACGACAATATATTAAAATTCAACAATTTCCACAAACAACTACCAGTGTCATTTGTAATATATGCAGATTTTGAGGCAATAACAGAAAAAATATGTGGTTGTCAACCCAATGATGATAAATCATATACAGAAGCACATTACAAGCATGTAGACTGTGGTTATGGATATAAGGTCGTTTGTTGTTATGATGATAAATACACAAAACCAATACAAACATACAGAGGTGAAAAAGCCGTGTATAAATTCATGGAAGCTATGTTAGATGAAGTTAAATATTGTAAAAAGGTTATGAAAAAAGAATTGAACAAACCACTGAAAATAACAAAAGAGGATGAAGAGAAATTCCAAAAAGCTGATGAATGTCATATCTGTAATAAAAATATAATAAAACCGATGTAAGAGTCAGAGACCATTGTCATATCACAGGAAAATATAGAGGATCCGCTCATCAATATTGCAATCTTAACTTCCAAATAACTGATAAAATTCTTGTGATATTTCATAATCTCCGAGGATATGATAGCCATTTCATAATGCAAGAAATCGGTGAAATAGTCAAGAAGCATACATACACAAACAGAAAAGGTGAAAAGTGTCAAATGAACATCAATGCAATTCCTAATAACATGGAGAAGTACATGGCATTCATGCTTGGTAATCATCTGACTTTCATTGATAGTTTCCAGTTTATGAGCTCAAGTCTGGAAAAACTGGTGAGTAATCTACCAAAGGATTCGTTAAAAATATACATCTAAAAAATTAAAAAATAAAACGCTTGATTTAATGTCTCAAAAAGGAGTTTATCCATATGACTTCATGGATAGCTTTGATCGATTCAGTGAAAAGCTACCACCAAAAGAAGAATTTTACAGCATCCTGAATAATGAGCATATATCAGACGAAGACTATGAACATGCTCAAAATGTATGGAACACTTTTCATCTTAAAAATATGGGTGAATACCACGACTTGTATCTGAAATCAGATATCCTTCTTCTGGCTGATGTATTTGAAAACTTCAGGAAAACTTGTTTAGAATACTATAAACTTGATCCATGTCATTACTTCACAAGTCCTGGTCTGAGCTGGCTAATATTAAACTAGAGCTTATGACTGATGTAGATATGTTTCAATTCATTGAGAAGGGTATGCGTGGAGGTATCAGTTACATAGCCAACCGATATGAAGAGGCAAATAATAAATACATGAAAAAAATATGATGAGAAGGCGCCCTCAAAGTATATTATATATTTAGATGCTAACAATCTATACGGCTGGGCTATGAGTCAGTATCTGCGAACAGGTGGTTTCAAATGGTTGACTGAAAAACAAATTAATAATCTAAACCTTGCTAAATACGAAGAAGACAGTAACAAGGGTTTGATACTTGAAGTCGATCTTGAATATCCTAAAGAGCTGCATGATCTACATAATGACTACCCACTAGGACCGGAAAAGATTAAAGTAACTGAAGATATGCTAGCAAGCTATTGTAAAAAAATAGCAGAAAATATAAAATATCAACTGGTCTGGTACACAAACTCATTCTAACATTGAGTAATAAGGAAAAATACGTGCTTCATTACAGGAACCTTCAACTGTATACAGATCTCGGTTTAAAAATAACTAAAGTCCATCGAATACTTGAATTTAATCAGTCCGCATGGTTGAAGCAATACATTGACTTCAATACTCAGAAAAGAACTAATGCCAAAAATGCTTTCGAGAAAGACTTCTTCAAACTTATGACCAACAGTGTATTCGGAAAAACGATGGAAAATATCAGAAAGCGAGTAGATGTCAGATTGGTAACTGATGAAAAGAAACTATTAAAAATGGCGGCTAAACCTACTTATGTGAGTAGTAAAATCTTCAACGAAAATCTGGTTGCTGTGCATAAGATTAAAGAAACACTTACCCTAAACAGGCCAACATATGTGGGTATGTGCATCTTGGGTTTAAGCAAGACGTTAATGTACGATTTCCATTATAATTACATCAAACAAAAATACGGTAGAGAAGCGAAATTATTATTCACAGACACAGACAGCTTGACATAAAAGATCGGAACAAAAGATGTTTACAATGACTTCTGGAGGGAAAAAAATAGCTTCGATAACAGTGATTACCCCGAGAACTCGCCGTATTTTAATAAGACAAACAAAAAAGTAATAGGTAAATTTAAAGATGAGGCAGCAGGTATTCCAATAACTGAATTCGTCGGATTGAGATCGAAAATGTATAGTTATATGCAACCAAACAGGAGGAAAGACTGCTAAAGGGATTAAGAAGAATATTATTAAGAAAAACCTTAAACATGAAAACTATAAAGAGACTTTATTAGGAAATAAACAAATGTATCACATTTTGAAAACCATAAGAAGTCAAAACCATGAATTAGGAAGTTATGAAATCAATAAAGTATCACTTAGCTGTTTCGATGACAAGCAGTATATTCATGATAATGGTGTGACAAGTTATGCTTCCGGACATTATAACATCAAACATTAGACTTCACAAATGAGATAAATTTCACTGAAAAATTTCACAATTGTGAAGTGAAAATGTGAAGCTTTTGATTGGTTAATAAATACCATATGACTGTCTCATGATCTCAAACAATAGCTATAGGTGATCACTCATTTCACAGGGGGTTTCCCTATTTTCCCGAGAATGTCACGCTTGGTGATTTTTCCGAGAAAATCACGCATAGGGGTCAAACGCATTTCTATTTTTTTATAATATATAGTTTAATCATTTTGATAGAGAAGGGGAGATAGGAGAGGATTGGAGAGGGGAGGGGAAACAGTGAAATCATAATATAAAATCATTTGATGTAATAATTATATGAAATTAAACCATGATTGCCAAAATTTGGTTATAAGTTGGGTTGGTATCGAGCACAAAATATTTGTTAAATGGAAAAATGTTCTCGTACCCCCAACTATATAACTACTTACGTCTGCATAAACCTGAACCACTGTCCACATTTGGCGACAGTGATGGTACCAATATTCCTCTGTGGTGCTTGAAGTAACAACTGCGTGCGGTAATTTCCCAAGGCAAGCCCTTGACGTCTGGCTTCAGCGCGGTCGTTCATCTGTACTTTAATTTTTGTCCTTTCTCGTTCTGCGGGTTTTTTGTTGGAGTTCTTGGAAAAAGAACTTTCCATTTTTAACAAGGGTGTCATAAGTGATCGTGTAATACTGGTTGACCGCTTAATACTAGTTGCAAGGAATACACGCCTGAAGTTCAATAGAAGTTACTCTTTTTGCACTGATGTTACACTTAAATTTCACTGCTGTTCGCTAAGGGAAGTCGAGTAATTTTTTCATGTATACTATTAAGAAGGAATCCACGGTTGGAGTAACAAGTGGACAAAACTTTGTACGGAGATTGTTTACATTATATTGCAAACTTCTTTGCGATTTCAAAAGAAATCATTTCTAACAACACCAAATGTCGAAAACAAATTTTGAAGTTCACATCTAACACGGTCCTGGTGAAATGAAACTGATGATAAAATTTTACCTGTATTTGCACAATTTCTCTGAACTTTGAAATTTATTTTCTCGAGTTCCTATGTGAAATTGTTTTTGGTGTTTTTCAGGCAATTATTTATCAGTTTAGCTTTTAGAAAATGCATAAAGAATTTCCATGTACTAATCATTATTCTGGTACAAGATATTTGTCCACTAAAAAATGAAATTGCTCGATTTCCTATCGGATCTTAATATGAAAACAGACCAACAAATCAGTCTGATGCCAAGACTTTTCGCCACAAAGTTAGCAAAAAATTTCGAACGATTTGACTGATTAACATAGTCCATAATACCACGCAGACAAAGCAGTTCTTTTCAGCCATACAAAGAAAGTTTTCAATAAGATTTACAAATTTTGATGTGTAATTTGTTAGCTGTAATTTGTGCTGTTAGCCAATCAGAATCCAGTATTCTTCTTTATGTATATTATCAGTATGAAAACAAACTACCGAAACAAAACTTAAGACTAAAATAATTCAGGCTAATCTCGTACTTAGATCTCACTGCAGGTGTGAAGTGTGAGATCTGGTAAAGTTCGATACAAGGCCATTTTTGGTTGGTTACGAGAAGAAAGAAGGCCTCATTCTAATCTTTTCTGTGACTGGCTCTTTCCATAACGGTGCAGCTGTCGAGACGTTTTCGTACAATTCGGAGAAGAATGGGAGAAACGTTCGTGTGACCCAGCTTATGGATCGTTTAGTCGCTAATAGTTTCCGTAAATGTACCCAGTTTAATACCATTTTACAGTGATATCCCTAAAGATCCTCATGCCCCATATGCATTAATGTAAATTTTATTCGACCAAATACACCAAACCTATGTCGCCTGGAAGTTTGACAGGCGTAATTTAATCCGATGGAAATAAAAATATGCAAAATGTACATGTTTATGGTACAAAATGAAAACGATAGCATTCAACTTACTGTTCCTTACAGTTTGACGGCTCATTTAAAGTTAGTTATGTAAACGGTTTTGGTCCTGATAAATTTTCCGACCATTCTGAAGGCGAGGTAACATCAAAATATGCTGTGAAAGTCGATTGTGACTAAAACACCACACGAGTACAACGAATAACATACGCGTAACATACAGTAAGTTTAAACATACGAATACATACAACTGACATACGTGTGCATACAGACACATACGAGTAACATAAATACATACAAGTAACATTTTTTCCAGTCTACATTTGATTTCTCTTTCTCTGTTGATTATACATATACACACAACATACATGTAACATCCGCGTGGAAGTTTTTTCAGGCCTTTTGCTTCTTTTTTTTCACGTCAAAGATATTTCAGTTCTCCAAACAAAAAGTTTCAGCTGTTCGATCTTCCTCGCAAACCTTGAACAATCTTTGGAAATTTTGTTGCTTGGTACGTGAGGAGAAATTATAACGCGAGTACAATAACAGTTTAGACTACGAGTGGTCCCAAATTTTCTTCCGTTTAACTCTTGAGGGGGGTGGGGGGTGATTTCTGGTCAGAAAGATTTTTTTCTCGCAACCTGGTGGCCAGGATATTTTTTCTTTTGTAAATGCTCTGCAGGATATTTTTTCCCCTCCTCATTTTTCTGCAGGATTTTTTCCTCAAAAAAGGGTCATGTGTTTACATATACACAATGTATTTACATTTACATTGTGGTTATTGTAGTAATAGTCCTAATATGGAGCTACAAAACCTTAAAATGTTGTAAGCTATGCAAAATCATCATTGTATAGCTATGTTTTCGGAAACTCATTCTTTACACTCATTTCATATTACGTCATAATAATATTGTCACATAAAATGGGGTTGGAAGGCCCACACAACTCCTGTTCGCATGTTTGCCGCTTCTATCTCGGTTCTATTGACCGATTTAGCTTCTTGTTTGTTTTCAGCGGGGCAACATGATGGTTTAGAGGATTACATACGATGATGATAGTGATTGAAACAGTCATGTGTTTAACTGTCGCATGCTATGTATTTTGATACCAAAGGTCATTTCTGGGTTAAGACATTGCAAAAATACTATATTTAAAGATAAAACGATTACATAAAAATGTTTCAGTTTAAAATTAAAATCTCTGTTTATTAAAACTTGATTCTCTAATAGAGAAATTTATCTCCATTACTGCTTACGATAAGCTAATAATGCTTTGCACATATGAGGCAATAATTCTGCAGCATCACCAAAGTCCAGAGTCCAAAGGGAGCAAGGAAAGAGAATGGTTGTAGTTTAAAGCCCCCCGGAATAATGAAATTACGGAAGGTTGTAAGTGCCATCCGAGTTGTTGAGAATCCGACATCCAAGTCGTTGAAAAATCCTACATCCGAGTTTTTGACTAATCCGACATCCGAGTTGTTGAAAATCGGTCATCCGAGTTGTGGAAATCCGACATCCGAGTAGTAGAATCCAAAATGGCCGCGATGGACAAAACAAAGGCTGCATTAATGTTTTTTGGTTTCTTGATCGGTGTTCATTGTTGTATGACAGGAATATACTCCACCACTTCGAAACAAGGGACATAACACGCTGCTAAATCGTATCCTTTCTTCGCAGGTTGAATTCAAATGTAAACAAAGTCATACCGAAAAGAAGTGGATAGCTACAAAGGTAATGCTTTTCTGACTGTTTATTACGGAAGTGCGGAAGCTTGTAAGTAGCATCTGGTTCTTCGAGGGAAGCTGAGAAGAAATGAATATACTCGGTTTTAAAGCAAATGCCATCACTAAACACTTCAAAAGCGTTATCGTCACGTCGTAGCTATATCCACTTCTTTTCGGTACTTTGTTTACATTGCAGAAAGGTTACGATTTAGCAGCGTGTTATGTCCCATGTTTCGAAGTGGTGGAGTATATTCCGGTCATACAACAATGAACACCGATCAAGAAACCAAATATAATTTTTCACGTCGTTATTGTAAGAGTTTTGTGGTGGTATGTAGATTCGTTGGTATTCAGGTTGCGTAATTATGCTAGGAGTTGTCACGGCATCTCCGCAGTTGATCAGTTGGTGTCATGGTTTTATATGACAGAACTTGGGTACTCTAATGTTCACGTTAACACAACGACAAACAAGATAGCGGGCTTGCAATCTGCACATACCTTCACTGGATGCCACTGCGCATGTGCGCTAGATATCAGAAAAGGATATGATGAAATAACCGGAAGTTATGATCAACTACGACATCCCTCTCTCATTAGAAAAAGTGTTTAGTGTTCAATGAGAGATAAACAGTGTCTTTCAAACCGAATAGCTAATCGACAAATTCAGCAACTAAAACATGCATGTTCAGATACATAGCACACGCTGGCTATACTAATAACAGTTCGTTATATATCTAAAGTTTTTATTGGCGAGAGCAAAAGTTCAATGCCAGGTTCAATTTCTCCGGTGGTTTGGATGTCCTACTGGATCGACGAAGCGTGGGAGCAAGTGGTTCTTCAGGTGTCGGCAATGGGCTTCGGGGTGGAGAGTTAACTGGTGAGGAAACGTTGTCTACAGGTGATGACGATTCTGTGTCCACTGTGGGTGACTGGCCATTGTCTGGTAAGATGTTGGTCTCTCCTTTTGGGCGCATGTGTCTTCGGTTGCGTAAAAGAGTAGTACCATCTGTCATATCAACCACGAATGAGCTGGGTGACCTACTTGCGTCTCTGACGATGCCAGGCTTCCATGTCTTACTTCGGTGGTCGAAAACACGCACAGGATCTTTTGGGTAGAGCGGTGGTAAGGGCTTTGATGTTTTGTCATAATAGGATTTCTGTTGGTCCTGCTTTGACTGGAGTTTGCCATTTACAGCTCCATGTGCTAGGGGAGCCAAACTTGGCTTGGTGATGGCTGGAAGATTAGACTGGTACACTCTAGAATTCAGGAGCTCAGCTGGAGAGGGAAGGCCATGGTCAATTGGTGTTGTTCTGAGACACAGCATGGCTAGGTGTGAATCAGCAACGGACTCTGCACTTGTGCAATAGATTCTTGACTGTCTGGAAATTGCGTTCGATGAAACCATATGCTTGAGGGTAATATGGGCTTGTGGTTATATGAGCAAAGCCATACTGTCTGCTGAAGTCTTTGAAAGTAGTCCAGGTGAATTGAGTGTCATTTCCACTGATTAGCTTATTGGGGATGCCATGCTCTTCAATTATTGATTTCGCCGCTCTCTCGAGTCCGAACTTCGTTCCTCCCCGAGAGAGAACGGCTGGACGCGTGAACCGTTGACCTTGTCTGTAATTTATGCGTCTCAGATGTGGCCGGACTCCAAATTCCTTGTTTATTTGGTGCGAAAATTCACGCACCTGAACCCCCGCCCAGCCCCCGAAAACATTGCAAATGGTAGAACTCTCTTCGATCGAATGGACATGCAAGCGACGATACGCCGACAACATTTAACCAGAATACCGGATGCGTATTCTGTGGCTGCGAACTTACCAATTCTCGGAAGAAAACTAGATTTTAGATAGAATTTGCAACACTGTGAATGTTTTGTCGACTATAAACGTGGACAGATATACGCTGTTATCGAGATCTTACGTACCTTGAAAAGATCCGAGAGGATGCAAAAATTCTCCAACGTTCATTGAAGGAAAAGTTTACCACAAACAATCGGCCGAAGCGAGGCGTTCCTACCGACTCGTCAATTTCACCAAGTGTTGGTGCGCAGTCGAAAACTCTACGCCAGGCCACAGATGAAGGAAGGGGAAAGGCCGCAAAAAGCCTATTATTTGGAGAGATTCAACCCAAACCAAGTCCGATACCTGTTCAGTTACTATCAGTTTGGCCCATTGGTCCCGTCCAAGATGTACCTTTGGTGAAGGAAATGTTTGTGAAGTACAGGTAAGCGCTAATTAGTTTGTTAACGTGTTTTGGCAGAATGTTTTTTTCCTTTTCACTCCAAATTAAATTATAAAAATGTTCTTTAAACATTTCAGGTAATTGTGACTTACGAATCTGGGAAAATCGGAATTCTGCCGAAGGATTTCCATCGGCTTTGAAAAGCTTTGGTGAGAGGAAGCAGTTATAAGTCGATCACGGACGGGGTTATGAAGAGTGCGGAACTAAAGAAAGCCATCGAGGACCGTATTGGCTCTGATATAAACGACGAATGCAACAAATTGTGTGCAAAGAACAGCACTTCACTGTTAAGAACTGCAACAAAGGACAACGTTTTAAATTTCTCCTAGCGTGCTGTTGGATAGGAACTAACTGAAAAGGCGCCACTTTTCCATCGTATACTCTTAGGCTCTGCAGATCCAAAATCGCTTTCCCAAAGCAAAACTGACTCTGAAAGATACCCTGGTATTTGCACTGCGGCGGCGATCCTGCTCATAAACCGGGACAAAGGCATGAGTTTGGTTCCCCAATGAACTCGGCACTGATTCCAAGAGAGTTAAGGTATGGTACTTGGTCTTGCATAATGGAAGACAGAGGCGAAATCACAATTGCAATTGACTTAGCATTGGGTAAAGGACAATCTGTATCGAAAACAATCGGAGCGGACTGAAGCATCAGGGACTTTCCTGACCCTGT
>OX419336.1:15505978-15540978 GCA_948470475.1 Galaxea fascicularis | reverse complement strand
CCCGCAACCGCAAATAAATAGATGCCGGCTGAGAGCGGTCAAGGTTAACTTTGTGGAAAGCGTGACTAAGTAATTCGTCCATCGAAATATGGTTTTCTCTTAGGCGCCTACATCTCGCAGTTCCTGGGTTTCCATCCACCGTGAAGTCATAAGCAGAACTATACTCAGTACTCGTCACACACTGCAAAACTCGAACTGAGGAACAGTAAATGATTTCGCAACCAGAGATGATCTAATGGAGGGGCTTTTAGCAACGTCTGATTTGATCGTTTTTCTTGTCAATCATTTGTCAGACATTGCTAAAAGCCTCTCCATTAGCGCACGACAGGAACATATCTTTTTAATGTTATGTCATGTTTGGGAAACTTTTATTCCAGCTCAGTATTGTAACTCACAAACGAAAATTGTTTTTTTCAGAAATTTTTTACTTTGTCGCATTCGGAAACAACAAATCTTGAAACATACCATGGATAAAAATTAAAAAAACAAAGACAGAAACAACAAACATTTGTTTTTCTTGTCAGTCTTTTGTCAGATGTTGCTAAAAGCCCCTCCATTAGAGCATCTCTGGTTGCGAAATCATTTGCTGTTCCTCAGTTCGAGTTTTGCAGTGTGTGACGAGTTCTGGTCGATGTATAATTCTGCTTATGACTTCACGGTGGATGGAAACCCAGGAACTGCGAGATGTAGGCGCCTAAGAGAAAACCATATTTCGATGGACGAATTACTTAGTCACACTTTCCACAAAGTTAACCTTGACCGCTCTCAGCCGGCATCTATTTATTTGCGGTTGCTGGTGCATTTGTGGAAGCTGTGTAAATGAAGCGTGCAAGTATACAAAAACAGTTAATTTTTTACAATTTACAATTTTTAGTTTTTTTATGGACCCTCGACATTTTTCTCGGACCCTCGACATCTTACCCTCGACCCTCGACATTTTACCCTCGACCCTCGACCCTCGACCAAAACCCAAACTCTTGTGAAGGCCAGAAGTGAGATAACTCATTGGGTTAATTACGTCACCTTCGTTAAATAAAGAATATTGTATGGTATTGTCTTGTCTTGCTGGGCTGGCATTGAGATGCAGGTGTAGCTCACGTACTTGGATATCGATGTCAGCGATTGTCTCACCTTCGCATGGGCTTAGACGTGATGGGGCATCAGCAAGTGGTATGTCTTTGCCAGGGACATACATGATTTCAACATCATATTTTTGGATGCGTAGCAGCATTCTGGCAATCCGTGATGGGGCATTAGACAAAGGCTTCTTAAAAATCGCCTCCAGCGGTTTGTGGTCTGATTCCACGACGACATGACGGCCATAGGCATAGTAGTGGAATTCCTCTAAGCCATGAACGACAGCTAACATTTCCTCTTCGTTGTTGGAGTATCGAGTTTCGGTTTCTGTTAGAAGCTTGCTGCGGTATTCAACTAGATCCTTGTCTTGGATAAGCGCAACATCGAGGCCATACTGTGATGCATCTACCTGCTTGGTCACTGGTCTGGAACTATCAAAGTACTGCAGGGAATTTGGTGACGCAACTAGTCCTTTGATTTGAGGAACTGTGTCATACCAAGGAAGGTTTGCAAATCTGCTAGACATGTCGACGGATCCGGCCATGTTGGCTACAGCCTCAACCTTTCGGGGATCTGGCCTAAGGCCGTTGGCACTGATGATATGACCAAAGAATGGCAGCTCTGTGCACCTTATTTTGCATTTGCCAGCGTTGAAACGAAGACCAGTCTCGCGTTCACTTAGACATGTCGACGGATCCGGCCATGTTGGCTACAGCCTCAACCTTTCGGGGATCTGGCCTAAGGCCGTTGGCACTGATGATATGACCAAAGAATGGCAGCTCTGTGCACCTTATTTTGCATTTGCCAGCGTTGAAACGAAGACCAGTCTCGCGTTCACTTGACATGACGGCTTGCAGATTCTCGTCGTGATCACTGCCGTCATCATTATAGCCGCACACTATTTTTTTTTTGTATTTTATTAATTTTTATTAATTAGAAGTTACATACAATTTTTCGTAAACTAACATAATTCACATAAACACACAGACACGGTACATTATATATTTACATAGTCACCCCATAGTTCCTCTTAACTCTTTTCTGCTTCTAAATATAATACTAGTACAGCGCAGCAACAACACGAGATACCATATCCATCTAATTGTTTTTGTACTTGCCCCATTTCATATTATGAGCTTTAAGTTTATTATTTGATTTTGCAATCATTGTCTCAAGTTGATGAATCATTTTAATTTTGGAGTTAAATACTTTAATTGAGGGAAGAGATTTATTCTGTCGACAAGAATATAAATACTGCTTAGCAATTATTAAAGTATGATTGATAAATAACTCGTCCTCACACCTAAGAATACCAAACATTATATCTTTGTCAGATAGGTGTTGTATCTTTACTCCATGAATATTAAACCATTTTATAACCTCAGCCCAGAAATCCTTAGTGTAACGACAACAAATAAAAAAATGTTCTAAGGATTCGCTCATTTCACCACAAAAGGAACACGCCGGAGATGGAATAATACCAATTTTGTTTAGAAAGGAATTTGTGACAACACACCTGTTAAGTAATTTATATTGAAATTCACGCGATTTTGTGTCCAAGGAAGTACGAAATGGCAAGCTGTAAATCTCTTTCCATTCTAAAATATCATTGACAAACTGGTTATTAAAATTCAGTTGGGCAGTCGGTGGAGTGATGACTCTGTTTCGAAGTTCTTTATACACGGTCTTTGAAACGACCGTTTCGATTAAAACATTTTTCCCATTAAAACTTAATTTAATCTCATTATGCAAATTGAAAGGTTCGTCAGGTGTAGAAGCAAACGTGCTTAATGATTCACGCCATTCAACTGGCAAGGCATCAATTACAGAAATAAGTCTAAATATATCTAATGGCGAGATATTTAATTCTCTCAACTTGTTATTACTTTTTACAATAAGTTCATTATTGTCGGAGATTAAATCCCCCATTCTAAGAATTCCTTTTTCTGTGAGGTTTCTAAAGTACACAGATTTGCCACCAATACAAATAAATTTATTATTCCACACAATAGCTTTTAAAAGATCTTGTCTATTTTGGTCCTGTAGACTTGTGTGGTTCGCTGCGGAACATTTTGCGAAACTTTTTAAACATTCTTCATAAAATACTGGAAGCTTTACAGGCAATTTCTTCAAATCAAAATCGCAGCATAAAATAAGTTTGCCCCCTACAGGTTTAAGATAATGCAGGATAATTTTTTTCCAGTTGCGCGGTTGATCGCTTGCCAATTTTTTGCAACAAAGGACTCGCTGAGTCTCTATTATGGAATCTAAATGTGGGGCTTTAAGTCCCCCATCTTCAATGTCACTAATAAGAGCAAAGCGTTTGACCTTGTCCTTTCCCTTCCAGATAAAATCAAAGATAATTTTGTTCACATCTTTCACAAATTCTCTATTTACTGATATCAAACTCGCGCGATATAGGAAAATAGGAATGATAAAGGTTTTGACAATTTGAATTCTTCCAATAATAGTCAAATCCCTCCACCTCCAAATTCGTAGTTTTTGTTGAATGGAACTAATTAATTCATCAACATTTAATTTTTGTTTCGCCCGAAGGTCATAGGTGAAATGCACTCCCAAAATTTTAACAGCTTTTTTAATTTTTAAGTTGCCTGAGACGGCGTTGCCTTGTTGTAGAGTATGAGCGCAATTACCTAATAGCATTACTTCTGATTTATCGTGGTTGATCTTCAGGCCTGAACAACTTCCATAATCTTCTAGAAGCTTAAGAAAGTTCAAAAGCGAAACATTGTCTTTCAAGAAACCAGTTAGGTCATCTGCGAAAAGGCTTAATCTGATCTCTTCATTATCTACCTTAATACCAGTAATATCTTTACTGTTTCGTATACTAATACAAAGAATTTCTAGCGCTATGATGAACAAATAAGCAGAGAGGGGGTCTCCTTGTCTCACAACTGCAAAGGGCTGAGTAGAAAAACCATTGTTTACGACACAGCTTGAGATATTGTTGTAAAATGTGTGAATCCATTGCAAAAATGATGGACCAAAACCAAAAGAGGTTAGAGTACGAAATAAGAAGTCTCTACTGACAGTATCAAAAGCTTTTTTGAAATCTACACAAATCATTCTCCCCTCAAGATGATATCTTTCCGAGAATTCCATGACATCTTCTATCGTTCTGACTGCATCAAAAATAGTTCTGCCCTTAACATATGCACATTGATTATAATGTATGATATTTGGTAACACATTCTCTAATCTTTTAGCAATAGCTTTTGACCCTATTTTTACGTCCACATTAATAAGTGAGATTGGTCTCCAGTTGGACAAATCCCGTTTGTCTCTGTCCTTTTTCTCAATTAAGGTAATAATGGCTTCCTTCTGAGAATTTGACAACTCGCCATGATCATAAGAATAGTTTAAACTGTCTACCATCAGATTTCCTAAAGTATGCCAAAAAGCTTTATAGAATTCAGCTGTTAATCCATCATTACCTGGTGACTTGTTGCTTTCAAATAGCTGAAGACTCTTGTAACACTCGTCAACTGTTAATTTTCCATCACAGATTCGAGCCTCATTATTAGTGAGTTTCGGTATTTCAGAATTATTCAAAAAAGAGTTTAGCATTTCCTCTGATGGTCTGAGAGTATCGCGTTTACAGAGATTGGAATAACAATTTTGAATCTCCTGTAGAATTTTTTTCGGATCTGTGATTAGCACACCTTCCTTGTTAAAAACTTTGCGAATAGAACTTTTAGCTTTCTTGTGCGTTTCCAGGTTTAGAAAATACTAATTGCTTATTTCACCTTTCTCGTACCAAGTGGCTTTTGATCGAATAATGGCTCCTTTTGCTATCTGTTCATAAATAGAATCATATTCCATTTTCAACATTTCAAGCTCCTCCTGGTTCTCAAAAGTTGGTGACTCGTTGCACTTTTCTTCGCAAATCTTTAGGGAGGTCTCAAGATCGGAAATCTTTTTCCTTTTTTTAAGCGCTCTTTCTTTACTATACTTTATTGAAACTTGTCTAATCCTGTACTTGATTAAATCCCACAACAGTCTTTTATCTGTAACTTCATCGAATTCCTTTAACCACATAGGCACGCTTTCATTTATCAATGCGACAAAATCGTCATCATCGATAAGACTAGCATTAAATTTCCAAAAAGAGGGACCGTATTCCGGTTTGTCTAAACTATTAAAATGAAGAAAAATTGCCGAGTGGTCAGCCTTGATCGAAGGAATAATGTCAGATTTCTCAATATCATCCTGGGAAGCATCGTTAATTAGCCAATAGTCAAGTCTTCTCTGAATAAAAGGATTTTTTTGCCTCCACGTAAAACGTTTAGATTCCGGATTTCGAATTCGCCAAATGTCTACTAAGTCGAAATCGAGACATAAGTCTCGTATTTCCCTGACAGAGTCCTTTCTAAAAGGTTTTCCGCCGGAGCAATCAAGGTCAGAGTCCAGTGTGACATTGAAATCTCCCCCTACAATTATCCTATGCTCTTTGTTAACAACAAAACCTTCAATGTTTTTATTTAAATCTTCAAAAAAGCGGCGTTGGTCTTGAACCTTGTTGGGAGCATAAATATTAACAAACAAGAACAAGGAGCCTTGTACCTCAGCTTCCATTATAATTGAGTGGCCCTCAGTATCCAAATTAACGGATTTTAGGCTAAAATCAAGGTCACTTCTCACCAAAATTATCACCCCACAACTGTGATTAGAGCCGTGTGCAAAATGAAGCTTACCTTGCCATTGCGTCTTCCAGATATCTTCCACATCTACAGTGCTGTAAGTTTCTTGAAGGAAAATGATATCGTACTTTCGCTCATTAAGCCAGGTGAAAAGAGCTTTCCTCTTTGTTGCGGAACGAATCCCTCGAACATTAAGAGAAAGCAATTTAAAATTTATATACTCCTTCTGGAATGGGACAATTAAAACTAGTTATATAAACAAGCATCTCGCATTGCAACTGTGCATAAATTAATATGTGGTAACAACTGAGTTCACTAGAGGTTTCTACACAACAACACAATAAACAAAAGAAACAACAAATAAAAAACATTACACAACAATGTCTTAAACAAAGAGAATAAATGGCAGCTGAGTAATTAACACCTAGAGCTGCCTCGGAGATTGGAACAATTGCTTGCGTCTAAATGATCTTACGCAATCCTCCCGTTACAAAAAATCAACAACAAGATCAAACAACAACAATCTACAGAGGAACAAACTGTCCATCAATAAACAATTTGTCCGGCTCAGGTTTGCTAAAAAGTGTTATTTTTCCTTCTTCCCTCGCCTTCTTTAGCTTTGGCCACTGCTTTTTTCTTCTTTCACTAATTTCCTTGGGAAGATCCGAGTAAACCTTTACATCAGTATCGCCCTCCAGCTCACGCACTTTTCTGAAAACCAGCTCACGTTCTGGAAACCTCAAGAAACGAACGATAACAGGCCTGACCTCTCCCGTCTTCTTCTTGCCAATTCGATGAGCTCTCTGAAATTCAATATTCTCTGCATTTTCCATCTCCAGCTCTTCTTTAAGAAAATTAGTCATCACTTCAAATGTATTCTCCTCACCAGTAGTAGATTCGGGGATTCCAAAGAAACGCAAATTTTCTCTTCTATTGTATACCTCTAGGTAGAGCAATTTATCCTCAAGCTCTTTGGTTTTGTCTTCATTCTCCTTGTCTTTCTTCTTTAGCTCCTCGATTTCTGCCTTTTCAAACTCCATTGCCTTTTCAATATCACTCGTCTTCTCTTCTATTATTCTCGACTTCTCGCTTAGCGTGTTCAGCCCAGTTTGAAGGCTGTTAATCGACTTCTCCAAAACAGAGAAACGCTCAAATATACCTTCAAGCCTTTGTAGTCTAATTTCGACGCTTGCAAGCGTTTGGCAGATCATTTCTAGTTGTGAGGCAATCCTTTCTGTCATGTTCAATGCTTCCAACACTTGGTCGCCCTCGCCTTCGTCACTTGCTATGTTTATATTTGGGTCTGAACGTGGGCTTCCGCAAATCTTTTTTCCTTCAGGAGAGGAACTATCGCTATCAAAACTTAATCTTCCTTTACGTTTATAGCATTGCGCCATAGGCTGAGGACATGAACATGAAATGTTGAATTTTCGTCGAAGAACAACACGGGAGGAAAAAACGTACGTCTTCACTCGCCCATGGTCGCCCCAGTCTCTCAGTCGCACACTATGATATCATCGGCAATACCAGTGACACCTGGTAGGTCGCCAAAGGTTTCGTCAACGTTCTTCTGGAATATATCTTGAGGGCAGATCAGTCCAAATGGAAGCCTCAGAAATCGATATCTACCATGTGGCGAGTTGAAAGTGGTGCACAACGAACTTTCGTGGTCGAGCTGTATATTCCAGTAGCCACTGCGTGCGTCAACAATGGAAAAATACTTTGCACCGTTTAACTTTGGGAGTACTTCATCAAGTGTTGGTGTAAAATGGTATGGCCGTTTATTGGCTTTGTTTAAATCCTTGGGGTCCAGGCATAGTCAATCAGTCAATCATCCACCTTGAATCTAGCTCTTTCTTCAGTGGTCCGCTCAGGGCTTCAGGTACTCGACGCGGTGGGTGTATTACTGGAGGCACAGTTGGGTCTAGAGTGATATGGAATTCCTCATTGAAACAGCCTACACCTTTGAAGCAGTCAGTCTGTTGCTAGATTAGCTGCTTCTTAGCCTCTGGGTTTCCATCTGGTGTCGAGGTAATGCCTGCCACAGGAGTTGACTCATTGTGGGTAGTAGTGTAGTTGAGTGCGACAAGATTCATGTCTATGCATGTTGGTAGTCCCAGGATAGTCGGTCCACCGGTGTGGACTACATGGAATGGATAAGAATTGGAGTGGTCAATGTATGTCAAGCTGAGCGTACAAGTTCCATAGCGTGGTATGTTATGGCCTCCAAAGGCTGTGATTGTTGTTGTTGATGGCTTTAGACCAAGAGGGGTGCAAACTGAGTCACAGGGTGCTGAAGGGAATAGCTGCTTATATGTGTTGACTGGTATCACGTTTCCTTCCACGCCGGTGTCAACTTTGCAATGGATTGGGGTTGCTTGTTAACCAATGTTAAGTACGTTCACCTGCAGCTCGAACGTTGCTTCCCTCTTTTCCATCATGCCATTAGCTAGTATGGTGTCAATGTGTAACTGAGACACATCTGGGGTTTCCCTATGCTGTGGACAGATTGTCGTGGCTTACCCTTGGGCCTTTTCTGGGTTTGTAATGCGGTTTGTTCGTTTGCTAAACCTGCAAAATTGCTTCCAATGATTGGCCTTTCCACATGCTTTACATTTAGAGCCATATGCAGGACAAAGGGTTTTGTTTGATAAATCATGCACAGTACCACAATTACCGCAGGTTGGACGAGAAACGGGCTTTGGCGTATGCTTCAAATTATGAACTTTATTTGTGGTAATTCCCCTGATGTCATGAAGCTGGTAGCTTGTAGCCTCGTCTGTGCGAGCCAAATCAGTGGCTTTGTCGAATGTTAAAGTTGCATCTTGTTCCAGCAGCTTCGATTGCACACGTGGGTTGTTTGATCCAAAAATCAAGGTATCAATTATGTGTTCCTCTGTGTTGGTGAATTTGCACTCACTGAAAAGCACACGAAACTGTTTGAGAAAAGAGTCTACGTCGCACCTTGAACTTTACCAATCTGAAGTTGCTCTTTGGAGCCGCATGATCCTCGAATTTATCCCAGTATGTAGACAATTTCTTCTTCTGATCTGCACTAAGAAAGCATGCGAGAAAGATGCGAGTTCAATTCCTTCATTGCCAGTCCATATCAGTAGATAGCTGATTTTTTCCTGTTTGCTTTTTTCCTTGAGCGGTCCAGAGATATACAACTCACACGTTGCTCTGACTTTCCTGAAGGCTTGAGGAAGGTCGGACGAATACCAGTCCATTTTGGGCTTGGCAACCCAGACAGTTCTGCCATGTTGTCGTGCTCGGCGATCGTGAATTGCTCCGTTTACGATGAATACACCGACCAGGTGCTCCAAGAACGCGAGAATTCAGTACTAAAAAATTATACTCACAATTGTCGATCCCGTTGCTGGCACCATGTCATGGTTTTATATGGCAGAACTTGTGTACTCTAATGCCCACGTTAACACAACTACAAACAAGATGGCGGGCTTACAATCTGCGCGTTTTCACTGGATCCTGCTTCGCATGTGCGCCAGATATCAGAAAAGGATATGATGTAATAACCGGAAGTTATGATAAACTACGACAGTTGGAAATTTTGTTTTAGTAAATTTCGGTGTTATTGGTTACTACGTTTTTTGTGTTTATATCTATCCTAGGACAATCTATGTCTGATCAATAAACGAGATGCCCCCTCCTATATGACTGGTGTTTTCTTACTTATACTAAGTTAGAAATTATTTTGTTTTCGTTTCACTGAAGGGTGATTAGACAACAAAAAACATTAATGCAGCCTTCGTTTTGTCCATCGCGGCCATTTTGGATTCTACAACTCGGATGATGGATTTTCACAACTGGGATGTCGGATTTCCGCAACTCGGATGTCGGATTTGTAACAACTCAGATGTTGGATTTTCAACAACTCGGATGTCGGATTTTCAACAACTCGGATGTCGGATTTTCAACAACTCGGATGTCGGATTTTCACAACTCGGATGTCGGATTTTTACAACTCGGATGTCGGATTTTTCAACGACTTGGATGTCGGATTCTCAACAACTTGGATGGCTCTGACAAGCTTCCGTATGAAATAGCTCGTAGGATCCTGTTAGACCAAATGAAAAACTAATCTGTAATTTTTGTCATAATTTAATTTCAACAAACAAAAATGCTGTGTAATTTGTATAATAATTCATCTCATAAATATCATAAATACATAATTTCAATCTATCTCTTGTAGTAAAACATAAATTTGAACTATTTCACTGAATCTGGTATGATATAAAATTCCTGTCATAAAATATCATTTACCACCTCTCGAATTAAAATATAACTTTCAATACCTTCAACACATCTGATATCTATTAATTAATTTATCAATTAATCAATTAATTAAACAAAATTATAACTATTTTATTGAATAGTGTTCACAGTCTTGAATGTATACAACTATAAACGATAATTGGTAAAGTGGTTGTACTAAAACCCATTAAACACTATCTATCAGTTGGTGTGTAATAGACTGTCACGGAGACCACGCAGAAGGGGTAGCTGGAGGGCTCTAACCGCCCCAACAATTTTTTCAAAAATATTGTGTTTAAAAAAAAATGTTTCTAAAAAGAGCTTAATATTGTTTTGTTACTTGTACTGTTTCATCTATTCATTGTTGCGTTAAAAATTAAAACCTGGCAAAATGGAGAATTAAAATTAGACGCATTTCCAGCGATTTCAGAGACTGTAAATTTCAAAATTTTCCGGGGAAGCAATGAATCAGAATAAATACTGTAACGGGTGTTCCACCAACAGGAAGGTCGATTTTAGCTTTGCCGGTGGAAAATTGAAATATTAAAATCGTATCAGACAGTCTACATGGATAAGAAAAGCGCTTTAGCGTAACACAAGCAGTCTTTCTGTTGCACCATTCCGAAATGTGAGTATCAGACATAACTTTGTAAAGCATCAACCAGCAACAGTGAGATGTGAGATGATCTTTTCAAATATGAAGTCCGTAAATTCTTTGGCATCAATATTTCCCTCTTCGAATTTCCTGAGCTTCTTTGAATGAGCTCATGGCGTGTTTTGTTCCAAACCCGAGCTGTTATCCTTCGTCGCCTCGCAGATTTTCCCGTGCTTCACGATGCCGTTCTAGGTCCACCGCGTCCCAAAAGCCGTTGCGTCTTGGATCTTAAAGTTCCTATTTATTGGAAAGCATTGGAAGGATAGACGAGAGGGCCCTTGGACACTTAGTGATGCCTACACGACGTTATAGCGTTCAAAGGATTATGCACTGACTACAGTGATTAGGTTTAAGCATTGAAAATAGTGATAAGGAGTTAGCAATGACTATAGTGATTAGGATTTAGCACCTACTCAAATTTGGTTAGCTTTTATTTAGGGTTAGGATTATCACTATTAGTACTTAATTGGACTCACCATTGGCAGGAACTCCTCAATGGTCCTTTGGTAATACGTTGAGCTGTGAATCTCGCAGCATACTGCTGTTCCCCATTCTGAAACCTGGAGTGAATCGCTGGGAAGCATGCTCACGCCGAAGGATTGTTGGATAAACAATTCCAAGAGCAGTCTCGTATGCAGTGGTCAAGGATTTAGCACTACACACAATGCAAGGCTTTCCTGTGGAATATTAATTAGAGAAAAAAAAAAGAAAAGTTTGGAACATCATGGGAAGATAAAAAAAATCAAAGCAAAGACAAGAAATTTTGACTTGTCTCCTCACAACCACTAGCCACCGATTGGTACAACGCAACAGTTTATTTCAATGGTGACAAAGTAAACAATAATATTTTCTGTTAATTAAACATAAACTTTTATTTCAAGTGTTGATTGTTTTTTATACATGCGAAACTTCTGAGTGCACCGGAAGTATACAGTGCACCTGACCAATCTTACAATAATTCCATCATGGGAAATCAATGGGGAGGGGGAATCCCCAAGAAAATGCCAAATTTCCTTGGGTTCTCCCATCTGTGGCCTGTGAACTAAGAAATGCATCTGCATCTGCATTAGCAGGCCACCCACTAGGGACTTAGTATATATATTGATATAGGTGCACCTTTTCTTCAAATAGTCGACTTTCCACGTGAGAGCTCTGATCAAAACATATGGTGTTCTTACTCATTACCAATTTATGTCAAGCGAACTTATCCGGTCAGAAAACACCAGAACCAAAAAAAGGGGACAGCATCTCATTTGATCTCTTGACAGAACATTTCTCTCTGCTATGTTGAGACCCTTTGAAAAAACTTTCACTGAGAGTAACGCTTGCAAAACACCATTTGCAAAGCAAGTTATTGTTTAAATTCTGAATACCTTTTGGTTTCATATACATCTTGTACACTTATTTTATATAAAACGGAGGGGTGTCCGTAAAACGCTGACTCGGGGCCGGGGCCGGGGCCGGGGCCGGGGCTGGGGCTGGGGCTGGGGTGTTGCGTTAAAAAAAAAAGCAAAAAAAAAAGATATATTAAAAAATTAAAAATAAGTAAATAAAGTAAATATATAAAAAGTAAAATAAAGAAATAATTAAATTAATCAATTACTTAGTTTTCCAATATTCTTGGGACATATGAACTGATTAAATTGAACGCTCCTGATACTGAAAATTGGGCAACAAAGGCCTACCGCCACTGTAACTGAGATGTCACGTTTATTTGCTACTTCATGCCGGTATATCATACATTTCTTGCAGATATCACTACATCTGGAAATAAAAAAACTTCCCAAGTTATCTGACAGTCAATTGAATATACAGGCAAGCAAAGCACGCAAGCCTACAAGGAAACATTTAGAAAATCGTGTCAACTGTCGTGTACAGTATGTGTTCCTTGGTCCGCGACCTATGACCCCAGAGAACTTTTCTTAAAGCAGATTAGAAAAACCTTAAATAAATGGCAACGGCCTTTGTTTTTGTCGAATAATTTTGACATCTTCTTTATTCATGTTTTCGAACTGGTTTAAATCCTCTTTTATAAGAAATGTAAAATGAAAACGGGGCTTGTGTGGGAGACTGTCGTGCAAAAAGAAAACAGATTTATTTTACACTCGCAGTGACTCCCATTGAGACTCTAGCTAAATAGATATATCAAGGAAAATAAATAATGAATAAAATTTGCGAAAATTCTCATTCTCGTGAGGATTTACGAATACTTTCTGTGCTGTTTACATGAGTCGCGGACCAAGGGCCTGCGAGCACAGTCACCATTTTTCGAATTACGAGGAAAATGTCATCGTTTGGAACTTGCCACTTATCGCAAGAAACATAAAAGCTATCTTCAGGGAAAATTTCAGCTCGTTACGTGTTGCAGGTAAATGTTCGAGATTACAACTTTTACTCGCGGACCAAGGACCACATACTGTACACAGCTGTACACACAAAGTTGACCAACACACGATGCAGCACGATTCATAAACGTAGTGAAATAAATTCCGAAGACATGGCACTAGCTATAGACTGCAGCGTAATTCTGTTCTCTCCTATTAAAGATAAAACACCCAGTCATAGTTTCTAAAGGTCTTCAAGTTGTAAGACACAAAATTGAATCCAAATGTCTTCAACTTACTGATATGCCCTTGTACTTCCTCCATTTCGATCAGGCGAAGTTTGCAGTTTTGGTACAGCGGTCGTACAACAAACGTATTGGTTAATATTTATTTATATATTTATTCATTTATCTATTTATTTACTTAGTTTTTAATTGGTTTGTTTATTTAGTTAGTTTTATTTATTTTAATTTATGTTTTTTTTTAAAGCTAACACCCCGGCCCCGGCCCCGGCCCCGGCCCCGAGTCGGCGTTTTACCGACACCCAAAACGGAGGGAAGTAAAATCCAAAGAATAGCACAAAGGATCAAATGAATCGTCCTGTTATCTGTCACCTACAGCTAGCTACAAGAAAGAAATTCCTGCCACCATCCGCTTTAAGTAATGACAACGTGTTGCAACCGCAGTTAGTGAAGGGAAGAAATTTCGGCACTTGCACAACTGACCGCCTAATACCGAGTTTCTTATTATAGGTACTCGCGCACAGTCAAATAAGGTTACGATAAATGACTTACAAGTAGGTGAGGTAAAGGTTTCTGCTGTCTACTCTGTTAGAAATCTTGGTGTTTGGTTTGATGCAAACATGAATATGACCACACATATTAACAGCATATGTCAGGCTATTTATTACCATCTACACAACATCCGGCCTATTCTATTAGATAGTATATAATATATATATATATATAGGCAAGCCTAAAAGCGGAGCTCCAAAGTTCTTTCCTTATTGTATGGCATTTTCCGATAAAACAAAATCAATGCCAGGACTTGAGCCAGGACTCTAGTAAGGACTTCTGTATTGTGATTATAGTTTTTACTGTTTTGCTGCAGAGCCACAGCCACCATTCAAACATGTGCTAACGTACATTTTCGATTTATCATCGGCCTTTGCCACGTTGGATCAAGGGACTACATGACTATGAGCATAAACGATTTCGGTTCATCACAGTTACATCCGATTACGTTTCAATACAATAGTGTAAATCTCTAAACTATAGATTAACAGTCCCAGTGTCTCACTTTTAAATCCAACATCACAACCGGTTATGTGCTTTGGCTGAGTCACAAATTTTCTAACATGCATCGTTGACATTTTAACCTTAACAAACCGAAATATTCGACAACAAAATAAAATGGTAAAACCCCAAAGTGGGTACTGTTCGACACCACCCAAAAAAGAAGAAAAGTACTTTGTTCGCCTTGTTTTGACTATTTTATGGCGTCATTTCTGTGATATAAGAGTAAAGACGATAGAAAACTGCCCTGTGTCCTTTGTAAAATAGCACCGAAAAACAGGCGAAAATGACAAACTTTTCGTTGGGAAAAGTGACTGCGGCACGATAAGCCACGAATCAACTCAGGTCATCAACTGCAAATGGTTGAGAATGGTTTTATTCTTGACTTCGATCAACTACAAATATTGCAAACTACAAACCTTGACTACAAGTCGTGGGCGGTATTATTTTTTACATCACTGTTAATGATAACAGGGACTTTAAGATAGTGCATAACGGTAGGCTGGGACGGTTGGATGCGTATACCGGGGAATTGGGACGAGTACGGTTGAAAGGCACGAAAATGTTTAATTTAAGATTCGGCCAACACAACCGAGGACGAGGAAAAAACATGTCTTTTGAAGAGGCAAGAAATTCTCTTGTCATTCCTTTTGCAGAAGGTTCAATTGGCGAGGAGGAATTTCTTATTTTATACCATGAATACGAATCAGTGAATCCTCTTTGTCCTTATTGGGAATTTGAACCATTTTGTTTAGATTCCTTGAATTCTAGCGAGTGTAAATCCCAGTTCAGACTCGGTCAGTGTAAAACGCAGACTGCAGACTGCAGACTGCAGACTGCAGACTGCAGACTGCAGACCGGGGGTAAAATGCAGACTGAGGTTAAAATGCAGACTGCAGACCAGGGATAAATTGCACACTGGTGTAAAAGTAACGAAATAATAAAGAGTCGCAATCACGAGGGAAGTTCTCATGTTTTGATAATTACAAGTTCCGCTCAAACTACGCCGGTCTATGAACAAAGAAAGAACATCTGTGATATGTCTTTCGGGCAACCACGTGGAAATATTTAGGTAAAAATTTTATTCGTCATTCATTTCGAGGATCTCTTTCAAACATTCGTGGTGTTCCGGTCCGTGTTTACGGAGTTTACAGTCAGCGGTAAAAACAAAATGTCTACCCTGAATCCAGGGGTTTAACATCCGGTCGCGAACTGAGAACAGTGCTAAGGGCCGATTCAGAATATTTATTCAAAGTGGCCACTACATGAATAAAAGGTGAGAATTTTATTCGTCTATAATTGATATGTAGTCTCCTTTGCAGCCCTCACCTATGTTTGGGGAGAAACCGTTGCGTGACGACCCTAAGTGACTAACTGATAAGTAGGCAACGTGGTATATCACGTTACTTCTTCACCTCCAGTCTGCATTTTATCCCTGGTCTGCAGTCTGCATTTTACCCTCAGTCTGCATTTTACCCCCGGTCTGCAGTCTGCAGTCTGCAGTCTGCGTTTTACACTGACCGGTTCAGACTGAAGAAAGACGACATTCTCATTGTAGCCGATGCTTTGCAAGTTCCACCAAGATTCATATGCCCTCAGGGCACCGTTTGCGATGGTATAGAGGGATTTTGCATTTTGCTTAGACGGTTGCCTTATCCCTGTCGGTATTTTGATGCTGGTGCCCTAAAATGAAATGGAGATAAATTAGTTTTTATCTTGATAAGGGAAAGTTTTCGTACAGACAAAAGCAGCGGTTAAAACTAATGTCAACAAGGGCATTTCACTAGCTTTGGTAACAAAGAGTGAAAATCAGAAGAACAACAAACTAGCTAGCTAGTTTTCGAGGCCGCAGCTACACCGACTGAAATTCCTCTGAAAGACAACACATCTGAAGTCAATCAAAATAGTTTCAGACCGCTAAGGGGAATTGGCTTATAAACAAAAAATGCGGCTAGAATTATCTCTTTTACCTTTGATTATGGATAACGCTACATTGAAAACAAGCAAATTTTGGTTTGTGCCACCATGAGGCCGAGTGATGTCTTATGAATGAACTCAGAATTTTCACCAGATTTTTTCATGTCACCGATGGATAAATCATACCCTGGGTGTCAGAGGTTTTTTTCTCGTTACTGTTAGGGGCGACAGAATTGAGCGGCGAAGCCGCGAAGGCGAGTCGCGAAACGGCGAGAAAAAAACCTCTGGCACCAACGGATAACAACCTCACTTCCATGCCGACGCCAATTTCCTTTGATTGACATCCGCAGTCAGAGCTTATTTTAGAAACAGAGCAAACCGGTTTTACCCACGTGGAGTGAAATTTGCGTGTCATGTTTCGTGTAACACAAACAACACTGCAAGATAAAGATTATTACCCGGCTTAAATTCCTATCAAGAGAGAGGCTGTACTGTCACCAACGAGCAAACCAAAGCTAGACAAAATACTTCAGAGGGCATACAAAGGACCACAGAAAACAAACAAGGGTCAAAGGAAACAGGCGATAAATGCAGAATTTAAACCCAGAAATGACCTTTGGTATCAAAATACATAGCATGCGACAGTTAAGCACATGGCTGTTTCAATTACTATCATCATCATATTTAATCCTCTAAACCATTGTGTTGCCCCGCTGAACACAAACAAGAAGCTAAATCGGTCAATAGAACCGAGATAGAAGCGGCAAACAGGCGAACCCCATTTTACGTCAGTTCTTGTATGTGGGAGTTGATCAGCGAAACCAACGCACAAATGACAACAATGATGGGCTTTTCAGGGCAGTCCAAACCACGAGCCGCCAACATAGAACAAATGCTGGAAATCGCTTGAAATATCACCTGCTTTCCAAAGCCAGTAGGCAAAACTGCGAAAACATCTTTTCGCATGACAACCTGTACAATGGAAAGGACCTGCTCCACTAGTTTCAAGTGATCGAAGACCGGAAATTTTGAATCAGCAGTTGATTTCAAAGCGGCTTGCTATTTCGAAAAGCACAACGTTTACGTCGTCTTCTCGTATTACTGCAGTAAAACCAGGTTGGCCAAGATCATCCTAAACTTAACCAATGGCAGCCCTTTTAAGAAACGTTTTTCAATCGACCAATCAGATTCCCAGGGTCAGATTTTGATTCTGGAGAAATAAATGGCAACGTGATTGGATCGGCGCGCTCAAAAGACTTAACGGCCCGAGCCAGAGGTCTCTCGCCGACCAGCATTACTCGCTCTGACGCTCCTCGCCGCTGGCGAACGAGAAGACCTCTGGCATCCAGGGTAGATAAATCAAGACAAACACAACCAAATGCACATTTAACCCATTGGGTAATCAGTTTTCAATTCATAGTAAAGGAAAAGGCTAAAATAGTGCGAATAAGTATGGATGAATTCTTACCGTTTTCATGGTAGATTCCACGACGAGAAAGCTCGCAAAAACATACCGTCCCAGAAGCACGACGGTCAAATGTCACGGGGGTTTTGCGTGGCATGACAATCATCCAACCGTCTCAGTCTACCGTCGTGTACTATCTTAAAGTCCCTGTTCATCTGATTGGTAATGACAACAGACAAACAAATCGGTTTCAAAAAAACATTTGTCAGCCGCAAACATTGAATTAAAGACGAAGTCTGCGATTTTTTAACTAACAACGAGAATTGCTGTGAGGAGCAACATATTGCTGGCATTTCGAATGGCTGGAGCTGTTAAAAATCGTGTTTACTTTTGGCAAGGAGGTTGTCGCTTTTTGCGAGAGTTTTCCAAATGTCAATCTGGCTCATGTTTCTGACAAAGCCGAGCCGAGGATTTAAACCGTCCCAATTTCCTTTGCAGGGAAAACGAAGAGTTTTAGGATCCAAAATGAAATATTGGATAGAAAACATTTGGAAAAAACCCGAGCATTTTATAGTCCAAACCAATTTGAGATAAAAGCGTGAAAACAACAAAACGTAGGAAGACAAAAAACGACACGAATGTTTCTTCGGCGTTTCTCGTAGAAATTGGAAAATAAAACAGGTAACAAACATAACTCGTGAGTAACCTAGGCAAATCGCTAGTCCGAGTGTTCTTGACGTAAGTGTCCGTATAAAAGACAGGACTGGACAAACCTGCGGATGCGGACAGTTTAGGTCAGTCAATAATCACTCCGAACGCAGAGCTGACATAATAGCCGTCATTTCACACAAAATCATTGCTTTGTTAAGAATATTTCTGCGAGGGACAACATATTGCTGACAGTTCCAATGCTGCAGCTGTTAAAAACTTGCGTTTACTTTTGGCAAGGAGTTGTTGTTCTTTGCGAGAGTTTTCCAAATGTCAAACTTATCAAGCGGGGCCGAGGTTATAAACCGTCCGGACTTCGCTTGGCTTTTCTTCAACAAATGTTGTGTCCTGAAATGAGCGACAGCAGGAAAAAACGAAACGTTTTAGGATCCAAGATAAAATATTAGATAGAAAACATTTGGAAAAAACAAGAGTCCAAATGGAAGCGTGAAAACAACAAAACGTAAGAAAAATGAAACTGATGCGATTGTCTCTTCGACGTTTCTGGTAGAAAGAGGAAAAAATAAGACAAGTAACAAACCTAGACAAATCGCTATTCAATTTTCTTGGCATAAATATCCATATCAAAGACAAACCAGGAGTACTAATCTGCGCACAGTTTAAGTCAGTCGACAATCACTCCGAACGCAGAGCTAAAGCAGAAGCCGTCATTTCACACAAAAGTAACCTTAAGTCTTATTACTTCTCATGCCTACCGAGGAAGCTTCTTCAATTAAGGATTTTAGCGGCAAAACCGTTCACTTTAATACACAGCAAGGTCCGAAGACAGCGCATGATTACTGAAACCTTGCCAGACCACACGATCTTTTCTCTTCATGCACGCTTCTGCAGGCAAACACGAGGAAAAGCTGAAACTCCCTGACACTTGGTAATGTTTTTACAGCTTGATAAGAGACGATCTCTTTTTCGCTGTTCCTTACTATAATTTCGTCTCTTTTCTCGAGCTTTTTTTGTTCTTTCTCCCGTTGCTCGTCAGTACGATTCAGCCTGTTTACTCGAGCCCTTTCTTGTTCTTTCTCCATTGCTAAGAAAATATGGTAACCCATCCATCCGAGAAATTTTGGTTATGACGTCATCGTACCACCGACCGACCGACCGTCCGTCCGTACGTCCGCCCCATCATGTAAGCCAAAGTCAAATGTGATACTGCAGTTAACCCTTTCGTGTGCAAGCTCGCATATAAGCGCGCTTCCATATAAACTGTTTTTGGAAAGATCATTTGCCCTTACACGCAGTTCTCAACCCGCGTTTTTGTGGCGGGAAATTGCATGGCCCAAATTTAAAACAAAGTCAGTTTTGTCTATTCGTTGGCGGAGTATCAGTGACAATTAACGGGAGAAAGAACAAGAAAGGGCACGAGTAAACAGGCAGAGTATCAGTGACAAACAGCGGGAGAAAGAGTACGAGCAAACCGGTATTGGCAGGTACTTGAAAATAGGCTGTCGCTCGATTACAAAAAAAAAATTAAAATGAATATTTTATAGAATTAAAAGCATAGATGATATTACTGAAAATTGTTTTTGTTACGACCCTTTACAAAAGTTTCGTAATTTTTCAAATAGAACCCTTTAACTACACTCTAGCGTTGTAGAATTTTACCAAGAATTCCTGTCGCACGATTTCAGGTAAATTACGTTACCACGTGCTTAGGCCAAGTTTCTAACGTGGTAATGCGGCTAGACGCAATGATTTGTACATGTTTTCAATTCTAAGTTACTGTACTATAAACTAACAAAAGTGATAAATGTACTGTTCCATCAACCAGGAAAAAAAATTGAAATCAGCAGTACCAATTGTAATATTTTGCTTGGTATTGTAAATTACGTTACCGTGCTTAAGCGGACAGTACTTAACATACAAAAAGGGCATGTCGGCAAGTGTTGTTTCACAGAAATTTGCCAGTAAGGTACTCATGGAATTGCAAAAGTAACGTTCTATAACTCAAATTTTAAAGCCATGAGAGTAAATTGAAAGGACGCTGTAAATTACGTTACCGTAAGGTAATTTACCGGTCAGTCAAAAACTCGACCTTTGATACCATCACGCGGCGATTTCATGACCGAATTAGCGTAGGGTGCAAAAGTTATAGTGAAATTACATGTGATTATGACATCAGGGTGGCCTTTTCGTTCAATTCTTTTCTCAGTACTGTGTGAGAGGCCCGCGTCAACAACAAAAAAGGTGCTTCCGATTTAGTGATTGTCTTGAATGTATATGAGGGCAAATCTGAGTTACAAATGCTTTTACTCCTGGTCTTTTACCTTTGTGGTGCTAAGAATTCGGAAAACAAAAGTTTAATTTATTTAATCGTTTGTTTCCGCAAGTAACGTAATTTACACATCATACAAACATTGACGAAGGGTCTCCAAGCCGACGAAACTTTGTCAACTTTAGGATTGAAAAATTATTTATTATTTGATTTCTGGATTCGATTTGGCCCTTCTGTGGCTATTGGGATCATGAATTTAATATTAATAGTAAATAAGTTGGAAAAAATAGTTGGCTAAGATTTATTCACACTGAGTGAAACGTTAGTAGACCGCCGACTGGTTGTAAACTGAGTGGCTGCAATTTGCACCTAAAAACAGCAGTCTGGCAAAGTCCCCCCTAAAGTGTTGTAAAGCGCTTTGAGACTTGGGATAAAGCGCTATATAAATCCTCATTATTATTATTATTATTATTATTATTATTATTATTATTAAATGGGTAAACAATTCACTCTGTTGCCGGCATTTCGGCGGAGCAAGTTAAAGTGAAAGAAAAGTCCTGTTACTGAGACCAATGCGTGACGGGTGAAGAATTCAAAGGATGTTCAACATGTGGTTGAAGTCACAGTAATGAAGTTACAGGTCCTCTTGACAGCCGACTTGCTATTCGTGTCAACGATTGGGTTGCTGCCGACTATGAAGGTGCCTGGTACATTGGACAAGTCAACAGGATGGAGAAGTCGAGGTTTCCTTCATGATTAAAGGCAAGGGAAAGGCAGCGCCAAGGAGTTTTAAGTGGCCCGCTCAAAAAGATGTGTTGTGGTTGCAAAGGAAGGGTATTCTCTGTGTTTTTGAGGCCCCCGTTCTTGTCGGCAAAACCGGCCCCGCCTTCAAATTAACAGAGACAAGGATTGAGCTGATTGAACAACGCCATGGAAATTGAAATGAACTTCAGACTATCAGTTTGTATACTGAGTCTCGCCCTTAACAGACCTGTTTTGTTACAATAACTTAGCCACAGTTACGCTGATTTGTGAATTTCTCTCCCTTGCAGCACGCAAGTGTGCCTCTCTTACGGCACGCAATTATGACTGTAAATTACGTTACCATATGTTTGTTGTATTGGAAAGCAGTTGCACTATTTGCAAAGACGTTGGACTGGCATTTGTTTCAAACAGTTCCAGGACAACTGGTTTGTGTTGAAAAATACCATATACCTCGTTCCAGTTTGCACTTGGCCTTCACATTTTGCTGGATTTTTAATAATTTTGTAAGTGGTTAGGGATTTTTTAATGTATATGCTGATTTTCAGACTTTTCTATCGAAAAGATTTCTATAAGCATTCAGAGGGCTAAAACAGTTATCCTGTAACGTTTTTTACTTTCAGAGTTTGAAAAATAGTGAAATAGAATGATGTGGTTGTTATCAGTACGAATTGTAAATTACGTTACCATGCCTAACACCCCATTTTTTGAATGCTAAAGTTGAAAGCATTAATAACAAACCACCTATCAAAAACTTTAAGCTCTGATGTTTAAATTTAAGTATTTTTGAAACAGCTGTTGCTTGAAAATAAGAAATAAGAAAGAAAAGGAAACAGTATATTTTATATTGGGGTAAATGCAAACTCATTCGCGATTTTGTAATGAAAAATTTTCAGATGAATTTATATTATCAGCAGGAAATAAAGTAATATGACTTTTTCTGAACCTTTCTCTTTCGATGCGAAACGAAAACAAAGTTTTGGACGAAAGAAACCTGTTCTTTCTTTTTATTAATTTTTTTGCAATAAGCCAAGAAAGTAAATATTTTTTTTGGCAATGGAAGAGCTAACCATTTTTTGCTGTAACTCACAAACCAATGGGTCAATTCATGTCCAAATTTAGAAAATAAAAGGCTGATTATTATTCTATCAGAAAAATTTACTGACAGGACGATCGGCAAAACTTTTTTTTTCGACTTTTTAAACTGGTGATAGTCCCTCTTAGCTGAGAATGGGTGATGTTCTGTATCCAGGTATGATCATATCACACCATCCCTGATCAACCTGCACTGGCTTCCGGTTACCCACAGAATAGAATTTGAGATAGCAATGCTAGTTCACAAATGTATCTATGGCGTCGCACCACAATAATATCTTTTAGACTTGATAAAAATCAAAGAGAACTCGCGGTATCAGTTGAGATCATACCGGGGCATACTTTTAATGGCGTTTGAAAGTATGCAACCGTCTCCCTCTAGAAATTAGACAATGTCAATCATTGATCACTTTTAAAGTTTTACTAAAGACACATCTTTTTTATTTAGCTTTTTATTAGTTTTCTTATTAATTTATATTTTATTTTTATTGTTTTCCGAAAATTGTAAATTACTATTATTATTATTATTATTATTATCAGTATTTGGATTAGCCATTTATTACTTTAAGATTTTAATGTTGTACTGCACATTCGATCATGTCTTTATCCCATGTTAGACTGCGCAATATAAGAAATAAACATTATTATTATTATTGTTATGATGATGATTATTATTATTATTGTTGTTCTTTGAGTGCTTTCTAAATCGACAGGAATTGTAAAACAGTGTTCTGTTAATACTTGTAGAATAGGATGCTTTATGAAGACATGTAATTGTAATTTTATTGTTTTTCGGATCTTTTTTTAATGTTGTATGTATTACCTTAGTTGTTATTAAAGTTGGATTTAATTGAATTATTATTATTATTATTATTATTATTATTATTATTATTATTATTATTATTATTATTATTATTATTATCCGGCATAGTATCATTCCTCATGTGATGTGGTCCCCTTGTAAAGCTTTTAGTTCCGGCCATGATAGTTTGCTTTTAGAAACGAGGTACATGTCTATTAACTTGACCTAGGATTTTTAGGTCATAAGTACATCGTATTAAGAAATAGTTACCACCATCATACCCGGTAACGAAGTAATCAGGAGTTGTTTTAAGACAGTTTTTATTTCTCGGAAGTATATAGTAATAATAAGTATAGTAATAATAGTATGTAGAGTACTGAATTTGGTACTGAATGATTCTTATTAGTTCAGCGGTTTGCTGGAGTCATCAAAAATGGCGAAAGAGAACGAAGGATATCTGAAACCAAAGCAGAAACACCTGTTCCGCAAAATGAACTCTCTTAAGTTAGCAGGTGGGTACTTTTCGAGAGAAGCGTTCATAAAGCTTTTAGCTTTTACGTTTAACGTAGACAACAGAACAACACCAAAGAGAGTAGACAAAGACAATCTAATCTGTACAGAGGTTCCTGGGATACGATTACATTCACACGAGTCCACAACTGTTATCCAGCCAAGGAAACAAAACATAGCCAGTGATAGATACCTGAGATAAGGGCTAATAAGAGGTGATTACATTTTTAACTATTACAAGAGCAAACGAAATTAAGAGCAAAGGCTATTTATTGCAACAGTTTTCTTGTCTAATGACCCTGCGTAATAACAAAGGCCAATATTGTGTACTTATAGGGGTGCCTGATAAAGAAATTAAACATCAAAGTCAAGCAACGTTGAATTTAAATTCCACCAAAAAGGAAAGAGGTCTGGACTGGCTATTGAAAATATGCAAATCTACTCAAGATGTATTGAGAAGACAAGAGGAACAGCAAAAAGAGATACAGAATTGCAGGAACAAGATACATTTTATGACCAAAGAATTAGAAACTCTGCAAGCAAAAACTGAGAGGGAGAACAAGCTTTACAAGGTGAGATGGTTCATAAACAAACCCCCAGTACATCAGTTGAGGCAAGAGCCATAAATAGGACAAAGAGGGACACTTGAAATGAGGTCTGGGATAGCTTCATTCTAAAACTTTTGTTTTTATTAACAAGCAATTCAAAGGTGACAGACTGCAAACAAATGTTGCTTCTAAAAATTTCTGAATTTTTTTTCCCAGTGCGTGAGCGGGCGGTATTCTGCGAATCCTACAATCTGGTTGGTTCCGGGTGTGGGCAGAATTTTCCTATCTCTTGACCACGGTCACGGGAACGCCTTTCGCGGGAGATTTTGGAGTGAAATCTTTTTACACCGGTGCGACGAAAGAGTGTAGTTTTGCTCTTAAAATGAACATTTTCACTTACTAAATATCGTGAAGTGAAGGAAAACATCAGCGGTAGAATAAAACCCTAATTATTCTCCTAAAAGGCGAGTGTTTATTTTGTTTACAACACTTTGCTGTTTTTCGAGTTGTTGTTTTTCTGTTGAGACGCCGTAAAACTGAATACGGCTAACTTCAGAGCTCGGGTTTTCGTTTGATTTTCGTTATTTCCTCCGTGAATAACATTAAATTAAACATTGAGCATTTTGTTAATACAGGATTTACTTACAAGTACTACAGGTACAACAGGTACTACAGTTACAACAGGGATAACAGGTACTACAGGTTCAACAGGTACTACAGTAACTACAGTAACTACAGTAACTACAGGTACTACAGGTACTACAGTAACTACAGGTACTACAGGTACTACAGTAACTACAGGTACAACAGGTACAACAGGTACTACAGGTACAACAGGTACAACAGGTACAACAGGTACTACAGGTACAACAGGTACTACAGGTACTACAGTAACTGCAGGTACTACAGGTACAACAGGTACTACAGGTACAACAGGTACAACAGGTACTACAGGTACAACAGGTACAACAGGTACTACAGTAACTACAGGTACTACAGGTACAACAGGTACTACAGGTACAACAGGTACAACAGGTACTACAGGTACTACAGTAACTACAGGTACTACAGGTACAACAGGTACTACAGGTACAACAGGTACAACAGGTACTACAGTAACTACAGGTACAACAGGTACAACAGGTACTACAGGTACAACAGGTACTACAGTAACTACAGGTACTACAGGTACAACAGGTACTACAGGTACTACAGTAACTACAGGTACAACAGGTACAACAGGTACTACAGGTACAACAGGTACTACAGTAACTACAGGTACTACAGGTACAACAGGTACTACAGGTACAACAGGTACAACAGGTACAACAGGTACAACAGGTACAACAGGTACAACAGGTACTACAGGTACTACAGTAACTACAGTAACTACAGTAACTACAGGTACAACAGGTACTACAGGTACTACAGTAACTACAGTAACTACAGGTACAACAGGTACTACAGGTACTACAGTAACTACAGTAACTACAGGTACAACAGGTACTACAGGTACTACAGTAACTACAGTAACTACAGGTACAACAGGTACTACAGGTACTACAGTAACTACAGTAACTACAGTAACTACAGGTACAACAGGTACTACAGTAACTACAGTAACTACAGGTACTACAGTAACTACAGGTACTACAGGTACTACAGGTACTACAGTAACTACAGTAACTACAGGTACTACAGGTACTACAGTAACTACAGGTACTACAGGTACTACAGGTACTACAGTAACTACAGTAACTATAGGTACTACAGTAACTACAGTAACTACAGGTACTACAGTAACTACAGGTACTACAGGTACTACAGGTACTACAGTAACTACAGTAACTACAGGTACTACAGTAACTACAGTAACTACAGTAACTACAGTAACTACAGGTACTACAGGTACTACAGTAACTACAGTAACTACAGTAACTACAGTAACTACAGGTACTACAGGTACTACAGGTACTACAGTAACTACAGTAACTACAGTAACTACAGGTACTACAGGTACTACAGTAACTACAGTAACTACAGGTACTACAGTAACTACAGGTACTACAGGTACAACAGGTACTACAGTAACTACAGGTACTACAGTAACTACAGGTACTACAGTAACTACAGTAACTACAGGTACTACAGTAACTACAGTAACTACAGTAACTACAGGTACTACAGGTACTACAGTAACTACAGGTACAACAACAACCGCCGACCGGTTGGCTCAGTTGGTAGAATGCCGGACTACCGTGCGGGAGGTCGTGGGTTCAATCCCTGGCCGGACCAACACTCAGGATTTAAATAACTGAGGAGAAAGTGCTGCCTTTGTAATGACATGTGCAAATTGTTAGACTTTCTAGTCTTCTCGGATAAGGACGATAAACCGGAGGTCCCGTCTCACAACACTTCAATGTTCATAACCTTGTGGGACGTTAAAGAACCCACACACTAATCGGAAAGAGTAGGGCATGGAGTTCCCGGTGTGCTGGTCTGGTCTTTCTGCTATTTCATGATTTCATGGGTTGGGTGGGTTGGATGATGTAAACCGCATTTGAATATATATACATAGAAAATGCGGTATATAAATCCATTACCATTACAACAGGAACTACAGTAACTACAGGTACAACAGGTACTACAGGTACTAGCTACAGGTACTACAAGAATTACTAGAACTACAGTAACTACAAAAGCTTAAGTGCTACTAGGCAAATTACAGTTAATAGAGCAGCTTTCTAAAACAGTATTGATGACGCTTTGAGTGTGGTTTATTCGTGACGGTTATCATGGACCTATTACCGGCCGAACAACCAAGCCATTAGGCGGCCGAACAAATGGCCAAACAATCGTCCGCATCCCCTCCGCCATGTTCTTTTTTCGCGAGGAGGTCTACCGGAAATTTATTTCCTGTTGCGTCCGCATTAGTTTCTCAAAATAGGTTTTTTGAAATTAAGAGCAAAGACCATACCGAGAGTGTCCCCCTCTGTCCAATTATGAGTCTTTCCGTCGAGGCGCATCCATGAAAGCCGAGCGTCCAATTTATAATGCCGAACGGGTAAGACTTCCGACCACGCAGTCGGGAGAACGGAAATGATTCGCAACTGAACTTTCACCGCCAGTTACAATTACAGGAAAGGAAACCAACCCCCAAAAAACGCACAAACTTTGGTAACATATATTTTGCTTTCCTTTTTGTTGTATCATTCAAATGTGTTGAAGGGTAAAATACGAATAATAAAGAATAATGCTAAATCGACAGCGAATTAATGGTGGATTCCAGGCCACAACCGCCTTGGGATTAGAGAGTTTTTTTATAAATTAGATTTAGGGTACTTATCTTCGATGTGCCACTGTAGAAAGGGGGGGGTTAACATTGGGGCTTAACATTGGAACTTTTGTGGTATACCCAAAGGAGGCTATGACAAATTGCCACGTTATGCAGGAAATGATGTCATGTTCACAGGGCCAAATTTCCCCCCCAATAGAGACCTTAAGATACCACGGTTTTCTATCACGGGTACGGGTAGCGCCATTTTGAATTCATTAAATGATGACGTCATCAGAGCTACACGTTTTCCCGGGGTAGCCATCGGTCTAGTCGTAAGATTTTTTACGGGTAGACATGTAGAAACGCGTAGGTTATTCTGCCTTCTTACACACATTATATGACAGAAAAAGTTCATATACGTTTCCCAAAATTTTTACTGCCACATTTGAACATGTTCTAGCTGGATTTCATCGATCAAGTTTTGGCTGTGGTATGTATTCCGCATGGAGATTCATAAGATGCTTTAGTATGCTTTTGTAATCTCTTAACTGGCGTTTTTATTTCATTTTTTTTTTTAGCACTGTTCCCGTTTTTCCATTGGGAACGTTCCCATCATGGACAATTGTTCCTGTTTTGAGTGGTCCTTTTAGCATCAAAAACTGTTTTGCTAAATGGGAACAAAAAAGGACCTTTTGCTCCGAATGTTTTACATTGAAAGGGACGTTTTGTTCCTTAAATGAGTGACTTAGGAACAAGTGTTCCCAACGGTATTGTTCCCCTTTTATCCATTTTGGTCCTTTTTGTGCAGTTGAGGAACAATTTTAAAATGCGTTCCCTTTTGGAATAGCTGTTCCTTTATGCTGGCGTGAGGAACTTTAGTTCCCAAATACTTGCGTTCTTTTTTCTTGTAAAGGAACGTTTGTTCCTTTCTTTCGCCGTTCCTGCTTTGAAATTTGGTTCCTTTTCATTCATTTGAGGAACAATTGTTCCGATTAATGGTTCCGTTTTCAATGAAATGTTCTTTTATTGGCACGTGGAACAGTTTGTTCCTAAACACAAGTTCCTATTTGTGCAAAATGGTTCCTATTTAGAAAACGGCAGTTCCTTTGTGCATGTTGTTCAACAGAAACATTCTTCTATTCTTGCCATCTATGTTTATCGCTTTTAAAATGGCAAAACCTTTGGTGTATGGTTTTAAGCTGGAAAGAACTCGAAACACAGTCAATAACATATTTTAAAAGACATGTCGGGGCGCTTATTGACTTGTTCGGACAAGGTTGAACATAATTGCACAAACGTCATATGTCACCTTAGATTTGCAAGTTTAATTACGAACAGTACACACTGCCATGCCTGAGCAAGCGGGGGCAAGTTGGGACAAGTTGCACAATGCAGCCATTCTTTTTTTCCGTCGCCTTTGTAGTTTGTTCACTATTTATGTAAGTGAAACAAACTGTGTGAATCACACAGATGTCAGAGATGAACGAGAAAGGCAAGGTTGACTGGTCGAAAATTGATGGCTCGTCACCGAAACCCAAACGGCTTCACTTGGAAAAGGACGAAACAGATAGCTTGTATCACTGTCCGATACAGGTCTGTGATCACGATGGATTTAAAAGTCAACGCGGTTGCAGGAAACACGTGAACACCAAGCACAGTTGGTTCTTTTTCTTTGACGAAAAGCCTGATCAGCGAGGGCTCGATACAAGTACCAAAGAACTTGCTGATGTTGATAAATCGAGTGAAATCGCAAAACCAGTTTCAGCCAAATTGGAGAATCATTCACGAAATGGTTGACTGGAAGTAGTGGGGGTTGCAAGAAAGATCGCACAGCCCAGCAGATAGTCAAGAGGTGCTTCAAATTTCTCAAATTTTGCTGCGAAGACGAGGAAGAATTGAGTTTTGAAGTGCTGGACTTTAGCATGTGTTCTCACAGTCTGTTATTCAAGTTTATCGATCACTTGCAAGACGAATGCAAGCTATGACACGGTGGACGATTGGGCTACGTTGATGCCATCTCTGAAATGATCGACTTCAGAAAAATAAATGGCGCCTCAGACACAGTCCTTCGAAACTTGTCATCGACAGAATTGTGCCTCAAAAGAGCTCGCAAGACGGTGGCAAAGATGATGAGATTGCAATGGACACAAGATCTAGACATTGAAACTCTGGATGCTAGGGGACACTGGGCAACCATGGAAGAACTGTTAGAAGTGGTAACGTTTCATTTGCCTCGTTACGAAAACACCGTGAAGACGTGCAAGGCAGGTCACGGTCAAGTCAACCCCTCGGACGTAACATTCGCCACGAAATTTGTGGCGGTGTATTTGTTCATCAAGGTCAAGGGGTCTCGCCCTATGACTTATCAGTACTTGACAGTCGACATGGTTAGAACAGCCAAGGAGAACGGGGGATTCATTGACCAGAAAAAGTTCAAGACTGCTGGCAAGTAAGGATTCGACTCCTTGATTCTTACCGACGCAAGCATGCAGCTGCTCGATAGCTACATCAATTTCGTAAGGCCGTTGCTCAAACCCCAGTGCGAGTTCGTTCTGGTCACGAGAAACGGAGGCCAACACAACAAATTGGGCGACGTCATGAGTAAACTAGTCTTTGACGCAATCGGAAAGTACATTCACCCGACGCGCTATCGCCAAATCGTCGAAACGGAAAGCCTCAATCAGCTCACTAGTAAAGAGCAAAGGATTTTGTCGGAAGATCAGAAACACAGCTCGGCCGTCGCCAAAGTTCACTATCAAAAGCAGAGGTCGCGCGAAGTTGCTGCGAAGGCTCACGAATGTCTGCAAAAACTACAAGGTACTAAGGGCTCTGAAGTGGATAAGGAGGTGAACACGAGGTTTGGCGATTCAACTTCAAGTTCTGCGACACTGGCTGAAAGCACAGAATCGAAAAGCGTAGTGTGCCCTGAGAGGGATGCCCCACCTTCGAACCAATTGCGAATCCAAAGAAGTCAGCGTAGGATGTTGAAATTTACAGCATACGAGGACGAGTTTCTTAAGAAAGGAATTGCTAAGCACGGATTTGGACAATGGACAGCGATTTTGAGAGATTCCGAGTACACATTTCAAGACTTCAGAACAGCAGACTCTCTAAAGAAAAGGGCAGGACTCAAATTTTCTTAGCCAAAATCAACTATAACTATGCCTTAAACGAGATCATTTTTGACTGGAAAAATACTTCATTATAGTGTTCTGAGCCTATCTGTGTCCGGGCTAACTGCTGGCGGGTCTCTTTCGCTTCCTAGTTGAACTCTCTCTGAGCATTGCTTTTGATAGCGCTCAGTCGTCGTTTTCGTGGAACAGTCTACAATGGCCACTCGTAATCAGTACGGGGGTAATGAACATTGCTGAAATCTTGCACACAGCTCAACTAAGAATAGAAATAATGTTTTCGGAGACTCCTCTTGAAAAAGGCAAAGTTTCAGCCAAATTCAAAATTTGACCTAAAACCACGGGTTGACCCCTTTGGGTTTTGGTCAAAATTTCAACTTTGCTAAAATCTTGCACACAGTTCAACTAAGAATAGAAATAATGTTTTCGGAGTTTTTAGAAGCATTTCAACATAATTTCTAGAGTCCTTTTTTGGAAATAGGCAAAGTTTCAGCCAAATTAAATATTTGGCCCAAAACCACGGGTTAACCCCTTTGGGTTTTGGTCAAAATTTCAACTTTGCTGAAATCTTGCATACTCTCTTAAGAAAAGGGCAGGACTCAAATTTTCATCGGGGCCATGCTCCTGAACTGAACACTTTTTTTCTAAACGCCGAGCTATGTTTGTTTTTTTTGAAGGATATATCTGCTACTCAGAAAGCTTATCGTGCTTTTTGCATTCAACTCAAGATTGTAATACGAACCAAGCCTGCTAACTCAATCAAAGTGATCGATTAGTGGTCGGCACGATAGCTACAAAACAAAAAATGAAACGCTTTGTCACGTCTGTTTGTTTTTCAATCTGTCTTTTCCGCCATCATAAAAAAGTCTTTGGTTCACTCTATGAATTCAACCAACAGTCAAGTCTTGATACAATCTTTTTGATGTCAAACAACTTTTCAGCACATACGGAAAAGACGGATTTCTCGGATTTCAGGGTCATCAGAGCAGTGAGGTGTAATACGTTAGCAAAATCACAACTTTTCTTCAAGGGACGGAAATGACGGATTTCACGGATTTCACGGAAATATGAACATCATATGCTGTGAGTTTGCTTCATGTTCCCTTCACTTTAGCCAGAATGGGAACATGTTGGACCTTGTTGCCGTGTCCCAGTTGTTCCTTAGACCCTTTCAAGATGGCATCATGACTAGAATTGCTTTTCCAACATTGGCTTCCACAGTCAAGTGAAATCGATTTTAATCCAATTTGAGCGCTTTGTGTTCAAGATTTGAGAACTGGGCAGCTAAATCAATGCATTGGTTTGACGAAAAATGTTGAAAACTAAAAGGAACCGGGAAGTTTGGGAAACGATCATAGAATACTTCGAAAACTATTTATTCTTCACTTTGAAAAAGTTTGGCGATGAAAAGAACTTTTGCTGTGACAAAATAACAACAAATTCTAGGCTGTAAAAATTCACGTCAGGAATTAATGGGAATTGCTTTTATTTTTACCTAAACAAATCTATACACTGCCAAACTTCCATAATCTCCAGATTAATTTTGAAAATGCTTTGCAACGGTGTTTCGTTCTTTATTAAAGCATCAACCAACAAGATTTTGACATCTGAGTCTTCTTTGTCCTCCACAGTACCTAACTCCCTAACAAGTAGTCGAAAACAGCAAAAGCGAAAATGATGTAGCAGTCGTAAGGCTAAAACAGAAGTAAACCGCCGAGAATAACAAAAATATACTTACGTTTGTATGACACTGACCTTCACTACCTGCCGTGCTGCCTCCAGCGATCCTCTGCGCGTCTTTTGTCGTAACAGCGTACGCTGTGTAACTTAACATGAAACTTACCCGGTAACTACCGATAACCGTAATCGTACCCGTACCGGGAACCGGGGTATCTTAAAGTCTCTAATGACCACTGATAAATTGATTAGAGCGCCAGTAACGCAATTTATAACTATAACTAACAATATATATCTATATAGCGCATAAAAAGATGATACGTTATAAAAAATAATATTATTTAAACAACTGTGATATTAATATAATTTGTCATCAAAAATATCAGAGGAAAGAAATGTCTTAAGATTGGACTAGAACGATGGCGAACTATCTTATGGAGCACTGTGGTATACTATGTTGCCTAAAATGCGTTTTTCTGGGGTTTCTGATCCGAATGTCGAAAATGCTGGCAATTAGTAGGCTACACTATAGGTTCCTGCCTGGGACTCTAGAATATCATCATTCTCACGGGCATACTACACCATTACCATAATTAATAATCATTATCAAGTCTGCATCTCATTTACATTGTCGAGCCCGCAGACCACAGTGGTACACTTTGTATAAGATCCTAGATAAACAAGCTAGCTCACCTAGCGACCTTTCTATATCTTGTTACTAAAGTTTCTTTTTTTTTTCAGGAGCCAAGCACGACAGCTAAGCATCTTGTATCGACAATTCTGTAATCACGTTTACCTCATAACAAATAGAACAGCAGTTGCAAATTACACTTAAATTAATTACGTTATTCTCAAGGAAACTTCAGGCAATGGTAAAGTTAAATAATAGGCTAAAACATCTAAATACAGACTTCAGTCATTTTAAAGTTAGACAGTTATTGGATAAGCCAGACTTTAATTTCATTTTTTCTTGTGACATCGAGAAACTCCTTTAAGGCACCTGTGTCTAGCTTCAGATACATTAGTGCACTCACCAGGAGGCAGTTTGAGCTGAGGACGTCAGCAGGTCAGGAAGCCTCATAATGTACTATGATTTGCTCCACTGAAAGTAATCGCCGTCATCCATAACGAATTGTTAGACTTCAAACAAAACCTCAACCAAAGAGCTCTTATATGTAATTGGTTCCTACATTCTGGGGGAAACATTCCTACATTCTGGGCGAGATGTCCTCGTTACCTCATACTATGTTTTTGATTATTGCAGTCCGGTCGTCTTTTCGAATTGCTGCTAATATATGGGAGTGAGTTCAATCTCATCTACACGTCTGTTGAACTCAAGTATCTGTAATAAACTACACGTTTATCATTTGCTGCGAGGTCCTATCAGCTTGTAGTACTGCAACTACTGTACAGCTCTTAAATGACTAGCACTAATGTTGCGATATAAGCAAAGCCACATTTTCTCTGGCAAGGCTCGATTACGATATGGTGATGCGGCGAAATGCGTCATGAACTTGAATTTTAGATCTTCCACGTTTCACTAGAGTTTGCCAAAGTGAGAAAACCGGTGGAAGCACTGAGTTCTATTATCGTAATTGATAACATGCGGACAGGAATCACGTGTTTCTAATCACGAAACGCCTCGAATCGAACAATGAACAGAAGTAATACTGATCTCTTACCCAGATCGCACTCCAGGCGTGAAAATGATCTGAGCTGAGGGAGAGGGTCTCAAGGGGGTGGTGACTTAAACGGTTAACGGCGAAAATTTTGGCTTTTTCACGGCTAACGGTTATATTTCCTCCATTACGGTTAACGGAAAAGCTAAAAATTAACCTCCTTTGTCCTAAAAAATTAATTATTGATCCCGTTGTTGTTGTTGTTTTTTTTAAACAGCAATTTTCAAGTTCTTAGAATCATCTTGGAATGAATAAATTGGAGAAAATCTTAAAATAGCTTAAACAAAAACTGTCTACTAGATAATCCTACAAAACGCAGGCATGCGAATCCCGGGTCGAGAGGGGCCTAGCCGACTATCAATAAGTCTATGACTATAAAGAATATGCGCGGCAGCCGTAGCCACAGTAAAGAAGACACGTAACCGGTCTTAGATCGCCTTGACTTAGTGATCAAAATCTTAGGTAATTTTTTTTACGATTAACTCTTTGTGCGACTAAAATGTTTCAATTTTTACCCCTGACGAGCTAACGACTAATTTTGTTTTTGCTTTTTACAGCTATTGGTTAACCTTATTGAGACCCTCTTGCTGGATCCGGCAAGTTCCTCCAGCAAATTCCCCAACATTAAGCACATTTTTAAAGTTCGTGAAGACCCTCTTTTTTTAATACTGCATCATCATTTTTGCAACTGCCTTCCTAATTTATTACTTTTTTGACCTTTATAGTATTTTTGTAGCTTTTACTATTTTCGATAAACTGTACCATAATTGTAAATTTATTTTAGGTAATAAGTAGGTTAACGATTTGATAATGAAAATTACAGGTAGAATCATATTGATATTAGACAACGTTTCGGTGTCCTCATGACACAATCATCAGGTCGTTGTAAATTAGTACTGAAAAAGAGTTAAACCGATTCTTCCTGGTAATAGTCGTCACTTCACCCCTGTTCTCAACGCACCTTGCTGAGGT
>OX419336.1:15475978-15500978 GCA_948470475.1 Galaxea fascicularis | reverse complement strand
GATCTTTACTGCTTGCAGGACTTAAGTGAATTCCCATTCTGTATTGAAAGTTATTTGATCCATCATTGATGGCTTTGTGGCTTTGAAGAATATAACTTTTTTGTTAGTATGAAAACTCCAACTCAAATTGTCAATCTTGTCTGAAACCCAACCATATTCAGTTGATATTTCATTTATATCATCCATGATGTATTTGAATGTGTTTGTAAGAGAATGTGAAGGTCCACTTTTAGTTTTATTTCGCTAATAGGTGATTGCTTCCATCAAGTTTTAGAAAATTATTGTTCACATAGGTTCTATTTACAGCTGAATAACCAAACCTTGGTTTATCTGGTATGCCGATCAGATCATTTTGATTCATACTGATAGCCCCCAAAATTACACCACCTGCTTGTTTATTGAGAAAATTATTGTCAACATATTGTTTATTGACAGCATCTTCAATATTTTTTGGGAGAGTTAAATTGATTATTTTATTATTATTAGCATTGACATTGCCTTCTAATATACCTAAATTTCTATGAATGAAATTGTCTTTAATATATTTGACATTTGGAACATCAGTATCTGTAGTGTCGCTACTGACAAAGTTTTTTAAATGTACAATCTTGTAATTATTCATATTTAAATTAAAAGTCATTGGGTTTTGACCATTGGTTTTAATGTAGTCTTGTAGCTGAGCCTCAAGGAACCTTTTGTTTACCCCATCTTGCTCATTAGTGGGGTCGAGCATGTTTTTCACAAGCTGTTCATTCATGTTGAGATTTCCGGTCATAAAATTGCTGCCATCAAGTTTTAAATAGTTAGCACTATTAGTATTATTAGCACTAGTTAGAAATTTGTGAATCGACATAGTCTTTTCGTGTAAGATGAGAATTCTGTGTAGGTTGTTTATTACAAATGATTTGTTCTTGAAATGTTTGATTATCTCGTATTGTCTGATTCAGACTTGTGAACATTAAAGTGCGAACAGCTCCATTTAAATTCGGTATGGTCACTGTTTGATTTGATGATTGTTGGTTTGGTTTTAAAAAAAATTTATTCCAATATCGAAACTTAATTTTGTCCAAATCAAATCAAATCAATTTATTTAAGCTCGGTAACGTAAGGAGTGGTTGCCCAATCTCCCGAGCCAGAGGCTCATGTATTAAACGTCCGAGCATTCCAGATCGAATTGGAATTTAGAAGTGTTGGTTTTTGAGGAGAGGGGAAAATCGGAGTACCCAGAGAAAAACCTCTCGGAGCAGAGAAGAGAACCAACAACAAACTCAACCCACATATGACGCCGAGACCGGGAATCGAACCCGTGCCACATTGGTGGGAGGCGAGTGCTCTCACCACTATGCCATCCCTGCTCCCTATCACAATATAACTCACCTGTACTACTGTAAAGCGGAACTTTTCCAGAAATTATAGTATTAGCACTAGATCCCAACAGTTTATTCAAATCAGCTGCTGATATATATCCGGCTATTTGTTCCATCTATGGAGAGAGCACATCGACGAATATTTATGGTTCCTTGTATATCCAAAGCACCATTTTCAATGTAATGCACCATTTGATTTTTATTGCCGGCATCAGTATTTTCAGTACCTTCAGCCAAATTGATTATTTTTTCATTATTCATATTAAAATTGTCGGTCATAGCTATAGAACCATCCTTTTTAAGATAAGGAGATAGATCAGCAGCCTGTCCCGACACATGATCTTCAATCCATTTTTTGGAAACAACATCGGTATCATTAGTACCATCTTTAATGTTTTTCAATTGTTTATTATCAATATCATAATTACCATCTGTAGTTAGTTTGAAACCAACACCAGGAGGGCCTCTCACTCCCGAAACCACACCAGGATTTGTTGTATGTGGATTATGAATATTGTCGTTAAATATTCCCATATACTATTAAATTATATATTTCCATAAAAATTCCTTTTGACCATTTTCTTTGGTTTGTCAACATATAGAAATGAATATGGTTTTTTTAGTTGCTTTTTCATATTGATCTTTTATAACATTCAATTCTCTTGAAATCAAATTTCTCTCATTATTGTATGGAAACTCATAAACAATATAATGGCTGCAATTCAATCTTATGTCTTTTGGTGTTTTGCAGAAGCTCTGATCGTGACTGAGATATATCGATGAGCAGTTTTTTATGTCTCCCCTGAATAAAATAATCAATTAATGGTTTCTGATTTTTATCACAAATGAAATCGTCAAATATTACTATTTTTGAGAATCACTATCCAGACTATCAACGGGTTTTATTTCATCGTTATTGTAATGTATAATATCATAGCCAACCTGTCTACTGATATCGTCCATTGTTTCGATCATGTGTTTGTGTTGCTCTTGTTCAAGATTTTTACCGTATAGATGAACCTGTTCAAAATAAAGTAATGGTTTCATAAGCATGTGATAGAGAAGGTTAGTTTTTCCTGATCCCGAATTTCCACATATTAGCATTCTGAATGGTTTATCAGGCATATAACGATATAGTTGTGTGAAATTAGTATTTTCATCTTCATTGAAATCGTAATTTGGTATTTCCATATATACCTGACCTTATGAAAACCAGGTCGACGAAAACTCGAGGCTTTTTAGAACTTCCTTTGCTATTACCTCCGTTGTTCAACAAGGACACTTAACTTTTTGCTTATTACCAGATTACAGTGTCGACGAAAGGAAAAAAAAAAGAACATGGCTATTTGCTATATCACTAGACATGAAATCGACGTAACCTCTGACCTGAACTATCGTGTGGGCAGTAGTGTCAGTTTTGCCCAAATCTTGCTTTGAAACGTCGACCTTACCGAGAGCAAAGTTGCCGTCGGAAAGAGGCATCGATTTGCACGAAATCAAGCAACGTTTTAAACCGAATTCCCTGGTGGCTAACACAAATAACAGCAAGCTCTTGGTAAATTACATCTACGTAAACATGTGGCAAATGTTACGACTAGATTTGAGGCCGGAAATCACACATTATGACACTTCAAATTATCACATCACTTATCAGATTACTAGCACAGAATCGCTAAAGCCGCAAGGGCGGTAACAAGTCAAGAAACTGGAAAAACTTACGGTTTTCGCGCAGAAATACAGAGGCAAATCTTGTCCTCGCCTGATAGTTACTTGAAGTCCCGGATGTTGAAAAACGATTTCAAGCGAACTTCCGTCAAGCCCTTGTTTCTTGCTCAATTTTTACTAAGTCTTTAGCCTGGTCAAAAGTCAAGTCCAATTTCACCATGTGCGCTTACAAATCAACCCTGACACCTACGTTTTGAGGCTAAAGACTCCTTACCTCCGAAAGCAAAGCTCTACAATAACCTTCACTGCGCCTAACAGTCGACTTCATAGCCCCGACAACATAAATACGCACTAAGGTTATTAGACGAGGCAGATACTGCATCTCGCTAGAATTTTTCCCTCACTGAGCTTCATGATGCTCTAAGGAAAACTTTGCTCTAGGAAGTGAACAGGAAAGCTAAATATACTGACTCCGTTTGAAACTAAGCCTACGCTAAGATTTCATATTCATGCAAATTTTCTTAAGAAAGAGAGAGAGAGAGTGGGACCAAATAAAGAGTATTAAAAGGGAGGAGGGGGAGGGTAGGGGGGGAGAGCTTATTTTAACTTTCAATGTTAACTTTCTCTTACTAATCAGCTAATTGCCATGGTCGCTCCCCCCAGCACAAGCAAAGACGAAGAAGAATAGAAGGGGGAAACACACCTCAGTACTAAAATAAACAAGGCTTAGTATAACTTTCCTGCGACCCTGTTTTCAAAAATCCAGGTATATATATATATATATATACCTGGATTTTTTTTTCTATATATATAATTGTGTAGATTTGAGCGGAGAAATAACAACAACTAACTGCCTCATTTACCTTTGGGTCACCAACCTATTCCCTTCGGAAGGCGATTCACAGTGATTTCTGACAAATATTAATTAGTAGTGTATGATGGGAACAGAAATCGAAACAACAAAGGAAATGAGTGAAAATGTGTTCAGCCGGGAGTCGAACCCGGGTCTCCTGGTTACCGGTCAGGTACCTTACCACTAGGCCACTGAACCAACCCCGCCATTCAGCCGAATTGGAACAACCTTTATATGGCAAGTTCTGAGGAGAATCACTCATTTTCTGCAGTTAGGATCGCGTCACTATGCTCAAGTTGATCAGCGATTCGCAGTAAATTTCCCCCTATAGTGAAAATGTGTTCAGCCAGGAGTCGAACCCGGGTCTCCTGGTTACCGGTCAGGTACCTTACCACTAGACCACTGAACCAACCCCGCCATTCAGCCGAATTGGAACAACCTTTATATGGCAAGTTCTGAGGAGAATCACACATTTTCTGCAGTTAGGATCGCGTCACTATGGTCAAGTTGATCAGCGATTCGCAGTAAATTTCCCCCTATAGTGAAAATGTGTTCAGCCGGGAGTCGAACCCGGGTCTCCTGGTTACCGGTCAGGTACCTTACCACTAGGCCACTGAACCAACCACATTTTCAGTCATTTCCTTTGTTGTTTCGATTTCTGTTCCCATCATACACTACTATATATATATATATATATAACTAACTGCAGACAGTACTGTTGCGGCCTTCTGGGCCTCATCAGTGCAGTGCTGATGCTAGGATGAAGGCAAGGCTATATAGCCACCCCAAATGATACCACACTTGTGGTACCATTTAGACATGCCAGATATGTTTATAGATATATTTATATGTTTATGTTTATATGTTTAGATAAGTTTATATAACTATTGTATATAATGGATATTGAACAATTCAAAAAGCTCAGTGAATCCAAAATCAGAGCAGGAAAAAAACCAAAGCTATAAGAAAAGAGTTGAAAGACTATAAAGAAGCTAAACAAGATGAATATGAAGGAATATCAGAAATACACAAACCAATCATTCATGTTGAAAAAGATGTTAAAGAAAGTATTGATAAAAAACAGGATGAATTAATTGAACAACTTCAAAAAAAATCAAAAAGCTATTACAAGTGGTTTAGAAGATATTATCATTTATAAACAATTACCCGAAACCCCAGTACAAGGTATAAAGTTACCAATTGATTATAAACCCGCAATGATGGATGAATCACCACCTAAATATAAATCGGATTTAGATAAAGGATTTAATCCTGCTGATATTCTGGTATTAAGCAAACATAAACTCTATGGACCATCTGATTTGTTATATAATATCAAAAATGAGGAACTTGATTTCGATAATTACGACAGTAAATTGGGTAAATTGATAAAAAAAACTAGGAGGTGAAAAAAGTCAACTATCAATGGTAAAAATAAAAATACAAAAAGGAATGTCGAAAGGGTGAAAGAAATAGACAGAGAAATCAGTTCATTACAAAAATACAGGAAAAGAATAAAAATAATACCTGAAGGTTTAGATACACTTGGATCTGGAATATATACACAGGAAAAAAGGAATGCATAGAAAGTAAATCCACAAAATGGTAATTATGGAAATTTAGTTATTGATCTGCCAAAATTATTTGGTCAATTGAAAATGATTGCATATAGGGCGGTTAAAAGGTATGTGACAAAAAGCAGATTTCGATACAATTGATATGCTAACAAAGAGGTTCAACAGTAAAAAGAAATACAGTGATCTGTCAAGAATGATTTTCAATGTTTTCAATGAGTTGAATACATTATCTGAAATTCCAATTCACCGTATTCTAATAAATATAAAAGATTGGGATCTGGTGTTGTTTATTACAATAATCCGGAGGACCTTCTTGATAGAATAGAATTACTTGGAGGATCAATTCAAGCAGGGAATAATGGTGTAAAAAAGGAATTGACAGAAATAGCTCATACATTGAATAAAATAGGAGTCATTGACAATAATCAATTGAATGATTTGTTGAGAGAATATGTAATCTAATGATATATGAAAGAAAGATCGATTTATATATCATCTGTTGACAGAGAAAAGGTTGGTAAAAGTAAAATACATGATTTCAAAATTAAATTACAAACAATATTAAAACTTGATCAGAATAGGAAGCATGAAATGGCTGTTGACACTGTGATGATGACATACTCATGGCATAACATATCTGAAACTTATAAAAATAATAAGATTAAATATAGCCATGATGGAGGTGTTAGTTGGGAAACAATTACTTTTGTTAATGGTATGTATAGTTATGAAGATATCAATGATTATACTCATCAATATAGGTCGAACAAAAACATGCAGAAAAAGATAAATATCCCATTAATATATTATTCGTGCTGTCTTCATATAGAGTAATAATCGAACATGATGATGATTATCAACTAGATCTCAGAGGAATATAGTTCTCAATTACCAAATATCACCAACAGTGTAGACAAAATCAATATTCATTCTGATATTGTAGCAAATGCTATATTAAGTGGATATTCAAACAACTTATTAGCAGTAATACCAACAGATAATTTAACCAGAAGTTATAGTTTCAAATTCGAGCTCAGAAGATTATTATTCAATTATGTTTCAAAAATACATCTTGATGAAATGAGGTTTTATATAACTGATGCACTTGGTCGTCCTATTGATTTAAATGGAATTGACTGGTTCATGACATTAATTCTACGGTCAAAACCGATATAATATAATCTAATTGTATATGAATCAATTTGAATAAAAAACGATATGATCCTGATTTAGGGATGTATGTCAAGAAACATGTTCATAGCGGAGAAATCCATGGCGGAGCACTGACTGATATTTTCAAATCTGTTGCCAGTAATTTATTTGGTAAAACAATGAAAGAGGCTGCAAAAACAGCATCTAAAAAGGCTCTTCAAACTGCAGCTATAAAGACAGGAGAATTTGCAGGTAAAAAAGCCGGTGATAAAATAATTCAACTATTAAGCAAAAAAAATAAAACGACATCATCACGTGTAATAAATCAAATGCCAAAAACAAAACCTCTATCACAATATGAAATTGATAAGAGAGTTAACAGAATAATTTCTGCAAGTGAAGAAATAGTAAATACGTTGAACGATATGAAGACGTTGTTTCGAATTAGAAACTCCGATAAATACAACTGTTGCTAATGACGCACATTAAAAGAAAGATGGCTATCGATTTGTTGCTGATAATACAGGTGAAGTGACACCTTTTGATTGGTATAACTCGGGAGTCGTAGTTGATTTTAAAGTAAATAAATTAGATGGTAGTGGTGATATCGCAGGAGAAGATCATAACGGTATAGTTAATGGATCACATTCACTCATCAATAATTTCAAAGTAAATCTGAATGGTAAAAAAGTTTATGATTGTAATAATGCAAATCATGTCGTCAATGTCAAGAATCTCTTAGAGTATAGTCCAACTTATGCAGAAACAACTGCTACTAATGAATTCTTCTATTTAGACACTAGTCGTCATGCTGAAGAACGACCAGCCCAATTAGCCAATTATAATAAAGGTTTCGCTGCGAGCAAAGCTCTTTTGGGCGCGTCAAGTACAGTCAGTACTGAAATACCTCTTTAATAGATACAGTTTTTCGGTGCACTACAAAATGAACGTTTACCAAACACAAGATTAGAGCTTAATTTAGAAATCGAATCGGATGGAAACCTCATTTGGCAAGCAGGCGCCAATTGCAGAGTCATCATTATAAAAATGCAACTTTGTGTTCCAAGGATTACTTTCAATTCTGAAGGTCAATCATTATATGCTAGTAAATACATTACAAATAAAAAATTGGACATATCTCAGAGAAGAAATCATGAGATCTGACAGTACACAACAAAGAACTGGACACTTTAATATAACAAGTGGTATATCAAAGCCGAGGCATGTATTTGTTTTCATCATCAATGATGCTAAAATTAACGCTCAGACAGCTAATTCATTTTTGTATAATACATTTTCGGTAACTACAGACCCTAGATCCCTTACGAATTGTCATCTTGTTCTTGCAAATGGAAATGAGTATCCTGAAATTCATTATACACCTTCTACAGACATGACTAGAGTATACAGTGATGTTTTGAAATATGTTCATAAAAATAATGAATATGGTGAAGGTACTTTGCTTACAAGAACTAATTTTAGCACCATCTTTCCTTTTGTGTATTTTGATCTTACTAAACTGGATATTAGAGATGGAACAACTAAACTCACTTTCAGATGTGAACTAAGTGGTGCAACAAAGAACCCTTATAGTATTTATGCTTTGATTTTATATGAGCAGGAAGCCGAACTTGTTCAAAAGGATGGTAAACTCATGTTCCGTTAAAGAATATGAAAAACATAATATATAAAAACTAAATATAACATATTAAATTTCAAATTAATGTAACATATATTATATACAATATATGACGCAATATTTTCCTTATAGTGTTAAATTGAGTAAGGGTCAAATGGAAAAGCTTTCAAAAGCTTATGCAAATAAATCAGCCATTACGTTAGGATTGGAAAAATCTGATTTGAAAGGTAATGATGAACTTATGTTGACAAAAACACAAATAAAACTAATTCAGAAAGCTATGAGTCTTAAGAAGGGTGTTGACATTAAAATATCAAAAAGCCAAATACGTAAGGTTGCAAGACATGGAGGTAGCTTATGGAATTCACTAGCAGGTATGTCATCCAAATTTTTACCAATGGTATTGCCTGTTGCGAAAAAGGCTATTGGACCTCTTGCTACAGGAGCTCTTTCAGGATTAGCAAGCCTTGGTATTAATAAACTCTTTGGAAGCAGTCAACAAGGGGGATTTCTTATTCCTGACTCAAAAGTCAAGCAATTGATTCAATATAAAGAATACCTGACAGCCAAGCAAAAACAAGATATTCTCAGTGCTTTACAAACAGGATCTGGTGTCCATATCAAACCAACAAAAAAACAAATGGGAGCTGGTTTGGGAACAATTTTAGCAAGTATCGGTATTCCAATGTTAATCGACGCTTTGACGCTTTGAATCGAACAAGATCAAGAAGATCATTACCAGTTCACGTCCCAAAAAAAAAATTACCTGTTAACGTCCCAAAAAAAGATGGAGGTCTTGTATTACCTGTAGATTATAGAAGCGATCCGTTTTTCGGTACTTGGGATCAAATTAATAATCCTATGCTTGGTTATGGTGTTAAGCCAAAAAAAAGACAAAAGAAAGACAGGGAGAAGGATTATTGACAGGAACTCTAGGCGTAAATCAAGATACAGCATTCAACAAAAACATATGGTCAAAAATCCCTCTGTTAGGACAACTAATATAAAATTCATAGATAAACCGCTTAGTAATTTTGATTTAATCAATTGGGTAAACAAATTAAAAATAAAACAGTTTAGAGGTGTATTCAGTCGAGATAATTTACCAAATCAAATAAATGAACCTGAAGTTGGGATTATTAACCTTGATAGGAATATTGGACCAGGCACTCATTGGGTTTATTACAGCAATGTTGACAAACATATATGTGAATATTTTGATTCATTCGGTTTAATAATGCTAACTGAAATACAAAAATATTTACAAACAAGTGGTTAAAAGATTATATATTCAACAGATGAAATACAGGAAAGAGATTCTGTTTTATGTGGCTATTGGTGTTTGTACTATTTGTTAGAAAGACAAAAAGGTAAATAGATACTTAATAACATCATACATAACACATCATTTAGTCAAAAAGACAAATCAGTGAACCATAAATTTATAATCAACTATTTCAAAAATATGTAAGTCATATATATAATGAAATCATATTGCGTGAAACAAAAGAAACACACTGAATGCGTTCCAGGTAGTGAACAATATGTTAAAGCAAAAAATGGACGTTTGTTGATGAAATATAAATGCTTAGAATGCGGTATTACTGAAACAAAATTTATTAAAAATCGGGGAAACTAGATGAGCCCATCCAAATCGGTGGGCGACTTTTCTATCCAGGCACTATAGCACCAGATTTCAATCCTCAAAATGCTAAATGGATGAAGGCTTTTGTGAAAGCTACACCAAACAGTAGAGGTCCTCTTGATATAATTAATAAAACTATAAAAAATTATTATACTGGAAGTGCAATTGATATCCACAAAGCGATTGGCAAACTTCCAAAACCAAAAAAAGGATTTACATTACCTGGCCATAATTATACCGGTCCATATAATCCGCTTGAAGAACAGGTTAGATATAATCCGAAAACTGGAGAAATATTGGAGATATATCAACAACCGACTGGAATGACTGATGCAATAGCAATGCAACATGATGTTGATTATTCCATTTGCAAAGATGACAAGAAATGTAAAAATAAAGCAGACAGGAAAATGGTAAAAGCGCTGGATAAAGTTTCTTATAATGAGAGACAATGGGGTCATTGGTTGGCTCGAAATGCAATAAATACGAAGCAGAAACTTGGTCTTGGTGGTCCAAAAAACGGAAAAAGCCGTTGAGTAAAGAAAACTGGCAAGAAAAATTAGCAGATGAATTACATACACCTATAAAGCGTAATTTTACTCGACGGCGTGTGATTGTTAACCATATTGATGAGATTTGGGCTGCTGATCTTGTTGATATGCAAAAATTCAGCAAATGGAATAGAGGTTACAAATATCTTCTCATGATTATTGATATTTTCAGTAAATATGGTTGAATTGTTCCTTTAAAGGACAAAAAAGGTGAATCCGTCATGAATGCCTTTAAAACAATATTCAATGAAGGCAGAAAACCACAATATCTATGGTTTGATAAAGGTAAAGAATTCTATAATAAACATTTGAAAGACTTGTTGGAGAAATATAATATACAGATATACTCCACAGAGAATGAGGAAAAATCTTCAGTGGTTGAAAGATGGAATCGAACAATTAAGTCCAAAATGTGGAAGCAGTTCACTGTTCAAGGTAATACACAGTATTTAGATATGTTACCCCAAATATTAAAACAGTACAATAACACAAAACATTCAAGCATAAAGATGACACCTATAGAAGCAAGCAAAAGGAGTAATGAAGGAATTGTTTACTTTAATCTATATGGTGATATGGAGCAAGTGACATCTAAACCGAAATTCAATGTTGGTGACAAGGTCCGAATATCCAAGTATAAACGAAATGTATTTGACAAGGGTTATACACCAAATTGGACAGAAGAATTATTCATAGTAGATGAGATCCAATACACTAATCCAATCACATACAAACTAAAAGATTTGAATAATGAAGAAATAAAAGGATCATTTTATGAACCCGAATTACTGAAAGCAAAAAAAGATGTATTCAGAATTGATAAAGTCATTCGAAGAGATTATAAAAAAAAACAAGCTTTGGTTAAATGGAAGGTATATAGTGATGACTTCAACAGTTGGATATCGTTTAAGGACCTATAAACAATCTAGTAATATATTATATGATAGTAACTGGCAAAGATTTCGATTTATTGAGACAGAGAGCTAGAGTCATATATGGAGCAAAAGATCTCGAATACTCTAACAATAAAAACAAAAAATATATGGTTACTCTTAAAAACGGTAATAAAATCCATTTTGGTGATAAGAGATACAACGATCTTTTAACACATCAAGATTTAAAAAGACGTGAAAGATACCGAAAAAGAGCATCTAAAATAAAAGACAAACACAGTAACAACATACAAAGATAAGAATTCAGCAAATTTTTGGAGTTATCATCTTCTTTGGTAGAAAAATTATGTAACCTTATTATATACAATAGTTTAATTAAAATATTTGCTATTTCTGGTTGTATGTTTATATAATTATATTTTATTATAAAAGCTTATAAAGAAATATTGCTTAGATTTTTACGATAAATATTTATATATACATATTCACTACTTTTTTACTATAAACGATAAAGCTTATTTTAGTGTTGATGAAATCGATGATATGTTTAATAACACTCTTGATTTGATTTTAATATCAGAAGAATTTCAAAGACGATATCCATCAGCATATAATTTGAAATATTTCGGATCTTATTATATTGAAAAAGGAAAAATATACATTGAAAAAAATTCATTATTACAATTCTTTCCTATTTTAATGGATTTTCATATAAGAATACATGGAAACGATGAAATATCTAGAAAACTATTCTATTTTTATACATATTCAAAAAACAGAATGAATTACAAATTAGAATTAACTATTCAAAGCACCTATGAATTAGATCAAATTATTTACAAATTTTGTTGTGAATATATTTATAATTGTTTTTGTAAGTTTTTTCACATTTCAAACATGTAAATTTCTTCTGTTGCCATTTTTTCACAGATTCCATTTGATGTTTCTTTTTGTCTTCATCTGATAATACTGGTTTTATATCAGCAGATTTAAGATAATTATCAGGTAGTTCATCTTTATTAATATATTCGAATTTATAATAATTATTATTTAATTTTGATCTTCCGGATTTACAGTTATTAATATTTTCACAAACCATTTTAACAATACCATCATTTATTTGAAGATGTTGTTGAACAGCATACATACTATTGAAATATGAAACTTCTTCAGTATTAATATTAGTTGCTTTCACAAACTTTCTATTTTCATTATTTTTAGCAGCAAATGTATAATCTCTATTTTTTGCAGATTTTTTACAATTTTCTTGTTGTGTCATGTGTTGTAAATTACACAAGCGATTATCTTTCTTATCATTATTAATATGATCAATCACTTTTCCTTCTGGTATTTCACCATTGAAACATTCCCAAACAAAACGATGTACAAAATATCTTCTTTGTTTATCACCATATTTTCTTACATTACATTGCATATAACCAAAATGATTTTCATTACCTACAGTAGGCACTTTTTTTAATGATATTGATTACATTTCCATTTTTATCTGATGCATATAAGTTATAAATTGGATGAACATGATAAACGCAATTATTTACTGAAATATTACTCATATATATATATAGTTTATATAAAATTTCTTTTTTTAAATAGTTAAGATATATCCATGGTTTAAAGAGAAATTATCTAATATAATATTATAGTATGAATAAAAATAAGAACTTATTTAAGAAACTAGATAAGAAGCATCTTATCGATTATCTAAGTCAAGAAGAAAGCAGAGGAATCTCTAGATTGAATATCAAGAAGATGACTAAATCCGAGCTTTTAAATTTGACAACAAAACAACAACTTATAAATAAAATCAATGACGATGATGCTATACCAAAACGAGAATTAATAAAACAAAATAAAAATGAATTGGCTGAACAAATTTCTAAATTTCAATTATTACAAATTTTAAAACCTCTATCACAAAATAAAACAACGCTTAAGAAACAAAACACATCACAATTACCTAAAAATATAGAGAATAAAATCAAACACTTTCCACTAATTGAAGCATCATTAAACGACTATCGTAAATCAGAAATTAAATTGACCGATAATCCTAAAAGTGCTGAAATGTCTTCTATAAAACTCTTCAAAAAAAGGATGGAAAATTATCCTAAGGAAACAGTTTCTATCAGTATCAGATTTAAATTAAATGAAGAAAGAGAAATAAAAAGGGCTCCATATACTGTTTTGACACCAACCAATCTATCAGTTGAAGACAGTTACAAATTTATCATGTATACTTTAATTAATAGAGGGTTTGAGCAGCAATCAGGTGATTACATATCTCATATTGGCGTTAATATAATTAAACTCGACAAAAAATATTATGACTCACAAGATGGGCTCTTTAAAATTGGAATCATATTTATTTTAAAAACAGAGACCTATAAAACAATATGGAGTAAATTGATGTGTTCTTGATTTCATATGGGACCAAGTTAGAGGAAAACCTGGTTTTAAAACATATGATTATGGCAAGTTAAAAAATGAAATATATAAATTCGTTGATGGGGATAATGAAAGAATTTCTACACAAGAATTAGTCGATTGGGTTAAAAATGTCATACTAACGTAAGCATTCATGCATTCGATGAAAGATATAAAAATTTCATTCGTCATATTGCAAAATCATATAACATAGATGTATATCTAGTATATATGGTCAAAGATCATCATTTACATCCTACAACCAACGAAAAACTCAAACTCGTTGTTGCAAAATACGGCCAAGGAGGATGCAACGATCTATTAGAACATCTATCAGAAATGAAATGGACACGAAGACATGAAAACATCGTAAAAATTACAGATAAAAACGATTTGTTCAAAGAGAGAGAGAATAACATTATTATTTTACCTGAAGCTATGAAAATGAATGAAGCAATTAATTTGTACTCTGAAAAAGAGGGATTCTATGTTGAATTCATGCATTGAAACAATAATGGTATCCTCGATGGCTTTATCGATCATAATAAAAACATCTATCTTCTTAACGATGATTACGATAATAGAAAAAATTTATGTGATTAACTATTTAATACATATAAAACATATGACTTTAGCTGGGTTAATCAAAGTTATACATCAATATCATCTTCTTTATTCAAACAAATATCAGGCTTTTTACCTCAGTCAAGTTATACTCTTAAAAAACACGTGAAATACTTGAAAGATACTACCCAAGAGCATTACAATGCAGTAGTACAGAAGATATACCCGAAGATACTGTAAATATTGATATCTCAAAATGTTATCCTTCTATTTTACTTGATAATAAATTTCCTATTCCGTTATATACAATCCATAACACTATAAAACCATTCAAATGCAAAAGCCAATTAACATCAACAGGTGAATTTTACATCGATGAAACAATACTGAATGTATACAATAAAAAAATCAAAATAGAAGCAGGTTTTTATAGTAATATATTAGTTAGTTACTTAGTAGATGAATTATATATGAGTACAAAACAGATAAAATACAAAATAACAACTAAACAAGCTCTTAAACCTGACACTTTCAAAGAATTCATAAAATACATATTTGATACCCTTCCTGAAAAACAAGCAAAAATCGTTGCTATTAGCTTTATTGGTAACCTTGGTAGAAAATATAATTATACTAATAACGGTTTTGCATGCACTGAATACGAAACAGCAATGAACTGCTGGGTACAATCAATGAGTGAAAATAAAAACATCACTATTGATCATTACAATAATACTTATCTAATCAAAGAACAAAAAATTGATCGTATATTCTCTGATAACACCAGCATTAATAGATTTGTGATGTCACAGGCGATATGGAAACTATTATTATCAATCAGAGAGTGTCACGGTAACGATTCTCAACTGGTCTCATATAATACTGATGAAATATATGTAACAAACCCAAAAATAAAATTTAAGAATAAAAAAGACGTCAAATTCAAAACAAAATACATTGGAAGAGCATATACAACGGATGACAAACCAAAATACTTTGAAAAGCATTATAGAGAAAGCATGAGTTACGAGGACTTCAAAGACATGAAAGGCGATGGATTTATTTACATAGGACAAGCAGGAAGCGGTAAAACTACTAAATTAATTGAATTAGTCAAAGAAGCAAAAACCCTCTGGTTTTATCTTTTACAAATAAAGCCGTTGAAAACGTAAAAAAATTGATAAAAGAAGATTTTGATAAAGACAAAGTGAATAATATATGCTTTACATTTGACTCTTATTTCTGTGAATGGAAAAATAGAAATATTGATAGTCTTGAAAATAAGACGGTTTTCATAGAAGAATACGCAATGGTTCCAAATAAATGGATGACCTTAATATACAAAGCTTTCACTTTATACAACATCACTGTAAATTTATTCGGTGATTCTAATCAATGCGATCCTGTAAATAAAGGATCTCAAATACATTACAAATACAACTTTTCAAACTCTATTAGACAAATGTGTCCAAATACGGTTAAACTTGAATGTATTGAATCATCTTGTAGATATAATAAAGAAACTCATAATACGCTACAGAAATTCTTAAAAGAAGGTAAAGAATCAAAAAGAGGATTAAATCCTATCGACAACACATTCTATAAAAATATATGTTATCTTAACTCAACTAGAATAAAAGTAAATAATGAATGTTGTAACAGATTCATAAAAAACAGGGAATACACGACAGTAGACTTTAAATACAATGACAGGATATGCCTATGAGTATGTCAGGATATGCCTATTATAGCTACTACAAATATTAAAGACAAAAGTATTTTCAATACAATGGAATTCACCATCAAAGAAATAGATACAATTAACAACGAATTTCTTGTGGAGGATTATTGGTTTGATTATAACGAATTTAGAGAAAGCTTTATTCCATCTTTTTGTGTAACTGTCTATAAATACCAAGGAGCAGACATAAATGAAAACTATAATATATATGATGTCAACAGGATGGATAAAAAGCAACTCTATACAGCTTTATCAAGAACAACAAAATTTGAATACATCCATCTTAACAAAAACGAATTAAACAGCATATATATAAAGAGAAAACAACCATATTTAGAACTCATCAACAGTAAATTCAATTCATTATACAAAACTGGTAAAATATATGAAGTAAGACTCGATAATGACAAAGTTTATGTAGGATTAACATGTGAAGAATTGAATAAACAACTTGAGTGGCATCTAAAAAACAAAAACTCTCAGGTGTATAAATATAGACAATTTAATCCCAAAATTAAACTAATTGTTAATACAATGTCTAATGACAAGAAGAGTCTTGAAAAAGTAGAAAAAAGTTATATTCAAGAATATTCAGAATTGTATGGTGATAATTTAATAAACATAAAAGCAAATCCTTTGAAGAAACCCAAAAAAATACAATACGAAGTTAAAGTTGAAAATCAAACTCAATTAGAAGAAAGAATTGCAAAACTCAATGATAAAATAAAAATAAAAGACGATGTTAAAAAGGAGCGTTTCTTTTTTGATACTAAAATTGATGGTAAAAGATATGCATCAATAGCTAGATACAAAAACTGTACAAAAGAAGAAGCATTAGAAAACATCAATAAAACCAAACAAAAGAAAATCGAAGAGTTGACATTATACTTTAATTAAAAAACTTATCTTTATTTTCAATCTTATTTTACTATCCTCAATCAGGATTATAAAATGGAAAATAATATTTAATTCTGTAATAAACGCATATGTTTTAAAGAAGATATCAAAAGATTTCATGTGTTATAAACGCGATATGGTTATATTTAGCTGTCATAAATTATAAACGCAGATTGAAAAACGAGTGTTTTAAGAAACTTTTTTCTTACGTATTTTTCATAAATCGAAAACAAAGAGGTTACCGTGTAAGGTGACGTGAGATTTTGCACTATTCACCACCACTACTCTCAAAATCTCAAAATGCATCGATCTCATGCGACCGTAGTGGCATGGTGGCGAACGCATACATCGATTTGACGTTTGTCGACGTTGGTGTTTATCGCTGTTTTTCTCGCTGATTTTATCCAATTTCTCAGCCTTTCGTAAGATCAAATCCCAGTTCCAATATTGAAATTGACAAGAAATGCAAGAAAGTTTTAAAACGCAATTCTGCGTTTCATTACTCTTTTTGGAACTAGTGTTGCCGAGGAATGAGGATAAATACTTGTTATTTTCGTGAAAGTTTACATGGTATGCTGCACCAGGAGCCCATTACTAGGAGCGTACAACTGCCCTATATTCCTGTGACGGCGTTTTCACAGACCGATTTATTTTTAGATTGCATTTGCCGCGAATATGGGACTCCCTCAGGAGCCCATTCTCTCGTGCAAAACTTTTCCTCGACCATTCTTTTGTTCTAAAGTTTCTCTGCGAAGCTAAGAAACTTTAGAACAAAAGAAAGATGATGATGATGCGGTATCACGTGTACCTTTTTTCACGGGAAAGATAGTCTAAAAATAAATCGCTCTGTAAAAATGCCGTGACATAGGCTTAGTATGGGAGTTGTACGCTCCTAGTGATGGGCTCCTGGCTGCACTAAGTGCAGTTTTCTGGTTTGTTTTAGATTTTTTTCTCCATCAAACACCTTTCATACCTTTATTTTAGCTACTCGATTCAGAAAATTTCCCACCGTTTTACTATTTTTATAATGGCAGACGTATTTCCCACTCCCACTTTATGTGACTTTTACTTCCAGTCCCAGTGACCCAAATCCCACTTTCCCAGTCTAAAACAGGCAAATCTCAGTTTCCATGTTACACCTCCAGGATCCTCAACTGATACTGGGTTGAAGAACATTGTTGTAGTAGCAAAAAGGCGTCTGATACTTGTTGCTTAGCCAATCACCAAGAAAGTACATGAATATGGATATCCCACATAACTGACATTGCATTATAAAAGACGTGGCAATAATCGTGTCAATAAAATAAAAAGCCCTGAACAAGATAACAGTCACAATACAATAAAGTGTGATTCCTTTTATTACTGAACAATGACTAGAAAAGGATACAAAACGGTCCTCCTCAAAATACACTACTACTTTCAAATATCTGATCAGAAAACCACGAATCGAACGCACTTCACTAATCTATGATTATCACTAGTATTACACCCCTGTATTATGGTGATCACAAGAATCCCTCCAGCGCTTATCTTTTTAGAGGTTGTTGCAGTCTTTTCATGAAATCACTCATTGAACAGTAGCAGGAAGATCAAGGGCGCTTTCAATTGTACTTCGCTAATAAGCAAAACCACGATTAAACGTCGGCTTAAAATAGAGGTCAAACTGCCCATTTTAAATAAACGTCGGACTGGGGTAATCGACAAAATATATGGTATTTTGAAATGCTCAATTCAGTTAAGTGTTACAGTACGGTGGTTAAAACAAAAACGCTCAGCAGATATAAAAGTGGACGAAACAGGGAAACGATATTTTAAACCCATTAAAGAAAAGTAATGTTCCCCCGCGCGTATGTCGATACGAGACATGCGAAATAACTAGAAATAAATCACAAAGACTAAGTAATTTATTTACGGAGATGCAAAATAGTTGAAGTTAGCCTGTAATGGGGCTGTCTTATGAATAACGTACGCTTATTGTTTTTACTGTGGCTGATTAGTAATTCTTAGAATCTTAAAGGTTTCCAAACTTAATTGTGAGGCTGCCTGTCATAAGAATGAAGTTGGTGACCTTAGTGAGGTGGCTATCTGCGGCAGGGATAATAACTAGTTAACTGAGTTGGCAGAGAACTCCACTTGTGGAAAGAGAGAAAGCATGCGGTCAAGCGAGATACATTGTGATTAACAACCCAACCATTACGTGCATCATGTCTGTCATAGCCAGAACGTTAGACCTATTGCAACCATCCATATTACAGCAATCCACTCTGCACCAATAGCCTTGCTTCAAGCACTCTTCCCCATCACAAAACTCCAGTATCCCACAACCTCTTTGGTAGAAATGACTTTCCGTCCCGTTATTCTTCCTCACCGAGTGCGCTTTGAAGCAAACTGTAAACATTTCTGGGCAGCTGCTTTGAAGATTATTCTCAGCGCAGTCAGCCCATGAATTACTCGACTCACAAATGTTACAGTACAAGGCTGCACCTGAAGAAGGAAATAACTGTAATGACTAATTGAATGCAATGCACATTCTTTGGCTCATTGATTATAAATTTATTAGAATAGACATTAAATTTTCCACAACGTTTTCGAGTTTCTATCCTCATATTTCTTTTTGTCAACGACCATTGGGATTGAGGTATTTACTAAGATGTCTCTGAAGACTTGTTTCAGCATTGCAGGTCCAGACGATCTATGTGTAATTGGTAATGCTACAACTGCTTGTCGATGAGGAAGGACATTCAATACACAGGGTTGTAAAAGGTTACTGAGGCGTGACGCGTGAAAAGAGCCCAATTGGCCGTTCCGAAATTCAAAAGGGAACTGGGGCGAGTTTCAAATAAATCGTATAAATAGTAATCGATAAATTGACACCATAACGTGAAAGATAACATTGAGATTGGTCGTTTGACCAAGTTTGATTTTTTTAGGTTGAACAGAGACCAAGTTATGGACCTTGAAACATAACTCAAAATCCATACAAACGTCTCTAATTTTGAGGCTGCGTCCCCCAAAACCATGGTTTTGGAGGACAGAGCCTCAAATGTCTCAATTTTATCTTTCATGTGACAGTGTCAATAGGCCATATTCGTATTCTCGGTATAGAACTGGATTTAGCATGAAGTGGAGAAAAGATTCCCCCGCAAGAGCCTCCACTTCATGCTAGATCCAGTTCTATACCGAGACTACGAATATGGCCTATTTATCGATTACTTCAAAAATTTGAAACTCGCCCCAGTTCCCTTTTGAATTTCGGAACGGCCAATTGTAGTCGTGGTCCGCAAATTGATAGCCTAGCATGATTCATGATCTTCTTGTTTTCTGGACTGTGATTCGTGAATCATGAGTTTATGTGATTCGTGATTTGTGATTGGCCGGGATAGCTAACTGAGCTTGATAGAGTGCGACACTTTCACTAATTGTGAACTTTCTGTCAGCCAACACGAGGTCCCCGGCCTTGAGGTTGTTTAGTAAACCACACCTCTCTGTTAAGTATTTATCAGAAGTCCGTCCTCCCCATTCTTTTGATGTAAAGCATATCGATCCTTGAGGTGTGATTCCGATAAGTACTTTCACTGTATTGTGATGCTTATAATTCGAAAACGTTTGTGACCTTGCAAGCAGATTGGATGGGCGTTCTAAAAAAAACTTCAAAACAGTCTATTATTATTGTTGTTTTCTTCCCGAAAGAAAACTGGAAACACATAGGCATTGTACGCCATAACTCATCTCTTTCTGGCCACCTAATGAGGGCAGATAACCTTACATCCAACAGTCAACCATGCAGTAAATGTCCTTGAAACAGTTCAAAGAGAGACTCCAAACCGAAAGGCCAGGTCTTGTAGTGGAACATTAAGTCTTAGTTTGATTAAAACCATAACAAATTCTTGAAATAATGTTAGTGTTTTGCTCTTTCGACTAACAAACGGGCTAACCAAAAAATGGTGTTAAGAACATCAAAACCAGGCAAACCAGTGTAAAACCGCACCCTGTCTTCATTAACAAAGTATTCTTCTTTAAAAGGCTGGATGACTGTCTCTTGAATAAGTATTCACATTCATCAGTTTGTGTTGCGGTATTGCTGCACATGATGAGTTTGGGTTTTTACCTTAAAATCTGAGTTCACTGTCTGAGTTCCAGCGTCCACCGTTGTTTGCTCACGATCGAGCGATGTATCTTCAATTTCACTGTCGGCTTGCTCAGCATCTGTTGCTCCATCTTGTTCGAGGTTTTCACCCAGCCCATCCTTCTCGGAATAAAGTACTTCTTCAATTGTCTTCCCCGGCTCGTCAATTTTTAGCATTTTCTCTTTTACCTCATTTTCAAGCAACTCAGATCGACGTTTCCATCTTTCGGCAGCTCTTCGAGACCGAACTTCAGCTGCCTCAGGGTCTTTCACTTGTTCTTTAGAATGCCCAAGACACAAAGTAGGGAACCAATCCACGTTAAAACGATCCCAGTCTTTAGCAGGTTCTCCTGATACGAAATGCTTGCTGCAAACCCGGTCATTTTCTAAAATCGAGTCACTTAAGTTCTCTCTGCTGATAGCCGAAATCCACCTTCTTCTTCGCTCTGTAGCCAACTCTTCCATGTACTCACCCTGGTTGACTACAACACGTGGAACACGAAAAAAGCTTACTTTTCAGTCGTGGGCCGTATCTTCCCCGTTTTATTGCCACATCCGACAATGAGGCAAAGGACCATGAAAATTAAATTTCTTCGATAAGAACGCAAGAATGTTGTACAGAATGACCCAGGCGTTGGTTAGCTTGAGCGGCACGTCTTCTGTGATGGAACACCAATATGGCGGATGAAGTCGGTTGTCATGACGATTGGCAAATTTTGTCACGTGAGTGAAAACGCTCTATTACAAGAGTCCGTGCGTGCGAGCGGTTCTTGATGCCAGTGCGCGAATCTGTTCACTGACGCGTGACAAATGACAAATAAAATTTAACATTTTACGGTCGATCCTTTGTTTAGGTATTTCTATAATCACCTGAGTAATTATACTAAAACAATTATTCGCCTCAGGCTCGTGAATATTGGTGAATATTCACTTCGCCTTCAGCGAATAATTGTTAAATATTCAGCATGCTTAGAGGGTCGCTCACACAAAACGTCCAGTTAAAGTGGTCTAAAAGAAAACGGCCAGCAGTTCAAAGGGGCTTACTTTTTTCATCTTGGTTGGAACAAAATTTCCCGTTCTACTTGCAAACGTTTTCTTGTCTTCTGTGCCATCATTGTACAAACAGTTCTTGATCCACCTGCAGTGTGTTTACATCAACCAATGAAACTGAAAATGAAGTTCTTTTTGTGCAGGTGAAAAATGTATTGTTTTATCAAATAATGTAATAAAAATGTTTCATATTCAAGTGATAAATACAAAAGATACAAACAAAGTGTTAAACTGTCATTCCTTATGAATTCAATTGAAATGTGTAGTTGCATGGCCGGATGGAGGCTGGAAAATGTAAACACACTGCAAAAACAGGGAGGACAACTCTTCGTCTTAGAAATAGTCGAGAACAGTTCGTAAAATGGTCAGCGAAATAGTAAATGTTTAATTTGTTCTTTGTTGTAACAGAAAAATGTGAAAACCGGATCGAATATCTGGACAAACAAGTAACTAATCAAGCTGGCGGCCGTTTTACAACAAATACGTTTTTCTAAAAAAAAAATTAATGATTTGACGCAATACCGCTTGGATACCGACTAAAATAATGCACTTCATTTTTCATAAAAATTAACCATACCTTCGAAAAACATCCAATGACAGCATATGAAAAGGGAGACAAGTTTTGATGACTTCATTTTATGGCAAAACCACCCGGAATATTGTCTCGCGACAATTACCACAACGAATAAAACATAAACAGTCTCAATAAATTATTTATCAGAGGCTTCACTAAAATGAACTAATCTATATTCAATTTTCAAAAGTGTTGAAAATGCTGCTTGTCGCAGAACAAAAGCATTACCCGTTTGATTTCGTAAGAACGCAGCAAAAATAAAGGAAAGATTTCCACACAGCCCCAATTATACATGCATCACTGTCATACTAACCCTGTTCCAAAACAGAATCGAGTTTGAGTCACAAAATGCATGCATAATTAGTCGGGCCGAAGGGACCTAGTTGAAAATCATGTTAGAATTCCTTTTTTTCTGTGCAGCGTTGCAATTTACGTATTTACTGACGAAGTATCTCAAATTTGCATAAACTTGTTTTCGTGTAATGTGAAACCTTCCACAACCTGGCCCAAGTGAGCGTGATCGTTACAATCCAGTGACTCAACATACGTTTCATTTCCCCTGCTCTGTAGGGTTGAAAAAAGAAGGCCACAAATTTTGTCCTGGCCTGGAACAGAACATTTCATAAGAACGAGAACGTCACGAAAGACACTGAGCTTCCCCCAACAACCAATGCCCCCGATTCATGTCCCTCCGTAATAATCGTTCCCCTGGTGCATCTGTGTTACCCTTATCACACTTTGCAAACGGTTCCCGCATGGTAAAACCACATGATTACTTTACCGAGAATCAACAGGGGTTATTTTCATAGTAGAGACGTTTACGTTGTGATCAATGCAAATCGGATTCCGTTGTTTTTGCTGCCATCTAAAGTTTCTTGAAAGACGGCTGAACCTGCAAATGGTTGACACGAATTTTGTGTTATCAAAACTGGTTGTCGCCATTTTACTCGAGAATTGTCGCTAAAGTAAGAATTAGGTTCAGGAGCAGTCGTTTGGCGCATGTTACTCACAAAAATGTTTTTGTGCCGTAAACATGTTAAACTGTCAGTTCAACCAACTGAAACTTGCCTTTTTTAACTTGATTATATTCAGATTTTAAGATTATTATAAAAAAATTAATTAACTGAGTCTGGGTTATAATACAAACAAATTAGTCTCGAGAAATCTATGGTTTCTCAGTGTAACAAAAGCTAAGAAATGACCACAATTCAGCCACTTCAAACGAGAAATGTTTTACAGAACAACACTAGTTAGTCATCTCAAAGCCGCTTTGACACTAACAAAAATTATTTCCACAATACAATGGAATCCCTTTTTTCGAACCCTCGATTCTTCGAAACCCCCCATCAGATTCTTCGAGCTAAAAGTCGTTTCCCTTGAATTTGCTTCGGTGGGACACTGTGATTTTACCCCGATTTTTCGAAACTCCCGATGTTCGAATTAATTGTTGGCTTCCTTTCAACCATTCCCCTCCGGGGGGTCCTCCACGGAATTCTTGGTAGGGGTGTGCCGCCCGGTTCTTCAATTCCTGACCCCTTTTCAGCCTAAAACATGCCACTTTTCATACCCGTTTTCAGATCTGACGTTGCGGTTACAACTTTTCCTACTGGCTTTGTTGTAACGTAATTAAACTTCGCATCAGTGCCAAAGTCAAATTCTGCTCAAATGATATATTTTGGCCACTTCTCTTTCTCTCTTATTCATTGGGAGTTGGAAAAACAAATACGTCTATACGATTTCATGGTTTCCTTGAAAACCATACTCGATTTAAGACCAGAATGGTCAAAATCTATACCCGTTTTCAGACCAAACCGGCTCAAAAACCATACCCTTTGGGGCTGCACATATGCACATACCTATATAGCATAATATATAGGTGAGTACCCCTCAGGACAATTTCATTCGATTTCTCGAACTTTAGAAATTTAGGAACCAACAAAAACCGGTTTTAGCCACCTACACTTCTGAACGCAATTAACAAGTTTTGAGGAAGGTGTTTGCACGCTTTTTTCACTACAAAACAAGTGGCAAATCTACTCTTTTTAACGCTGTTGTTACACAACCTAGGGTATAGAATTATATGACCTTGATCAAAGGTCCTTTGTTTTGCTGAAAAGAAGCAGGACCTTATGCCGAGTGAACTACTGTAAATGTTTTATGATACAATAAATGGAAGGAAATACAGTCAAGAGTCCGGCAAAGTTAACATGTATAATACAGTATTGGTTTTTGTCCCGTTAAATTGGCTTAAATCTTTCCAA
>OX419336.1:15440978-15470978 GCA_948470475.1 Galaxea fascicularis | reverse complement strand
CCGATTGTATTCGAAGACGACAGTCAAATGGAGAGGCAAAGAAGCAATGGTAAAAAGTATGACAAGTGGACGAACGAACAGCAACGTTATTTGGTCCAACGGCGGGCAGAGAAACAGGACAAGCTCAACAGCAGACTCACGAACAGCGTGGCGCGAAATTACCGGAGATGATCAACTCAAATTTTCAACTAACAAGAACATCGACAAGTGCATCCGAAAAATGAAGTACTTGGGTCCTTGATCGATTCCTACAAGGAAAAAAAGGACTGGAACAAGAACCAGACAGGTGGCAACCTAAGAAAATCAGTTTTTATGATGAAATCGATGCTGTTCTGGGATGCCGTGATAGCGTAACTTCGCGGCACGTGCTAGAAACAAGGGATTCCTCAACAAGTATATCCTCAGCTGACAGCGACAGTCCACAGAATGTATCCTCCGAATTTAGCCAAGATAAAAGTCAGTAACATCTTGCACTGCTTTGATCACGGTACTTTTCCCTACACCGAACGTAGCACCTATTGTCACATGAGTTTCCGTGTGCAAGGCGGGAAAGCCCTATTTCTGGAGGAACACAATCCCGTAAAGTTGTATTCTATTCCCTCGTCATTCGAAGTCGACTTTTGAAATACTCGGAAAGAATTCCTCGATTCCTAAAGTGTATTTTAAACCAGGATACATTTGGTCTTGGCAATCGCCAACGGTAGGGATTGTTCCGTCTTCTCCGTCTGCGTTGCCTAACTTGACGCCCATAATCCAACAATGCCAGTTGAATATTCAAGTTGTGAAGACTGTAGATACAACGCAAGTGATGGAACAGAGAATTAACTCTGAAGTGTAAATTAAAGTGGGTTTGTATTAGCACTTTCATTTACACTTCAGAGTTAATTCTCTGTTCCATCACTTGTGTGTGTTTATAGTGCTACGCGGCACAATATATATATGTGGATACAATGCATTTGAAATAAATTTGCCATTCTGAGCTGCATGCAAGTTAAAAGACACAGGATTCCAAGAAAAGCGCAAGCTACTTGTCGTGGTTCCATGTTTTGGCTTACGTAACTCACCCTTGGTGGGAGTAGTCTCCCTCGCAGCCGTTTTTAGTCTCGTCACGCAACGGTAGATGGACCTTATCTTTCTCTGGTGACACATTGTTTGATACTGTGCGACCCCAAATGTACAAAATAATGTTTTGCCGGAAAAGGAAATTCGAGTGAAATGTTATCTCAACAAAATCAATTTTGTCCTCTAGTGCGACCCGGCCCTATCAGTTATCAATCGAAGAAATCCTTGGTCAAGTAACATATCCATGTATTCTGATGTTTTTTTTGTCATCATTATATTTTAAAAAAATCTCCATTTAGGTCCCCAAGGACCAGGACTTCATGCCCCTTGGAGTTCAATTGCTCAAGTTGTCTTCTTAAGGTTTCTCGAAAGAATTCTAGATTACCTTTTGGATTCCTGTAGACGCAGCCAACCAGAACATTCTTTTGACGCTCACGTATTATTTCTATCCAGCAAGATTCAATTCCGTCACGTGAAATGTCAAAATCTCGCCTTCTTGAAAAAACTAATTGATCAGAAATGTATAGACCAACGCCACCTGCTTGAGATTTAGAGTCAGTGCGTACAAACAAGTAACCAGGAATATGTAAATACACACTAGTGTTTACATTTAGCTTTGTTTCAGAGACTGCTATGACTCCCGGCAAGCTTTTCACAGTACGTGATTAACGACAATTTCAAATGAGTGGGAATAGCTGTACTTAAAAGAGCAGTCACGGTGGTTCTGTCAAAAATGGTTCCCCAAGGAATCGGATATTAAGGCCTGTCTGGAAAAAAGAGTTAATATCGAAATTAAGTTCGGTACATGAAAGGTTCGACGTTTGAACTAGGCCTTAGAAGGCGACTTAAAACTCTGAACAGGTGCTCTTTTATCCTGAAATGTATAAATCCAAATGGGTTGAACATTTGCTTCCATTTGCTCCTGTTAAGTTCCATGTGATCACTACATAAAATTTGGGCAAGGTATTGTAACTGTGCCAGTGTATTTTGCAGTAAACACTGCTGTTAGAACTTGGAACTTATAATCCCAAATAGCTAGGCTAACACTGGGAGATATAAAATAACGAATTAAAAAAAACAATAATCCACAATGAATATATATAAAGACAAAAAGAAACAGCGAAAGCAAATAGTTCAAAGTCTTTTCAGGTGGTTCGGGGTCTTCATGTTCTGAATGTCCCACATGACTAGTGACTTAAAAGAAGTGATTGTCTTAGCTTGGACTGTTTGAGTTGACAGTTTGCTCCATACCCGAACAGTTCGTACAAACGGAGAATAGCTGTAGCTGTAGCTGTAGGGGTGTTTTATGAACATACACAAAACATTTCAAATAGCATCCACATTTTCCCTTATTCCTTGATTTTAACAGACATACACGAATCAATGTGAACCACAGCATTAAGGATAAGTCACAAGGAAACTGATTCCTACCCTTCTTCTTTACCAAATGTCATTGTTGAAGATAAACATGGAACTACACTGTGCATTTTGTCAACAAGCTGCGTAGAGCTGTTTATGTAATGTTTCTGTGTTATGGTTCAGTTTTATCCTTGCTTGAAATTTTGTTTTCCTTTGTTTCAAACTCATTATTATTAGCCAACTAATAACTTTTATCTAAATTGCTATTTAACTTCATTCTTTTGTGTACATATTTAGTTTTGGGGTACCTACTCGATTAGTTTGATGACCTATTTAGGTGTCCCAAGCTCCACTGTTGAGAAAACTTTTCATTGTCATTTACGTGTGGGACAAAGCAATGCGGAAACAAGTGATACAACTTACCTGTAGAAACTCTCCGACTTGTCCAATGAATAATTCGTTTTAGGTTTTCCTCTCCTGGAAAACGAACCTACATTAAGGGGTCAGGATTGCACTGTCCAAGATTGTCTGTTAATTTTAGAAAGGAACAAAAAAACGCCTTACATCATGCAATCAATGGACAACTGCAAATGACGATAAAAACCTTTCAGCTCTAATTTAAACTAAGCTTATCTTAAGAGAAGAAACCCTCCTGTGGAATAAACAAAAAACGTAATATTAGGTCACATTTAATGCACTGAAGACATCCAGGAGCCAAAGCAACGAGGATGTCCTCCGTCCGTTTGGAAAGCCACAGGCAGCCCAATCGTGGTGTGTGACATCTGGGACGTCTAAGTGCAGTGCCGTCCTTCTTTTTTTAAATCCGAGGTAAATCCTTGGGGGAGTGCGGTGCGCTAGATTTGACCGGAAATCAAAATTGTTTAAAACCCCGCTTGGTAAGAAGTCCTAATCTCGTACCATGGGAGGTCTGGGCACGAGATTAAGCCCGCGAAAATATTTCACCCACGATGCTTAAAAGGCCGCGAAACAACGAGTTTTCAAATTCAGTAGATTCAACGGATTTCACACGGAGCGTCTTCTATGCTACTTCAAAGTATTTTTGTCACATTTTTGTGAACATCATGGCAAGCTATCAACAGTTTTTCTCAGAGCTATATATCAACCGTTTCATTTTCGAGCCACCAGCAAATTTATCCTTCCAGTTTTGAGCTTTTTGAGGAAATGTGGACAAAATGACCATACCTTCCCCGTGTAAGTGCCCCTTTTGTTGAACAGCCGCGGTCACTAAGCCAGTGCTTTTGCATCATGGCGCAGCGAAAACGGTCAAATTTGAGCGGTCAAGCGAACGATTCCCCGTTCGTTTTGGTCGAATTTTCGGGGATATTGGCAAAGAAAGAGAGGAAATTTATGTACGCGACTGTTGCTGGTGATTTGAAGCGGATACTCCTCTTTCCTGGGAATGTATTGGCCTTCGAAGGCCGAATGGTTCGATCTCTTTTTAGCTCATGGATGACTTCAGTCATGCAATGAGGAAAAGCAGGTGATGGTGTGGGCACTCACTCACTCACACGACCACTCACTCACTCACTCACTCACTCCATTCCTGTTAATTTATTAATTAAACTTGGATTAAACGCTTTTTCTGTCCCTACCCTGGTAGGTATCAGGATTTCATTTCTAATATATTTGTCTTTTTCACTATGACTTGTAAATTTCGTTTATTTATAGTTATCTATAGTTTAATTTTGTTTGTTTGTGTGTGTGTGTGTGTGTATGTTCTTTCGACCCTAATATTGTAAATTATTCTATGTAATTTGGCTTCCTAGCCTTGTTAACGTTCTAGTTATTTTAGGAAGCCAAGACCCTTTTAGTTTTAGTTTTTATTTCATGTAAATTTCAATGTTCTTAAGTGTAAGGGTCAATAAAGTTGTTGTTGTTGTTGTATTATGTTTGTCTCGGTAGTCTTCTCCAAACATTCAGAAGTTTCAGGGGGTAGTAGAAAGGTGTAAGCGTATTTTTGCTCTGCAAACTCTGTTTTCATGTAGATTTTCATGGCGTCATCGGGACAAACTGAAGATGTACGAAGATGGTTTTTCGTTCGATCCTTAATAAATAATAATAATCAATGACAATTTTATAGCCCCCTATCCAAAAGCTCTAAGGCGCTTTACAATCAAGGAAAAAAGTTAAAAATAATAATAAAACATAATCATTCATTAAAATAACGCTTAAAAAGATAAGTTTTAAGATTCCGCTTAAAGGCGTTAAGATCTACGCTACATTTTATGGTCTCAGGAATGTCATTCCATAGCTTAGCTGCAGAAACAGAAAAAGCGCGATCACCAAAAGATTTTAACTTAGAACAAGGAATCACTAACAAGTTCCTACTCGATGATCGTAAAGACCTAGTAGGCTTATAAATTTCTAACAAATCACTAATATAACTAGGACATAAATTATTCAAAGCTTTAAAAGTTAATAACAAGATTTTAAAAATAATCCTCTGCTCCACAGGGAGCCAGTACAGTTCCTTCAATAAAGGAGTAACGTGATCATGCTTACGACCACATAAGACCAGCCGTGCCGCACAATTCTGGGCTAGTTGCAGTCTATGAACTATATATTTCGGGAGACCGTAACTATTAACTGTCGAAAACTTTCTAATCCGAGAAATATTTCGGAAGTGAAAAAATGCAGATTTACAAATAGCAGAAACTTGACGTTCCATATTTAACTTTTTGTCGAAGATTACACCAATGTTCCTCCTGGCCGAGTGTGAAGGCTGTTTAACAGACCCATTAATCTCTGTAAAAGAAGGAAGCTGAGAAGCAGACAGGTTGCACGATCCGATGACCAAAAGCTCAGTCTTATCATCATTGAGTTTAAGTTTTTTCAAGAACATCCAGGTTGCGACATCTTGTAGGCAGGCTTCGATTCTCGTAGTAGTAACAGATGAAACCGAGTCAAACGAAAAATAAACTTGACAGTCATCCGCATAATTATGTCGCCTAGAGGAGACGTATACAATAGATACAAAATTGTAATATAATAATAATAACAATAACAATAACAATAATAATAATAATAAAATGATAATAATCTTCATTCTTCCTAAGATAAAAGACATATCTTAAGTTACATTTACAAACGTGAATCTAAAAATTATTTAAAAACAGCTAAAGACCATATTTAAAAAGAAGCCTTTTCACAAATACATTCTTAAATCTATCAGAATTTATTTGCGGATGATGTGCTGTTCTGTTTCAAGGATAATACTTTGTTTGTTTCTTCTCCGGAATGATATAACTGAGCGGGCAGTTGGGGTCAACCGAACGTACTTTAAAAAGCTTCCCATCTGCCTTTTCTAAAAGGTCTCGAATGTCAATTCTCTTACATGTATATTTCCTTTTAAAATATCTATGTAGGAAATTTTGTATGACCGCTGAGTAATTGGGCAGGGCAAGACACTAAATAGGCGGTCTACTTCACCTTAACTAAAATCTTCCTTCCGTAGAGATTTTAATACAAACAGGCATTTATTTGGCTTAATTAACTTCGCACTACGTGTTCACTATATTTATAATTCTCCTGGAACGTTCCACCTACAATGTTCAGCTTCGTGCTTTGCGGAATGTTATTAACTAATGCAATGTCTTGACTAAAACCTCTCTTGCGAAATATGATTTCTTTACATTTGGACGTATTATATATCATCCTGTTATCATGGGACCAAGATAAAAACTGATCCACCAACTCCGTGGCATTACCCCAAATGGGAACAATGAGAGTTGAGTCGTCCGCATATTTAAATAGGTCTGGGTGATTATCTATGCTGATTTCTAGATCGTTAATAAAAATACTAAATAGGTATGGTCCGCTCCACTTCCTTGTGTAGTGCCCCTGTTAACATATTTCCATCGTCCTTGAAAACTATTGTAAAACAGGCGTCTTTGACGTTTGTCAAGAAAACTTAAGTACCAATTGATTATAAATTGGTTTAATGGTACCTCCTTAAGCTTACAGGACAAAAGTAACTATTGTAAAACAGGCGTCTTTGACGTTTGTCAAGAAAACTTAAGTACCAATTGATTATAAATTGGTTTAATGGTACCTCCTTAAGCTTACAGGACAAACGTTCATGATCAACACTGTGGAACGCTTTACTGAAGTCCATGGCAAACAAACGCACGCCTTTACATTTAGGGCCGTTTAGATAGCTATAGACGGTGTGCTGTATACTTAGGAGCGCGTCTGTACAGCTCCCCCTTGTCTTGTAGGCAAACTGAGTCGAGCTCAAGTATTGCTCAACAGTGTCCCGCGCGTAGATGTTATTACACCGACTTCTCAAAAGCGCGTGCGATAACAGGGGTAAAATGTCAGGAGCCCATCACTAGGAGCGCACGACTGCTCTACAACCCTGTCACGGCGTTTTTACAGACAAATTTATTTTTGGATTGAATTTTCCGCAAATATGGGACTCCCTCAGGAACCCCATCCTCTCGTGCGAAACATTTCCTCGACCTTTCTTTTAGTAGTGATATACATGGGGGTTCTGGGCCACTTGACTCAAATTCTGAAAAACATGCTTAGGGCTTCTGGGCCAAAATCTTCCAACGTCAGAAATTTCAAGGTCAAATCCCAAGGCTTAAATTTCCCCCACTGCATTCGGCTACTTAAATATCAGTTTAGGTGTACTGTATTCGGGGTCAGTAAAAATCTAGGATATGCCATATAGAATTAGTGGATATAGAAGTAATAAAGAAGATCACTGCCAAAATCCAAATTTGTCAACAAATGATTGGTATATTACTTGTATCAAATGTGGAAAAATCACTGGTTATGACATTAAAAATGAATGTATTAATTTCTATGAATTTTTTTTCAACATTTATAAAAAAAAGTGTATATCATAGGAAATACCATATTGAGAACATTTTAAATGGAATAGATGGTATTCAAATAAATTATAGACAGAGGGAAGCTATATATTCGATTTTTGAATTACTTGATGGAGTTCAACCGAAATTAGATGGTAATAGGAAGCGAATTATTAATATAAAATTTGTACTCAAAAAGTTATTTCAAATAATGGGATTACCATATAATAAAATTAAAATAACGAAATCAAAAAAGACGTTACAATTCTATAATTAATGGTGGAAACAAGCATATGGATTAACTAAGGATGATATTCGAAAGATAATTACTCAGTTGTGAATACGAATATCTTATTATATTTGTTGATGAATTTCTCAGGCATAACAGGGCATAATTCTCCAATAATTTTCATTTCATCGATGAATTCAGTATGATTGTATTCATCGCCTCGGAGATAACCTCTTTATCGGACTAAAATGCCTCCATATGTACTGTGAGCAAATCTTGCCATTTCTATCTTTTTTTCATATAGTTTTTGGCTTCAACATAAATATTAACAAGAGCCCCTGCGCCCGTTATTGAAGCTAGAACAATAGGGTTCAAAGTAATGCAGCCAGCAATCGCGCCAGAAACCACTAGAAAAACAGATGTCATTTTTAGTGTCATATCCATCTTCCTGAAGTGATTATACATTGCCAGGAGCCCATCACCTGACATTGCTTTAGTAGTGTAATAGTTGGGGGTATAGGGCCACTTTTACTCAATTTCGGCTCAGATCCTGGAAATAATAGCATAAACTCTTCTCAGTTCGTGGGAATTCATCGATTCGGCTTTTTCGTTTTTTCCACGATCTGAGAGCTTTTTAGTATAAAATATCCTTGATTTCTACCAACTATAGATACCACTACTTGTATTTCAGATTAGATTTAGAAAAATTACAGGGACACTTGGCTCAAATCCTCTTTTTCCTTATATTTTCCCTTGGGCTTGTTTTACCTCTGGATTCCAACTACTTTTTAACAAAGCTTCTCGGATTTTTAATTTTTGGGAATATCCATTGGTTCTGTCGGACGTTTGGGAATATCTATAGATTTTTTCGGATTTTTTATACTATTATGTTGACGATTTCTGAATTTCTGTAATTTTTTTATTAAGTATTTAAAACAAGAACGGTTAGCAAATTAATATCTTCATTAAAACATTTGTCACATTTATCACAATATTGAAACCCATATCCTTTTATTTCATTATGGTACTCTTCTTTGCAATTCATTCTATATTATTAGTTTAGATATTAAAATGATATAAAAATTTATTTATAATACTATAGTATGAGATGATAGGAAAAATATTATTACCCAACTATGTTTTCCAATACAAGATGAACTCGCTATTGATCATATTGTGTGCCCTTTTTGTGAGTCACAAATTAGTGAATATAAAAGTAATAAAGAAGATTGCTGTAAAAATCCAAATTTGTTAACAAACGATGGATATATTACTTGCATGAAATGTGGTCAGATCACTGGTCATGACTTTAAAAATAAATATTTTCAAAATTTATTAAAAAAAGGTATATATCATAGGAAATACCATATTGAGAACATTTTAAATGGGCTAGATGGTATTCAAATAAATTATAGACATAGAGAAGCTATTTATAAGATTTTTAATTTACTTGATAGGGTTCAACCAGAAATAAACAGTAATTGGAAGCGAATAATAAATTTAAAATGCATCCTCAGAATGTTATTTCAAATAATAGGATTACCATATAATGAAATTAAAATAAAACATTACAATTTTATAATCAATGGTGGAAACAAGCATACGGATTAATTAAGGATGATATCCAAAAGATAATTACACGGTTGTGAATGCAAATATCTTATTATATTTTTTTCAAACCTATTAGGAAGATTAGCTGTTAAATCAATTAACATTTTGTCTTTCGATTTAAAATATCAATGAATTCATTATGATTATATTCATCACCTCGTAAATTATTTCGTAAATCAATTAATACTTTATCATATATTATAGCTGCATACTTAAAAGTTTCAATTTTCTTTTTCAAATTTAGTTTTTCATTATATATAGCTAATAAAATACCAGACACACTAATTGAGCTAATAATAATTGGATTTAGTGTTGCTATACCAACAATATTACCAATAATAACTAATCCTCCTTAATTTAATTTCATAATCAAGTCTTTTTTCTTAAAATATTGATAAGCAGCGTTATACATCCATTGTTTTTTCTGATAATATTTGTAATAATCAATTAATTCTTTTTTAATTTCTAGATCTAAATTTTGATCAATGTGATTAAACTCAACTATATTAGAATTCATTATAAAAATAAGCTAGATAATTTGTAATTTTATTCAGTTTGCTTTAAAACATTTTGATTTTAATTGCTGATTGTCATTATGTAAATACTTTACTGAAATTAATGTCCTTTGTATATTAATTCATTTTTTGAAATACAAATGAATGTAATAAGTCACATTTGTTTCTGATTCTCCAAATTTAACTTCAAAATAATAAATACCTTCTGAAAAAAGAGGACTAACATATATATTTAGGCAAGCCTAAAAGCGAAGCTCCACAATTGTTTCCTTAAAATTAGCATTTACAGATAAACTAATATGGCAATGCCACAGGACTTGAGCCATGACTCTAGTAAGGACTTCTCTATATTGTGATTATATATATATACATATATATACTGTTTTGCTGCAGAACCAAAGCCACCATTCAATCAAGTGCAAACGTAGATTTTCGAAATATCATCGGCCTTTGTTTCACAGGAACTATATGATTATGATGAGTAAAAACGATTAACAAACTTTTCTTCGTCACAGTTTAATTACATCTGATTACATTTCGATACAAATAGTAAAAATCACTTCACTGGGTCAACAGTTCTAGTGTCCCACTATTAAACCAACTTGACAACCGAATTCGGTGACATTTTAATCTATCAAAACAAAATATTTTACAGCAAAAGTGCGATAAAACCTTAAAGTGAGCTCTCTTCAACACCGCCAATAAAAGAACAAAAGTACTTTGCTCGCCTTGTTTTGAACTTTTTATGGTGTTATTCTTGTCTATTACAGTAAAGACGATAGAAAGTGCCGTAGATGTCCTTTTTACAATAACATGGAAAAACGTTGAGCGAAATCGACTTTACTTTTCCTTGAGAAAAGTGACTGCGACAGACTGATCGAGCCTGGTACTTGAATCAACTCAGGTGATCAACTGCAATTATCTAGTGATGTTGAGAATGGTTTTATTCTTGACTTCGATCAATTACAAATATTGCAAACAACAAACCTTGACTACAAGTCGTGGGTGGTATTATTTTTGACATCACTGTTAATGATAACATCTGACTCAGGATTTCTGAAAAACATTTTTCAGCCGTAAACATTGAACAAAGGAGTTTTTACCCCAATAGCCTTGAAAATCTGCGATTTTTTAACTAACAACGAGAATTGCTTTTGAGGGACAACATATCGCTGGCATTTCCAATGCTGCAGCTGTTAAAAATCGCGTTTACGTTTGGCAATGAGTTGTCGATTACTCTTTGCGAGTTTCCAATAATGTCAACAAAGCGAAGCCGAGTATATAAACCCTCCGGACTTCGCTTGGCTTTTCTTCAACCAATTCTTTACCCAAAAAATGAGCGATAGCAGGGAAAGCGAAGAGTTTTAGGATCGAAAATGAAATATTGGATCGAAAATATGCATTTGGAAAAAAGACGAGCATTTTTTAGTCGAAACAGCATGAAAAGAACAAAAGGTAAGAAAACAAAGAACGATGCCGGCGATTGTTACTTTGGCGTTCCTCGTAGAAATTGGAAAACTAAGACAAGTAACAAACAAAATTAAACTCCTAGTCACAGAGACAAGTCACCATTTGTCATATAAAAGACACAACAGGAGTACTAACCTGCCAGTCAACAAATTTATCACTCCGAACACAGAGCTAAATCAGAAGCCGTCATTTCACACTGCAAAAGTATTCATTTGCTAAGCAGATACAAATCCTTAGCGGGCCTTGAAGTTTTTCACCGTCACTTTGTGTTACTTCCCGTGTCCACCAAGGAAGCTTCTTCAATTAAGGATTTTTATCGGCAAAACCGTCCAGTTCATTATTACACAGCAAAAGTCAGCAATCAAAGACAGCGTCTGCATGATTAAAACCCTGCGAAACCACACGATCTTTTCTCTCGTAAACTATAAAATAGCAAAGTCAGGCAATCTAATTTGTTCCTCTTAACATCCAAACGCTGATTCTCATCGGTTTAAACAAAAAAAGAACTGAGAAGAGGTCAAGGTAGGTGGCGAATATTGCTTGCAGGACGAAAACTTAAGCCTCGTTTTGGCCTGGCTTGAGCCTACGATGCAATTGAAAACCAGTACCTGATCAGCGGTCAACTTCAAAAAAACAGCTGACCTCGACAGCTCATAACTTGAGCCCGCAATGGTCACGTGATACTGGTCAGCGGATACGTTGTTTTGACAGGTGTCAATTGACCACAACATGGGTGTCTAATATCAAAGATGTCTGCTGTAAACCAGATGGTCAGCTGGAGTATGGCCGCCATGTTGGATTATAATTATTATTATTAGGACATTATTAATTATTGTGCGACGTCGTCGTCGTCGTCATCGTCGTCGGTCGCGCCTACGAGCAATACCGCTAGCCAAGATTACCATGAGAAAAGCAGTTGACGGGTTTCTATAGGTATGGGGCTCCGCTTTGCGGCCCTTCGGGCCGCTGGAGCTCCGCTATTATTGATAATATTAAAAGGTCTAATATTTGATATGTTGTTCCACTCTATCTGTATAGGTAATCACATGATTCCGAGTGCAATTTGGAATAAATAAGCACGAGTAATTTTTTTCAAAGACCAACAAAATTGCACGAGCCCGTAGGGCGAGTGCAATTTGTGGTCTTTGAAAAAAATTACTCGTGCTTATTTATTCCAAATTGCACGAGAAAAATCTTGTGATTACTTATTAATAATACACTTGAAAAAATAGACTACTTATAAAGCCCATACATTGACTACTGAGGTACGCAGAAGGCATTGCCCTCGATCTTCCGAAACTTGGAGAAGCTTCGAAAATATCCGGAGATCACCGGAAGTGTTCGGGTAATCTTCGGAAATCTTCGGTAATCTTCGGATAATTTTCGGAAATGTTCGGGTAATCGTCGGACATTGTCGGAAGCATTCGGGTGATCTTCGGAAGTGTTCGGCGATCTTCGGAAATCTTCGTGTGGTCTTCGGAAATCTTTGGAAGGTTTCGCACGATATTCGGCGGTCTTTGAAATACATCGGTTGGTCTTCGGAAGTCTTCGAGTCTTCGTTTTAACTTCGGAAATCTTCGTTGTAATTTGCACTGGTGTTACACTTGAACTGCACTGCTCTCAGCCAATCACAATCGAGTAATTTTTTCAAGTGTATTATTAACTTATTTACAGAACGGCCTTGCTCCTTTTTAACAACGTCTAACGTGAAATAATTCTGGGTTTTTCTACCCATGCAATAAATAAAAATATGATGTAATTTAAAACTGTATGGGATAAGAATGGCATTATTAAATTCTCCAATATTTAAAGTATGAAATGTGCCTGCAACAATATTTCCTTGATATCCTCCATAAATCATGAAAGGCAATTCAATAATATCTCTCCCATTTAAATCCAAATTCTGGTATAATTTTAATTTATCGTCTCCGTATGCAAACATGTTTTTTCCCCATCAAGCATTGCATTTCCATTTAAATCAAACTTTTATACAATTTTATGTTACTATTTTCAAAATTCCAAATTTCACCTATTCCATTCAATACTTTTTTACCTGCTAGATCAAAATTACTTTTATCTCCATTTTTCCATCTCTTTCTCTGAACAAAAATGTATTGCCATCATGTATTCCACTATTATTTAAATCAATTCCATTAGGAAAAAAGCTTTTCATGTTTGATCACCAAACATAATATTATTTTGACCTTGTTTTATTTTATGACCAGATAGATCGAGGTCAATGCCCAACCCCAATTCTGTTTTTTGGTCTGTTATTTCAAGTAAAAGTTTATTATCGCTATAAATTCCATGTGTGTCAATATCCAGATCAGTTTTCATAACCATTTTCCCATTTACAACTCCAAAAGCTCTGTCATAGACACGTACTTCACACCATATACCACCATATGTCCTGTTACCAAGGCACCACCATGACTAGGTGATTGTTCCTTTGACTTTATTCATTGTGAATCTGTAAGCCTTTTTATTTATTTCATGAGGAGATAGACTGTAATCAACAATTCCCGTAACAATGATATTACTTTCAGAGCTGCGTTCATTTACATTTTCCATTATATATTGAAGAATGATATGCTAGTTGCTTGGCAACGGGCGAAAGGACAACTGAAAAGAAATCAGAATCCCAGGCAGGAATCGAACCAACAACCTCCGTAACACCGGTCGGATGTGCTAACCACTGAACCAAGCAACTAGCATATCATCATTCTCACTGGCATATTACACCATTACCATCATTAATAATCATATTGAAAAACGTTTTTCTGTTGTCCTGCGGAGATATATGAGTATGATCAATGTATTTTTTGAGGTGAGCGTTTATCGTGCTCACATATCTTTTGCTAACAGCAGCACTGTCGTCTGTGTATGGAAGATTAATTATATTTTCACCTCCCATATCAAGGTTAGCGAGCATCCTATTCGAACCTGTTACACTGAGAAATTCTCATCGCCCTATTGTTTACTTGCTGGATTTCCATTGCTGTTAGACCAAGCTAAATTTGTAGTATTGAAGTTATTAGCATTTAAATCTCCTTGAAAAAGGATTGAATCGATTTAAGATAGTTGTTTTTTATATATTTTATATTAACTGCATCTGAATCAGAAGTTTCTGATGAATCATAATCTTTTAAATTTTCAAGCTTTTAATTATTCATATTCAAGTTAAAAGACAGATTTGACCATTGGTTTTCATATGATCTAACAATTGAGCTTCTAGATATCTTGTTCATCAGTTGGGTCTGACATGTTTTTAAGACGCTGCTCATTCATTTCTAAATCACCAGACATTTGATTGCTCCCATAAAGTTTTAAATAATTAGGGTTTGACACATACAGGAAGCGAAGAGAACGTTTTAACCTCTCCTATTGTTTGATTCCCGGTTGTAATAACAATTTCAGCATTTGAGTTGTCATTATTGGGAATGTACAATGTTTTAGGGCTTCTTTGTGATCTACTCACTATTCTGACGAAATTATTGTTATCGGGAAAAATAAATAATTCTCTTAATCTTATTGAGGCATTATTTCCATAAATAACACATTTATTTGAATTCATGTTATAAATTTCTGCAGTAATTAATTTATCTAAATCAGCTGCTGTAACATTAGTAGCTTGATTGTTAACTTTCAATCGACCATGGGTAATATTAAGATATCCCTGATTGGTTATATTCAATGCTCCTGTTATATTATTATTATTAACGCTATTTACTGCAATATCTGAAGATTTTCTTCCGCCTATTCCATCATTGTTCCCAATATTTTGGAAATGTAATGGTATGTTTGAGAAATCCTGATTTCTGGGTTTGATATCAGCAGTATCATTATAATCATCTCCCATATTTATTTCATGACAGAAAAGAGCATTATTTAGATCATAAACTGGAATTTTTCCTCTTCCAATGTTTTGGGAAGGTGAACTAAGAAGAGTTTTATCTACTTTGCTTGCTAACCCTGTTTCAAGTTGGTGTTTTGTTATAGCATCATTGTTTTCTGTTCCTTCATCAACATTTGTCAATTTTTTATTCTGTATATCATAACCACCATCATTTGTAAGCTTGAATCCGATATGATCTCTTCCATCTCTGCCGTCTCTTCCTGTAATACCACGGCTGGATTCATGAAAGTAATCATTTGGTAGTAATGCGTTTGAATAACTCATTATATAATATCTTATACAATTGTCTCATCAAAGTTTTTTCTTAGAAATTTCCTTGGTTTGTCAATATATAGGAAATTAAATGATTCTTGTGTTGCTGTTTTATAGTCACTTTTTAAAACACCATTTTCACGACAGATTAATGATTGTTCATTAGTACTGGGAAATTCGAAAATACAGCAATGACTTGCATTAATTCGTATTGTTTTATCAGTATTGAACCAGGATTGTGACAGGTATAGCGATGTTTCTTGTTTACAAACATTGACGTCAAATTTCTTTTGATATTCAAATTTGCCAGCCACCGAACAATAGCATGTATTGTTTCAAAAGCCAATAAACCTCTGGTTGGCACATTAATAACAATAGGTGACGTAACGAGAAACATCGCTATATGCAGCTACAGTTCTTGTTTCTGCTGTTTGTGAAATAATCTCTTATCTCTTTATCATGGCCAGTATTAAGAAAATCATCAAATATTTCAAGCTTTTGTTTAGCATCTGGCATATCTTTCAATGGTATTATTTTCTCATTGCTGGCTTCAATTATGTCATGACCAACTTCTTTGCTAATTGGTTCCAATGTTTTTAACAAATTCTGATATTTTGACTGTTGTAGATTTCTGAGCAGCCTGTAAATCATATCCAGCAATAAATTAGTTTTTCCACGTCCTGAAGGTGCTACTATAAGCATCCAAAAGCATCTATCAGGCATGAATTTGTATTTTTGTTTGTAATTTGTTGTTTCATCGCCTTAAACATCATAGTTTGGTATACGCATTCTGTTATACAACATACTTATATTATTTAGTTCAACTGTTAGTTCAACGCTTGGTTTTATATAACATAATTGTATATTAGACAGAAGAAGAAGCAAAAACAGAGGTTAGAGATTATGAAATTGCTATTGAAGATGAAGTACCGGATTATGGGATGGTGGATCTGTTTGATGAAGGTGTTCTCCTGGATAGCCAAAAACAGATAGTACCCAAAACATATGAAGAATCATTAAAAGATGTCCTTTCAGGGCAAAACAAAAATAGGTTGGTCCTCAATATTTGACTGAAGAACCACATGCAAGAGATACCTCCAGAATATGGAGGCGAGGAGATTGATTATGCTTTGGTTGAAGAAGACAATACTAACAAGATGCTCGATGATATGAGTTTATTGAATTATGATGATGTGGAAGCTCAACTCATGACGCCAAAAATTGAGAAAGAATTATTTGAAAAACAAAGTCATCAAAGATTCCAAATTTAAACAAAGTCAGTTAAAACGACACAAAGCTCAAGTATCTAAAGCTTACAACAAAGGTGAAATAAATGATGCGCAAAGACAAATGGAATATAAAAGAATAGATAATGCAAAAGCTGTTTTAAATCAATATATTAAATATTATGAAAATAAACTCAAAACAATTAAAGGCTCTGGACGAAAAACAACAAAAAAGGCGAAAATGTATTCTTTTTTAATGATCCAAAACAGCTGCTCAAGAAGCTTGAAATCATTATTGGAGAAATTATGGCTGGAAATAAATCAATTAATATGCGAAGCATGGGTGTTACATTATTGGACGCACTATTAAGAACATCAGCAATAAATAAAACCCAGCATGAAAAACTGTATAAAACATATCTTAAATAATCCAATCATATTATATAAATGGAAAGAGAAATAGTTTTATCACGTTATAATGTTAAAGATGGAAACAATAGACCAGGTAATTTCGTTACGTATTTGAACCCGCCATTAATATTTGACAAAAATCATGAGTACGTGATAGGATTGAACCGTGTTTTCACTCACAGTGATGAGCTTTACATGGACAAATATCAATGCTGGATATAATAATCAGCTTATTATATTTTCAAAAGATGGAGGATCAACTTTTACCAATATAGAGTTTGGTCAAGGTGTATGAAATTATGATGATATTTCTAGGTATATTGGGCCAAAAAACTGTTTTTAAAGAAGAAGGAACAGGAAAAGATGTATATCCCATGACATTGGAATTTGATGAGCCGACTTTTAGAGTAGTTATAAGTTAAAAGAAAATTATCAGCTTGATTTAACACATGGAAAATTTTATGATTTGATAGGCTTTGATAAAGTTATTTTAAAAAGTCCTGTTAATATTGGGGTTAGGATGCCAAATCGTGCTCAAAATACAGAAATCCTGAATGTGCATTGTGATCTGGTGAATGACAGTCTTGTAGATGGTTTTCAATCTGATATTATCTACTCTTTTGGTACCGGAGATTTGAGGCAATCTTATAGTTTTACTAAAGAACCAAGAAGAATAACTTACAATCCTGTTAACAAAAACACAATTAGTAGTATCAGAATTTGTGTTACAGATACTAAACGAAGAACTGTTAATTTCAACAATGCCGATACAGCATTTTCTATTATTCTGAAAAGAATCAAATAATATAACCAAATAATATAAAATTAACTCCTATGAATTCACAAAAATATACCATCCTTCACTAGTAAGGTTGGTTTACAGCCACAAAGGAAATGGAATAATTGTTGATGATATATTTAAAGGAAGCGGTATTTTGAAAACAATAACCAAACCATAAAAAAGTATTTTCAAACCGTTGGCAAAGAAAGCCATAATGAGCAGATCAGAACGACTAAAAACGAAACTTGGGGGTTAAAGCGGTGATTTTATTATGAAGAAATTGGAGAACAAATTTGGAAAACAAAGAAAATTAGCATACACAAAAGAACAACCTATACAAACCATACCGGAACAATCAACTGATGATATTATCAATCGTTTGATTTCAGGATCAGGAAGAAAATAATATAATCTAAAGATATAACATGGTTCTTAGATCAAACGAATTATTACAAAGAAATGAACAAGTCCGTTATCAAGTTGATGATGTTCTTAGAACACCTGGAACAATCAACATCAAATCAAAAACGGATACAAGTTTACTATCAATGACCGATCTGCTTTTTATGATTGGTATAATGCATTTTTTGAAGTCCAGTTTCAGCTTCAGAAATTAGCTGATGGAAACCGTTATGATGCTGACCGGATAACAGCGATTAACGGTTCGCATAGTCTAATCAGCTGGTAAAATTGTATGTGATACAGATAATCTGCACAATGCCACCTTGGGGTGACGATTTTTCAAGAAGTGTTGCTAAAAATAGTCTTTGGTATTTAGACACAAATGCTACTACAGCCAATAATAATGTTGGTTTCGAAGCACGGGGGCTATTAACTCGTCAAAATGCAGCTGGAACGGCGCCTTCAGACGTTAATGTTATTATCCCAGTGAACAGATGACGACGAATTGATTCACATGGCTAATGGGACGAATCCTGGAAGAGTTGTTGTGAACAGATTCCTTCTTTGGGTTCTGCGTCTTACACCAAAACATTCGATGTATGATAAATTTGTCAGTTCATTCTTGAAAGAAACACAATGGAAATATATGAGACAAATGTATGAAGTATCACCGCCCACAAGAAACACAAGCGGCTTTTTCCAAATATCTGCAGCAATCGACAATGTAGGACATGTTTTTGTATATCTGAAAAAGTCTTATCGTGATGCAAATAACCATAGACAAAGTGAAAACAGTCCTTATACAATGAATACATTTTCTCTTGATAATGCTAGTTTGAATAATTGTAGATTAGAATATGGAAACGGCATTTATTATCCCGAAACTGAGTATGATGGTGATTCAAAAGTAAGAATATATTTAATGATTTGATGGCATATGCAATGAGAAAAAATGATTACAACACAGGAATACAATTAAACCTTTCAAATTATAATTCATTGTATTCTATTATCTATTTCAATATGGAATATCAAACAGAGAAAGTAACCAGGGATCCACAACAACTTATATTCAGATATCGATTAACAGCTAATGCAACACAAAATTTCGGTGTTCATGCTATAGTTCTATATGATGAAATTGTTAAAATTGACACCTACGAAGGACCTTATGGACTTCCTGAACCTCTGCGTTACGTCTACCTACTTCCAGTACAAGGGCAAACACTACAAACAGTTGCATGGAACAGCTATGGGTTCACAAACCCATCACCACTTTACGGCAACTACTGACGAACGTTATGGACAAAGACGAACCAAAGGACAAACAGGGAGCAGTTTACAAGATCAAATGCTGCGACTGCAAGGCCACCTATATCGATGAGACCGGCAGAAACGTAAGACTGACTGAACAAAAAGCGAGTGACGAGAAATGGTGACCTCAACAATAGCATTGCTGAACACCATTTACAGACAAACCGCAGAATCGACTGGGACTCCGCTGAATGCGTTACATACAATACTAATTACTACAAACGGATCGTATTGGAAAGCTGGCTTACTAACTTAGAACAGACACCACTAAACTGTTGCCGACAACCTCCCGCACCTTACAAACGACTTGTCGACGACATAAACAACGGACAAACAACAGACTGACCGACAACAACACACGTAGAGTCACGGATCGAAACGCACCAATCACTGTTTACAACGACAAACAACAGACCGACCAATTTTACTAACAATACACGTACACACATTAGACAACAAAAGACGGATCGAAACGCACCAATCACTGTGTACAGTCTTCACATCCAGTGAAAACTAGGCTTAACCGACAGTCGACCAATAACATCACGATTTCGTTGACCAATCACATCAACGACCAGAGTATTTATACCATCTACTGACATTACACCAATCACTTGACTCTGATGATGACTTCCGCTCAGGTTGTCGAAAGGTCAGTCAATGTCACCACAAACAGTCCTTCTCAGGACTACACTCACCCAGACGATCGTCCTCCACTTAATTATGATATGATGACTCCTGGGTTCAAACCATTTACGAATGACCTAGTTATTGCTTAATTAATTTTATTATAATAAGTATCTTTTATAAACTGAAATTTTTTTAAAATATAATATATGACACAAGTATATAAAATCAACGTAAATTTATCACCCAATCAGGAAAAGAACCTTATAAATGCATTTCAAAAAAGAGAGACAATTGTGCTTAGATTAAGTTATAATCAATTAACTGGATCTGATACTCTTCTTGTTCCAGCAAATATAGTTAAGAAGTTGGAAAAGAGTAAAAGAATGAACAAAGGTATGGATATCAAATTATCAAAAACAAATATTCGAAAACAATTAGGAGGCAGTCTTTTGTCTACAGCTTTATCACTGAGCATGAGAGCTTTACCAACTATTGCTAAAACAATTGAATTAGCTGGATTAAGCACAGGTGTTGAAACAGGAGTTAAAAATTGTTTGGAAAAGGACAATCAGGAGGCCTTTTGATACCTCCAGAAAATCTTGCAAAATTAGCTCCATATATGAAATTATTGACTTCTAAACAAGGACAAAATCTCATGAAAGCCTTGCAAACTGCATCTGGAATTCGTATTAAACCAACAAAAAGTCAATCAGGAGGCTTTCTAAGTACTTTATTGGCTTCTATAGGTATCCCCCTTGCTCGTAATGTTACTAAAGGTTTAATCGGTAAAGGAGCCCCAAAATTGGGAATGCCTAGATATCCTTTCCCAAATGAAGGTGGAAATCATCAATTAATTCAAAGGCCTGATCCTTTCATTGGAACATGGGATCAAATGCTACATGGGATGGGTAAAAAAAAGGCAAGGGTCTCCTACTAGGAGAAAAGCCCATTCAACAACATACCAATTTTAGGAACAATCTTGTAAAACCAAAATTTTATAAAAATATTCCAATGTCAAATTATGATTTATTAGCTTGGTGTAAATATTTGAAGATACCAATAAATGAGGTATTATCTAGACATCAAAATGTTCCACATAATCACTTTCAAGCACTTTTTGTTTATAATCCTGAACCAAGCTACATGAATGGAAGTCATTGGGTTGCTAGTTTTGTAAAAAAAAAAAATGGTGTTATCAATTATTTTGACAGTTTTGGAATGCCGCCGTTTCAGGAGCTAGTTGATCATGCTAAAAAAAAGAATCTTACATTGTTCCACCAGAATAATCAATTAGAAAAATCTGTTGACAACAACTTGTGGTTACTTTCGTTTGCACTTCTTAAATGAGATGAATAAGGGTACAACATATTATGATCTATTGAAGGTATTCGACATTAATAACACCATGACAAATGATAAATTCATTGAGAAATACTTCAATTTAATATAATGTATATGTATAATGAAACAATATTGTGTTTAACAGAAAAAACAAACAGAATGCGTTCAAGGTAGTGAACAATATATTACAACCAAAAATGGACGCACAATAAAGAAATGCAAATGTACTGAATGCGGAATAACAAAACAAAGTTTGTTAAGAACCAGGGAAACTAATTAGCCCTGTCTACGGGCAGGGCCACTTTTAGATTCATTGGCTGAAACATTGTACCCTATAACGAAAGACAATGGGGTCATTGGTTAGCTAGAAATGCTATTAATACAAAACAGAAATTGGGCCTTGGTGTATCAAAAAACGGAAAAAGCCGTAGAGTGAAGAAATAAATTGGCAACAACAATCGGCAGATGAACTACATAAACCCATAAAGCGTAACTTTACTCGGCGGCGTGTAATTGTAAATCACATTGATGAAATATGGGCTGCAGATCTTGTTGAAATGCAACAATTCAGTAAATGGAATAAAGGCTACAAGTATCTTCTTATGGTAATTGATGTATTCAGTAAGTACGGTTGGATTGTACCATTAAAAGAAAAAAAGGTTTCTATCTTATAAGATAGAGAGCATCCACAAAAGGGCTATGCCCATCATTTTTCCTTCAATAAATTACAATGAAGCATTAAATTCACTCAGTCTAACAACACTAAGCGAGAGGCGCGCCCATCTGTGCCAGGTTTATATTGACAGACTCCGGAATGAGACCCATTCCTTGCACTTTCTGCTCCCCAAACGGGACGAGTTTGTTCATAATTACAACCTCAGATCTGGCGTTAGCCGTATCATGCGTCCTTCTTGTAGAACTAAGTGCACGCAAGAGTTTGTCACTTACAAGTTCATCTAGTGACTTGTACTGTTTTATTCATGATATAGTTTTAGTACTTATACCTTAGTGTTTATTGAACTTATATTCTAGTATTATATAACTTTGTACATAGCTCAGTAATTCAGCCTTATGTTGTGTATATTGCTGCAATGACTTTTTAATAAACTATCTATGTATCTATATCTGAAGCATTCAAAACTATCGTCAGAGAAGGAAGAAAACCAGAATATTTAGGGACTGATAAAGAGAAATAGAACATATGATAAAAAAATAATAAACGAACCAGGATTATATTCTCTAATATTTTCATCAAAATTGGAAAGAGCAAAGCTATTTAGTGTTGTTCTCCCATCAATCAGAAAATATGGACAGTACAAACGTTTTGACAATCCCAATAACCATGTGATCAAGAAAGGGAATGAAACAGAATTGCATTACAAAATTGTTGATTACATTAAAAGATTCTATCCTGATGCCCTATTAATTGCACAATGTCCTGAAAACCAAGATACTGAAGAAAAAAGAATAGATTCTTTCAGAAAAGGGTATCAAAAAGGTAATCCAGATCTTATTATTGGTGATTACCATATTAATTATCGTGGACTATGTATTGAGTTCAAATCGCCGACCAATTAATATCAAATATCAGAAGCACAAATGAAAATGAAAGTAAAATATCAAAGGAATGGTTACAAATTTGTTATATCCAATGATTATGATAGCATTCTTCGGACAATTATTGATTATATGAATAATATAAGAGTTCCGTGTGAATTCTGTCTGGGGAAATTTATTTCCCAAGCTACACTTAATGTACACAAAAAACGGTTCCACAGAATTGAAAATATCTAATCTTATGTAATGTTTAAAAAACGAGCAGGAGTGTTTTATCGGGTTTAAAACCACGCGGCGTAGCCGAGTGGTTTTTGACCCGATAAAACACGTGCTGTGAGTCTGTTGAACGGCTTCAAAAACATTCTTCAGAATCAAATGAAGAAGATGAAGATGTTAGACAATATTGGACTTGTTCATGTGGGAAACAATACGTTACCAAATTAAGATCTAAAGAGAATATATATGAAGAGTGAATTTGATTTACATTTAGCAGTTGTCAGTTATTTGAAAGATAATTATCCAAATGATATTTTTTATATTTCAACTTTGGGTGAAAATTGTTACAGTAAGAAAAATCAGATGGTATATATAGCTGGAACACCAGACATTTGCCTAATAAGTCGTAACAAATGCTGTTTATTCATTGAATTAAAGTACTTGAATTAAAGTACTTGAAATTATCTTATTGACAAGAATAAGCAAAACATAAGATCAAAAAGTTGGGACATCAATTTTTTTTATCCAATAATTTTGAACAAATAAAGAAGGTGTTATTGATGAATATCTACAATAGATCGTTCATTTGGGAGGGAGGTAAGGGGATGGTCTGAGGATTGCTACTGAAATAAGCTGTTTTTTCAACTATTTTGTTTTTTACCAAAGAATGTTCGAAGATTTCTCATTATTTTATGTACTTATATTATGATGAAAAATTCGACTATAAAAAAGTTTTTGAAAACATATATAAAGGTTTGGTAATTTAATTCTAGTAAGATAGAAAATCTTCAAACTACAACCAGTTGCAAAATTGTTGAGCCATTTGCAATCAAAAACATCTTTTCTTTCTCTAAAATGCCGCTGCTATGAAATCTATGAGATACAACACACAACCCCTCCCTCTCCCCCTTTCAAAGTTGTCCCTCAAAGTTTCGAGTATGGTGTTGCACTGTTAGCAACTTTGATAGGAGGGGGAGGGAAAGCGAAAGATCATGGAAACATCATTGAAGGCCAAATGGTGTACAGTGTCTCAAGTATTTTGCAACTCGTTATAGCAATGGTGTATCATCATTTCAGACCAAGGATGGTAATATTCCTCAACAAGCAATTGGTTAAACGCACTCAAACAAAAAAATTCTAATGATAGTGTAATTATGAACGCACAACAATTAATAAATGAGCTAAAACAATTATTACAAATTAAAAAACAACTGTACAGTCCTATACAGTCTTTGGTCCTATGTACTATTACACAGGACAAAAAAGCAAACATCAATAAGACCTATTCCTGTACCAAGACACAGTGTCAAACAGCTTGTAGATAACTATGAAAATATGATTATTGAACCACCAATGGCATTCAGAGATGAAAAACCAATACCTGCTCCAAGAAAAGAGAAACAAATAACTCCTCCAAAACCAGCTCCTAGAACTGTATCTCAGTTAATGGATAGACCATTGAAAGGGTATACAAGATCATATAATATAGGTATAAAAGATGAAAAAGATCCATTATTTCAGCTCCAAAACACAAGAAAAGCTGTTGAATATCATCTTATAAGAATATTACGGGAAATGAAAGGAATGAAAATGGTTGAAACATTAAAAGTCACATTTGAAAAGCTTAATGGTGATCAAATAATAACTAAAACAGCATACTTCAATAGTAAACCACTAACAATAATAAATAATGATGTGATTCCAGAAACATTACAAATATCAAAAGAACAAATATTGAATCTGGTAGCTGTCTGGATATCTGAAGGCAGTGGTTGGACAATAAAATCAGTTGATAATCATTATGTGAACATAGTAAAATATAAGGCAATGAAGGGTAAATCCTATATTAAATTACCAGTCGAATTACAACATCATAAAAAAGGATTGATTAACATGAAAAATAAAGACAATGAATGTTTTAGATGGTGTCATATCAGATATTTGTGGATCAATTAAATTATGAGGGAATTGAATTTCCTGTTAGTACCAAACAATACAACAAAATTGAAACACAGAAAAGTATAAATGTTAAGGTATTTGTATATGAGAACAAAGAATTATTCTCCATATTTATATATATGTATCAAAAGAAAAGTTTAAAGATGTTATGAATCTATTACTGATCACAGAAAATAAAAACAAACATTATGTATTAATCAACGATTTTATTAAATTTATGTATAATCAAACAAAACACAAAGAAAGAAAACATTTAGGTCATAACGTAGTTTCATGTTATGATGATGAGTACACAAAGCCTGTACGAATATATAGAGGAAAAAATGCTCTTTATAAATTTGGAAAAAATGATTAAGGAAGTTGGTGATTGTAAAACAAATAATGAAGAAGTATTTCAATAAACCTTTGAATACGACAGAAGTTGAGGAAAAAGATTCCAAACAGCTGATAAATGCCACATATATGATAAAAAACATAAACATGATAAACATGACAGACCAGTTCAAGATCATTGTCATATTACAGGCAAATATAGAGGAAGTGCTCATAATGTCTGTAATCTTGAATTGAGAATAAATCCTGAAAACATTAAACTTCCAGTGATATTCCATAATCTGAGAGGCTATGATAGCCATTTTATAATGCAAAAGATTGGCAAAATAGCTGAAAAACATAAATTGAATATTAATTGCATACCTAATAACATGGAAAAATATATGGCTTTCATGCTTGGTAAAAATCTTGTATTTCTTGATAGTTTCCAATTCATGAGTCCATCACTATATAAATTAGCAAACAACCTTCCTGACGATCAATTTAAGTATACAAGTAGGGTATTGAAAAATAAAAAATTGGAATTAATGAAGCAAAAAGGTGTTTATCCTTATGATTATATGGATAATTGGAAAACGTTTGGAGAAAAACAATTACCTACTAAAGACCAATTCTATAGTATATTAAATGATGAAGAAATATCAGATGAAGATTATAAGCATGCTTAATAAGTTTGGAAAGCATTCAATTGTAAGACAATGGGTAACTATCATGACCTATATTTAATAACTGATATATTAATGCTTACAGATGTATTTGAAAACTTTAGAAAAACATGTTTACAATACTATAAATTAGATCCATGTCATTACTTTACAAGTCCTGGATTATCGTGGGATGCAATGTTAAAAATGACTGGTATAAAATTGAAACTCATGACTGATACAGATATTTTTCAATTTATTGAAAAAGGATTGAGAGGTGGAATATCATATATAGCCAACAGATATGGATTAGCAAATAATACGTACATGAAAGAATACGATGAAAAGGCCCCAGAAAAGTATATTATGTATCTAGATGCTAATACTTTGTATGGATGGGCCATGAACCAATATCTACCCACAGGGAATTTCAAATGGTTGAGTCAAAAGAAGATAGACAAAATAAATCTAGGAGCTTATACTCCAGAAAATAAAAAAGGATTGATATTAGAGGTTGATCTTGAATATCCAAAAGAATTACACAATCTCCATAATGATTATCCATGTGCTGCAGAAAAGATAAAAGTAACACAAGGTATGTTATCTGATTATTGTAAAAAAAATACATAAGAAATATAATATAAGCACAGGATTAGTAGATAAATTAATACCAACATTATCCGATAAAACAAAATATGTTCTACATTATAGGAACTTGCAATTGTATTTGGATCTTGGAATAAAACTAAAGAAAGTGCATAGAGTATTAGAATTTGATCAGAGTCCTTGGTTAAAAAATATATTGATTACAATACACAAAAAGAACAAATGCTAAAAATCGTTTTGAAAAAGACTTCTTCAAATTGATGAATAATAGTGTATTTGGTAAAACAATGGAAAACATGAGAAAAATAGTTGGTGTAAGACTAGTGACTGTTAAAGGCAAACTATTAAAACTAACAAATAAAGCAACTTAAACAACAATAAAGTAAAATATTCAATGTGAATCTAGTAGCTGTGCACAGAATTAAAGAGATATTAACTCTAAACAGGCCGGCTTATGTGGGTATGTGTATTCTTGATCTGAGCAAAACATTGATGTACGATTTTTATTACAATTATATAAAACATAAATACAAAAATAGAGCTAAATTGATATTTATAGAATAAAAGCTTCTTCAAAGATAAAGACAAGTTTGATAACAGTGATTATTCAAAAGATAGTCCATACCATTTCTCTCAAAATAAGAAAGTGATTGGTAAAATGAAAGATGAAGCTGCTGGAATACCAATTACAGAGTTTATAGGGTTAAGATCTAAAATGTATTCATACATGAGAGATAATCTCAAAAATGAAAAAACAGCTAAGGGTATGAAAAAGATAACAATCAGAAAAGATATCAAGCATGAAAATTACAAGAACACACTATTCAAGAATAAACGAATGTATCACCAAATGAAAACCATGAGATAGGAAGCTACAAACTGAGTAAAGTATTACTTAGTTGTTTTGATGACAAAGGATATATTCTCAAAGAGGGAGTAAGCAGTTATGCTCAAACTTTGAAACAAACTTTTGAAACAAAAACAAGCCCATGATAAAAATTAAGGAAAAAGAGGTTTTGAGCCAAGTGTCCCAGTAATTTTTCTAAATCTAAACTGAAATACAAGTAATGGGATCTCGTTGGTGGAAATCAAGGATACTTTACAACAAATATGCTTCAGATCATGGAAAAAAGTGATAAAAATCGAATCGATGAGTTGACACGATTTGAGAGGAGTTCATGCTATTGTTTCCAAAATCTGAGCCGAAATTGAGTAAAAGTGACCCTATACCCCCAACTATGACACTGCTTGCCTTATAAATGTAACATTGCTTATGATATAATGCATAAAGATTGATTAATTCTTGTTCCCGTTCAGTACTCAAACTTCTGTCAATATGATTGACATCAAACATTTCTTTCTTTTCTGTCATATATCAGTTTGTTATATTAATTTATGGCGATGTGTATTTAAACTGAATCCGCGGTGAATGTAACACTAAACACAGCCTCATCATTTGTCAATATGATTAAAATCAATAATTTCTTTTAAATTTTGAAATCTAATATCAAACTGATAAAGACCTTTGTTATAAATAATTGATGAATTAATTTTTTGTTCTTTTAAATTACGTGTTGTATTAGGAGATAGTATTAAAGGTGTATTAAATCTCCATCCTCCTCCTGTTTTATGTTCCAATCTCTCTATTGATAAAGTTGCTGTATATTTTGTATTACTAAAGCATAAAGTTTTAATTTCATCTAGTTTTGCTTCAAAGGGAATAATAATTTTATTATCATATTGGCCAATATTTAAACTATGATAGTGATTACTAATATTTCCTCTAAATCCACAATGAATATAAAAAGGATATCCAATAATATTTTTTCCATTTAAATCTAAGTCTGTTTGCACTACCATTTTACCATTTTCTATTTTATAAACTTGATCAAATGTAGACGGAGAAATACTATTATGCAATCCTGATACACCATAAATGGTTATATGACCTATGTTATTCGAATCTGTTCTCAAGCCATGAATATCATAATATATATAATCAGTGACTAATCCTGTTCTTAAAGCATTTATTTCAACAAGTAGTTTGATATAACCTGTTGTTGTTCCATGTGATTGAACAATCGTTGAACTTTGTTTTATGATATCACCTGTTCCAATACTTGCTGTAATTGATGAATTATTTAATACTGGAGGATAATATTCTATTATGATTGTATAATGTCCATTCTATGGTAATGATAAAGATTAAATCCCAGTCTTTGTCTGTAATTTGATGCCCCAGAAACTCCTAGAGTAAAATTGGAAGCTCTTTTATTGATGTTATGAGCAGATCCAATAAAATCAGAAATATTACTAATTGATACATGTGGTGTTTCACTGGTAGAATCATCAGTATCTTTTATAAGATAAGCAAAAACATTGTTCAAATTGGATGGATTGACATGAGAGTCATTAACGTATTTTTTCATAATTTGCTGTTAATTGAGTAAATAGATTTGTGTTCGAAGTGTTTACCTCATGATTCAAAAAACTCACATTTCAGCAGCGTCATTTTCGTCTGACAATGGAGTGACAACATTCTTATTTTTTTGATTTCCCATAACAAGGTTGGAAAGCATCTTGTTCTTCCCGAAGACACTGAGAAATTTTTCATCTGCATACTGTTTGTTAACAGCGTTTTCCCGTTTTGTTGGCCATGCGAGATTGATGATTTCGTTATTGTTTGCATTTAAATCACCCTGAAGAATAGGTTTTGTTCCATTTAGATAGTTATCTTTTATGTATTTTATATTAGGAAGATCACTGTCTGATATATTACTACTGTCATTGGAGATGAGTAGAGACAATGGGCCTTGTTGTCTTGCAAAACTGAAATTTCTAAATTAATATCTTCCGGAATAATAGAATAAAAGAAGAAAGTGCGATTAAGAGGTGGATCTAAAGAATCAAAGAATGCGTTTATGGTTTGAGGAATTTTAGAAGCCAGTTTGCTCCCAACAGTGGCGAAATATTTGTTAAGAATATTACTTATTTCCTTCGGGTGACTAGTTGGAGCCTCATTCGGATTAGGGCGAATAGAGTTAGTTGGATTGTGCTTGTTTTTCTTTTTACAGTTTCCGATTAGCTCGTTAATTTCTTTCCAAGTTTGATGCATATGACGTATGTTGAGATGAAAAAACTTTGGTAGTAGTTCGCTTTATTTAATCTCGTAAGGGAGATGATTTTATTTCTGTAAGATTTGTATTTGTCCCAGTCTGAGGAATATAAGCGGTCATTCTTTACCCTGGATGATTTTTTTAAACCCGCAGTCAGCCAAGGTTTAGCAAGGAATTTTCGCTTGCGTTTGGATATACTTCTTAAAGGGGCG
>OX419336.1:15425978-15438478 GCA_948470475.1 Galaxea fascicularis | reverse complement strand
TGAACATTGTGTTGAAGTTATTGGAGAACTGGCATCCGTTAGAAACACTGGAGATGAAGCATCTAACGTTCAAAACTGTGGCTCTTGTTGGTCTGGTCTCAGCTCAGAGAGGTCAGGCTCTGGCAGCACTGACGTTAAAGGATATGTCAGTGTCGGAGGATGGAACGAGATTCTGTGTGTCAAGACTGTTAAAAACATCTCGACCAGGAAAGAGCTCAACACCAATCATAGTACCAAAGAACACGTCGAATGGTAGGCTGTGTCCACACAGTACTCTCCAGACGTATACCAGTCGAACAGAGTCAGTGAGGAATTCCATTGGTACAGATTCAATTTCAATCTCGCTGTGTTCACCTTTCAAGGCGGTTGGAAGTTCCTCGCTGTCAAGATGGTTGAAAACTGTTCTCAGTTTGGCGGGAATTGATTCATCCGTTTACACAAGTCACAGCTTTCGAAGCGCTTCTACGTCGAAAGTTCTATGGAGACTTCATAAGCCTTGAGCCTGTTTTCCCCACGAATGTGATACATCGCCTCTGCATAATCATCCTCTTCCTTTGTCGTTTCTTCGACTAAATGCGTTGGCTGCTCTTTCTTCCTTTCGCTATTCTTGCCATCTCGTTTACCAGGTTGTTTAGTTTCCCGCCTCCAGGACTCAGTTCCTTTGTTGCTTTTCCCTGACGACTTATTGCGGCAGGCTTTGGCTAAGTGCCCTCGTTTCCCACAGTTAAAACACTGAGCATCTTTAAATCGACAGGTTGACGTTTCATTTGGCTCGCCGCAGCGGTAGCATTCTGTATTTGAAGCAGGATTCTTGGTTTTATCCCTTGGTGACGAGTTGACTTTGATGGCTCGATGAACTTTGCTGGGGGTCGTTTCCGAATGGATATGAACCACGTGCTTCGAAGCCAATTCCATCGCCAAGGCAATCTCTTCGGACTTCTTCAGGGTCAAAGACGATTCCGCTAGCAATCGCTGCTGATTTTTTTTGTCATTTATGCCACAGACTAAACGATCTCAAAGCATTTCTGGTAGAGTTTCGCCCAAATTAGAACAAAGGCCTTTCCTTGACAAGCGACTTCCTTGAAAGATTTTAAGAACAAATTGAGTCACCACAGTTTTGAGTAAGTTTTTAAGTAGTTTAGTTTAAATAAGATTTTAAACAAGGCCTCCAAGAAAAGCAGCCTTTATTATTTTATTTTTTATTTTCATTTTTATTCTTTAGTGATTGTAATTAAGTAGAGAGTGAGTTAATTAGTAGTAATAATTAATTAAGCTGATGGAACTACCGTGTATAAATAAAGTTATCCTATCCTATCAGACCTCAAACGATGTGTATATATATGTATATATATATATATATAACTTTTGATGTCACATAACTCGACTGGGCTGGTTGCGCTTGAACGAGCATAAACAATGACTCTGGTACATTTTCGCTGCATGCAAAGAAGAACGTGAAATGAGTGAATATTAAATTTGCTCGAGAGCGTGAGCGCGTAACGGTGATTTTTTCCTTTCTTTTTTTTTTACGTCGACAGCATTCTCCAAGTCAAACAAATAGTCCTAATCGTGAACGTGAAGAGTTTCAAAAAAGGGAAGTTAGTTTGACGACGGGTCGTTGTTGCTAAAATTTTGTGTTGCAACGCACGCCAATAGGCCATATTCGTATTCTCGGTATTGAAATGGATCTAGCATGAAGTGGAAGCTCTTACGGGGGGAATACATTTACATATGTAAAGAATCCCCCGCAAGAGCCTCCACTTCATGCTAGATCCAGTTCAATACCGAGAATACGAATATGGCCTATTATGGAAGTGGAGTAAAACTCGCAAATTTGTTTTCAAGACCGTGGTTTAAAGAAATCGCCACAAAGAAATAAACATGGCTCGTTCCACGCTAACGTTTATTTCATGTTTTCTTGAACGTTGCCCAAATTTTCAACAATGTCAGCAATACTTACCAAGTGACACGGTGTTTGTCTTTGAGAAATTAATAATCTGCCTATCAAATTACATGAAATGTCAATAACAAGCAAGCAGTAAATAGCTAGCTAGGTTTTTGTAAAGCGGGGGCACTCTCGTGAGTGCCGAATTCTAAGCCTGTGAGAAAAATTTCAAATTTGGAACCAGTGCTGAAAGGTCAGATGTTTTCAGTGCTTACAACATTATATCTGATAATAACGGTGAAATGGACAAATGCTGGTAGACGAACAAAACAAGCTAATGAGTGAACTATTGTTTACCTTCCACCAGCATGGCGGCGATGACGTAACGTGAAAAGCACCTATATACTGACTTAAGTTGGAAAAAAACCTTGGACACACCGATTTCGTGGTCATGAGAATGCAAACAACTCCGAATCACTATAATCACATTCAGTGAGTCTAGAAATCCTTTGAAAAGTGAAAATCCTCAATCCACAGAATGTACTCAAATTTGTCTGGCTGAACTGGCCCATCTGGGGCCAGCTGCACTTCACCCGCCCCCCTCTAGCCCGACCCTCAAAAGATGAATTCAGAAGGTGATCGACCAAACTATTTTCATTCCCACGCTGTAGTGCTCGTTCGATAGGAATTAGTTTTGACGGCAATTATTTTCATAAAAAATACAGCAGAAGGAGAGAGAATGAAAGTTAGTTTGGCACTTGGTTTTCTACCTTTAATTTGTGCTAGTGATCTCACTTGTGTCTAAATGTAGCTATCAAGCTGTTCACTCTTTTCGAGGACTTTAGTGCGATTGTCAAACAAAACAATGCTTTTTCATGAAAGCATTACGTGTGGAGTAGACAAAGGCGTACAGTTTAGCGCAGGTAACAATGACGCGGCCCCTTCATTCCTCGATCTAATTTTCGTCGCAGGTTCATACTTCGAGCTATCGAAAGACAGCTCCCTGTTCTCGGTGGTGTACGGTTTAGGAGTCAGAGGATAATAATTTCATGGTGAAAATAGTATGGATACATTTTCCGTTATTATGTTTTGGAATGAGTTCCACACAGCCCACTATCATACTAACTCTGTTCCAAAAACAAATCGGGTTTGAGTCATAAAATGCATGTATAATTAATGTGTGGGTCTGTATAAAAATCCTGCCTTACGCTTTTTTTAACAAATATAACATACTATTCATCGAATGAAAACATTTTGCTACTCTTCGGCAAACAAATCATTCTCACGCATCACACATAGTTTGTATTTCGAACCTTCTTATGGATATTACCTGGTACGTGAATTAAAATCGTCTGAGTTGAGAGCAGCTGTCCGTAAATATTACCAACAGGTGTACAAAATGAAAAAATCGAAAATTCCCAAACTTGCCAGAATATAAGTTTAGGTGAAGTATTTCTGGAAAAAATACTTAAGTTTGATTTGATTTTTATTTTGCGCGAACGATGACAATTCTGTTCGGAGGCCTTCGCATCAGTTTTGCGGGGTCTGCGAACTAACCAAAATAAAAAGGTAAATGTGAACATTACTCACCTTATTTGAAAGAACAAATATTTACAAACTAAAAATTGTAGAGGTTTTAAGTTATATTTCTAAAAGTTCATCGATTTTGACGGGCAAAATTTAAGAGTATCAAACGCAGAAAACACAGAAAACACAGACCCAGAAAATACAGACCGAGAAAACACAGACCTATAGGAAACACAGAACTAGAAAACACCCCGTGCTAGCAAATGGAACCCAATCGGACCGAATACTCAATCGCACCAAATCAAACTCAGTCAATGGATTGAGGTCGATTGAGTTCGGCAATCGAACGAAATCGAACTCACACAAAAAAACAGGTTGACAATCGAACTCTGAATCGAACGTTCGATTTTTGTAAAAATGGTGTTGAAAGTCAATAGCAAGTTTTTGGAGCCTCAAATTACCTCAGTGTACTACCTCAATCCCAGAGAAATGGCTTCAGATGCGCTGTAGGGCGAAGAATTCAAAGCTTGCTACGTACGCAGGTTTACCAGAGCTTACGAACACTAACCAAGCGGGCGGTCAGACCACATAGCATATGACCTTTGTTAAAGCGAATTTATTCACCGGACACAATCGAACGCAATCTCCGATTGGACTGTGGACTGCGAACAGTCCCTCTTTCTTTCTATGGAAGATCTCGTCCTTTTGTGACGATAGACTTTTCCTCGTTGTGAGTGTGGATTGATGCTCCACCGGTGTGGCGATAGGTTTTTCGCCCGTTTATGGGATTTCCTCTGGACGGAAAACTAGACAGGGGAAACTGCAACAATCGGGGATATTAGCTCATGAGCAACTCACTTGGGCGGGAATGAAGCTCGTCACAACTTCTGTACTAACTGGACTCTTCGTACAGTAGAGAAAACACGATCTTGGCCGTCAACAGCAGAGGATTATTCTGACTCGAGTCGTAACCGCGTAGCACATATAGCACATATTATATAGTGTGGTTGTCCTGATAGTGTAGTGGTCATCACACCCTACCGGTGTTCAGGGGGACGTAGGTTCAAATCCCGCTCAGGGAAATTCTTTCATGTTTTTCATTCAAAATATTTAATCACTGAAGTTGATTTACGGGATGGGTTTCATTTCACCATTCATAAAATAATTGTGTGGATTTGAGCGGGGAAATAACAACAACTAACTGCCTCATTTACCTTTGGATCACCAACCTATTCCCTTCGGAAGGCGATTCACAGTGATTTCTGACAACTATTAATTAGTAGTGTATGATGGGAACAGAAATCGAAACAACAAAGGAAATTAGTGAAAATGTGTTCAGCCGGGAGTCGAACCCAGGCCTCCTGGTTACCGGTCAGGTACCTTACCACTAGGCCACTGAACCAACCCCGCCATTCAGCCGAATTGGAACAACCTTTATATGGCAAGTTCTGAGGAGAATCACACATTTTCTGCAGTTAGGATCGCGTCACTACGCTCAAGTTGATCAGCGATTCGCAGTAAATTTCCCCCTATATATGAAATAATTGTGTGGATTTGAGCGGGGAAATAACAACAACTAACTGCCTCATTTACCTTTGGATCACTAACCTATTCCCTTCGGAAGGCGATTCACAGTGATTTCTGACAACTATTAATTTTCGATTTCTCTTCCCATCATACACTACTAGTATATATATATATATATAGGCCCAGAAGGCCGAAACAGTACTGTCTGCAGTTAGATATAGCTCTTTGGCATTAAAAAGCTTTGCCTTTATGTCCAAATTGAGCACTCTACTGGGATGAGTCATTGCTAATGCACTGCGCATCGCTCACTGGTTTTACCAGTTTGAGCACTCTGGCATGACTAAATGATACCACCAGTGTGGTATCATTTGGGATGGCTATATAGCCTTACCTTCATCCTAGCATCAGCACTGCACTGATGAGGCCCAGAAGGCCGAAACAGTACTGTCTGCAGTTAGTTATATATACATATATATAACTTGCACAAAAGAGGATGGTCTTCCAATAAAAAGCACTTTATTTTAAACCCAACGCGTTTCGGCTTCTGCCTTCATCAGGGGTTTCTGCTTTGTGATTGCTTAATTACATTTGATAAGTGCTATTTACAGTGACGTAGTAAATAGTGCGACTTGTAATTGTGCGTCAATTAGTTGCTGACGTCACATGAGAATAGTTTTCCCATAAAGCACGTAATTTGTAGGCCTTGAGTGGAGCGCCCTTTAAGACGTATGTTTTAACACATTATTATTGTACGGTTTTTGCTTTATAAAGGTTTTTTGCGTCTGCCAAACTCTAGCCTATTCTTTTATTCAGTCCATTAGGCTGTAAAGTATTTAACCTTCTTTGCCAAAATATTTCCCGTCTTCGAAGTATTTCCCTTTTCTTTTCCATGATCATTTCATCTCGTTTTATTTGTTCGATGACCGTGATTGTTACATCATTATCAAAGTTATGAGTTCTGGTGTTGTAAAGGAAATGCTCGGTGAGTTCACAGCTACTGACTCCTTTTTTAATGTGGTTCCTGTGATTGTTAAGACGGATGTTAAAGGGTGTCTCGCTCTTTCCAACATACTGTAACTTACAAATATTGCATTCAATGATGTAAATAAGCCAAGAAGATTAACAATCCACTGAGTGGAGTATATCGAAGACCTTGCGATTTCTTATCCCTGTAAAGGTTGATGCCTTGTGTTTGGAAGCGATTACGGAAAGCTGTTCGAAACCAAAACTCGTTTAATGGCCAAGCAAAACAAACCCCCAAACGGTAACGCGACTAGAAAACTTACAGCTCACACAAAAATCCTTCAAGAAAAGACTTCACCAAAAAAAAAGTTCAGTCGCACACGTCATGCTCGCGCTTCACTTTGCTTACGCAATAACAAAATTTAATTTAAAAATATATCTTAGCTCTTGCGCGCGCTCTCTCGCGCGCAACACGCGGTCAGTTACTGTCTTCTTAACACCTTGTTTATGTGATTACACCAGCTACACCTTGGTTTGTTGCAAGGACCACAACCGCCTCTTATGCTGGAATGATTGTCAGGTGTCTTTCTTTTCAAGGTAGTGCTCACGAGTGTATCTCGGAGACTTTTGGGTCGTCTATATGCAATTAAAGGTCGTTCTCGAAAAATGTGGGCCAATGTTTCTTTCGATTGAAGAAAGTGCCAGTGTCTATTTGCTACTCCAGCAATGAACATGGTGTGGGGGTTGTATGTCGTTACCAGGCGAATGCGACTTATGGTTTTCCTTTCCCTAGCGCGTAAACTCTCCTCCTGTGTTAGCGAGATTACTTTTCTCATTTCTGTCAAGACTTTGTTTCTCTTATAACCACACGCGACAAAAAAATCGGAATATTCCATTATCCTTTGCTCAAGTATGTCTGTTGATGAGAAAATCCTCCTAAGCCTTAACGCCTGGTATATACATATATATATATATATATATATATATATATATATATATATAAGTAGAATAAACAGAAGAAGATGCGAACTTTTCTCTTTGTGGTCTTTAATAAATGGACGTTTCGCCCGTTCGGGCTTCTTCAGCACTTACAAAATCGATACTTGGAATAAAATATACAAAAAGTGAAAGGGCCTTAAATAAGTTTAAAAACAATAGTTTACAAAGAAAACAAAAGAAATACAATAATTTACATAAAATTACATAAGAATTACGTAAAGATTGTATAAAAATACTAAAACCACCCGCTAAAACGTAAATAAAATACAATAAAATGAAATATAGCAGCAAAATGGTGTTAATTGTAACTGCTATATTTCATTTTATTGTATTTTATTTACGTTTTAGCGGGTGGTTTTAGTATTTTTATACAATCTTTACGTAATTCTTATGTAATTTTATGTAAATTATTGTATTTCTTTTGTTTTCTTTGTAAACTATTGTTTTTAAACTTATTTAAGGCCCTTTCACTTTTTGTATATTTTATTCCAAGTATCGATTTTGTAAGTGCTGAAGAAGCCCGAACGGGCGAAACGTCCATTTATTAAAGACCACAAAGAGAAAAGTTCGCATCTTCTTCTGTTTATTCTACTTAGGATTATTTAAAGAAGAAGCGTTCTGTATCCACTGGATCCTTTTCTCCAAGGCTTCATCGTTGGTGAACCAACATCGTTTATACATCTATATATATATATATATATATATATATATACCTGGATTTTTGAAAACAGGGTCGCAGGAAAGTTATACTAAGCCTTGTTTATTTCAGTACTGAGGTGTGTTTCCCCCTTCTATTCTTCTTGGTCTTTGCTTGTGCTGGGGGGAGCGACGATGGCAATTAGCTGATTAGTAAGAGAAAGTTAACATTGAAAGTTAGAATAAGCTCTCTCCCCCCCCCCCCTACCCTGCCCCTCCTCCCTTTTAACCCTCTTTATTTGGTCCCACTCTCTCTCTTTCTCAAGAAAATTTGCATGAATTTGAAATCTTAGCGCAGGCTTAGTTTCAAACGGAGTCAGTATATTTAGCTTTCCTGTTCACCTCCTAGAGCAAAGTTTTCCTTAGAGCATCATGAAGCTCAGTGAGGGAAAAATTCTAGCGAGATGCAGTGTCTGCCTCGTCTAATAACCTTCGTGCGTATTTATCTTGTCGGCCGCTATGAAGTCGACTGTTAGGCGCAGTGAAGGTTATTGTAGAGCTTTGCTTTCGGAGGTAAGGAGTCTTTAGCCTCAAAACGTAGGTGTCAGGGTTGATTTGTAAGCGCACATGGTGAAATTGGACTTGACTTTTGACCAGGCTAAAGACTTAGTAAAAACTGAACAAGAAACAAGGGCTTGACGGAAGTTCGCTTGAAATCGGTTTTCAACATCCGGGACTTCAAGTAACTATCAGGCGACGACAAGATTTGGCTCGGTATTTCTGCGCGAAAACCGTAAGTTTTTCCAGTTTCTTGACTTGTTACCGCCCTTGCGGCTTTAGCGATTCTATGCTAGTGATCTGATAAGTGATGTGATAATTTGAAGTGTCATAATGTGTGATTTCCGGCCTCAAATCTAGTCGTAACATTTGCCACATGTTTACGTAGATGTAATTTACCAAGAGCTTGCTGTTATTTGTGTTAGCCACCAGGGAATTCGGTTTAAAACGTTGCTTGATTTCGTGGAAATCGATGCCTCTTTCCGACGGTAACTTTGCTCTCGGCAAGGCCGACGTTTCAAAGCAAGATTTGAGCAAAACTGACACTACTGCCCACACGATAGTTCAGGTCAGAGGTTACGTCGATTTCATGTCTAGTGATATAGCAAATAGCCATGTTCTTTTTTTTTCCTTTCGTCGACACTGTAATCTGGTAATAAGCAAAAAGTTAAGTGTCCTTGTTAAACAACGGAGGTAATAGCAAAGGAAGTTCTAAAAAGCCTCGAATTTTCGTCGACCTGGTTTTCATAAGGTCAGGTATATATATATATATATATATATATATATATATATATATATATATATATATACAGCTATTTCAATTAAGGTTGTCGGATAGAAGTTCTAAGCTTAAAGACAAGACCGAAAGGTAATATGGGTAGTTCTTGATTTATTTTCAGAGGCGCGACAAGTAGGATGGAAGAAAACACTGTAAACCACGCGTGTCTGCGTGTTTTAAAAGCAAAAAACAAAAACTTCGTTCGAAACGTGCCTCTGTTTGACAGTGTTGCTAGATTAAAAGCCTACTTGTTGGAGAGATGCACAGTGGAACTCCGGCCAGCAGCAGATTGTAACTTTACTTTTGGTTACATCGGTGAAGGAAATAAGAAGTTTTCCATTACTTCAGAAGTTCAACTTGCCGAGGCGCTACGGTCCTTAGTCAAAAAGGGGATGATTACTTTGTGGGTCGATCCACACTTACCTAAAGCCAAGAACTCATTCGTCTCGACATCGGGAAAGAAAAGAAAAGGTATAGTAATTTTATCCTGAATATCATCCCGTCTCCTCAGGTTGCATACTCAGGAGAGTGTGTTACTCAAGCAATTTATTATTTTGTGTAGCTAACCCCGGACCCAGTTCTGAGATTATAACTGATGATGAGGAAGAAGCGCCGTCAAGTTATGAAGCATGCCTGTCAAGGTTGCGACTGCATCATAAACTCCCAGTGTTTAAACTGCGTTGTTGGGCCAGAATGTTGGAAAGCAACTTTAAATTTCCCGCCCGTCACGTCAAACATTCTCAGTGCGAGGAATGAGGGGTCCGATTATTTTTATCCCAATTTTACACCGTAAAGTTTGTAAGAATTATGTTTGTCAATATTTTTCTTAAAATTGTTTTTAAACGTCATGCGAATTAGCATTTAACTCACTCGAAACTCACGGATTCCACGTGCATACCCGTGTGTTAATTTTATGCCGCTTTTACAGCTTTTACCGAGTGGAAAAGTAAAAAAACCTTGTAGTAGTGAAAAAAATCATTATGTTTGAGCCCCAGCGCTAGCTGTTAATCGTGTTTCATGCGGTAAAATTCTATTTTTTTGTGTCAGAACCATTTAAGTCAGGTAGCTGCGTTATATTTTCAAGTGACGTTTTCGTTGGTGTTGCCGTCGTCGCTGCTTAAGGGCCTGATTACATGAGCCGGGCTGGCCCGGTTAGGCGGGCTGCCTCGGTGTACCGAAATGACTTTCAACCCGGTATTACATGAAGCGAGCCAGCCCGGTTGATGGCTGGTGTAATGAACCGCGGGAGACCGGAGCGAGCTTGATTTTGCCGCAAAGAAGGCGCGAGCCGCTCGAAATGGCTCGAATGAGCAGGGCTGGCCCGGCAAACGCGATTACATGGAAAAATCTCAGCCCGGTTAGCCGGGATCCCGGCACCGCGATACCGGGATCTCGGCTAACCGGGCTGGGGCCCGTTTCTCAAAAGTCCCGGTAACTTATCGGGCCCGTTAAGTCGCCCGGTAAATCCCCGATAAGTTTACGGGTGTTTCTCAAAGCTCCCGTTATTTACTATCCCGATAATTTTCCCGGTAACTCGCCCGGTAATTTACGGGAGGTCGTGACCTCCCGTTAAGTTACCGGGAAAGAAAAAAAAAAAAAAAAAAAATGGCGGCCGGAGGCGGACTTTTGGGTTTAGTGAGAAGACCTCGGTCTTACCAAAGAAGACCCATTCTAACTGACATGGCTGACTGTGAAGTAATAGAAAGGTATAGGCTTTCACGAGCAAGAATAGAGTGGCTCGTTGATCAACTTGGTGACGAACTGCGGAGGAACACAGCGAGAAACTGCCCGCTGGCCCCGGAAACACAGGTAAATAGGCTTAGTCACGCTATTGTTGTTGTTGTTGTTTTTCATAATATTTAAAAAGCTCTCTGAGTGTTTGCATATAAACGCTATAAATTTGAATTATTACTATTTTATTGTTATTAATTATCAACAACCTGCGGAAGAAAAAAAATACTCTGTCATGTATTAAAAACACACGGCTAATTCGCCGCACATTGTTACTTCGAAATGGTTTCCTTTTTAGCTTGTCACGCAAAACTGTTTTTCTTTGTTCTAATTTGCATAATTTTTATAAGAAGAAGGAAGTTAGAAATCAGACATGCTACAGATAAATATGACCAAAAAATAGCGACCGCGAAGAGAGTCGTGTTATGCGCCATCCGCCTCGAAATTCACAAATGGTGTTTGCTTCATTTGTTCGAGGAAAAAAAAAAGAATACGAAGCGCACTGTATTCATGAGATAAACGAGAATATAGAACTTGAAAATTCGCCACCCCTTCTCGCAAAATAGTTTCAGTCGCATTTTAATTGACCCCAGCTTGTTGTATGATATAAAAGTCGATTTGGGATACAAATAGTCATAGTAAGTGAAGAGTGATCATCGCAGTACATTTTCCAATTTAAGCAACTGGAAAGAAGAAGCCTGAAAAAATCAGGGCTTCAACGGGATTCGATACCGGTGCGATGCTCTACCAACTGAGCTATGAAGCCACACATTGGGAGCGAGGTCAATTATGGAGTTCATATTTTCCCGCACAGTGAAGTGATGTGAAATATATATATGAAATAATTCATATTTGTACTGCGGTTGTAGATGCAAGTGAAGAGTGATCATCGCAGTAAATTTCCAATTTAAGCAACTGGAAAGAAGAAGCCTGAAAAAATCAGGGCTTCAACGGGATTCGAACCCGTGACCTCCGCGATACCGGTGCGATGCTCAATAATTGACCTCGCTCCCAACGTGTGGCTTCATAGCTCAGTTGGTAGAGCATCGCACCGGTATCGAATCCCGTTGAAGCCCTGATTTTTTCAGGCTTCTTCTTTCCAGTTGCTTAAATTGGAAATTTACTGCGATGATCACTCTTCACTTGCATCTACAACCGCAGTACAAATATGAATTATTTCATATATATATTTCACATAGTCATAGTACTTGGTGTCTGCCGGAGAAAACCATAAATTACACCAATTGAACTCAGCTATTCTAATCAGTTATAAAACTTGTGTGAAATTCTTCCTTTTACCCAATATTGTCTGCACTTACCAAAGCTGCTAAATGTGTATCAGTGTGATGTGTTGAGATAGGACATTTAATTTTCTGAACTAGGACACTGTTTCCACGGCGGTCCGCATAGCTTGTTTGGCTTCATCTTTTTAAAAACTTTGAAGGAATCATATACTGATTCTGATTAGTTTGATTCTCACTACAAGAATTCATGCTGATTACATTTTCTTAATAATCCTTCCTATGTCTTCTTAGGTTCTTATAGCGCTCCGCTATTACGCATCAGGGAGTTTCCTGAAAGTGATTGCTGATACCATAGGAGTGTCTAAGGCAAGTGCTAGCAGATCCATGCAAGCAGTCTCACAATGCCTTCAAAACATGTCTCCAGACTGGATAGCATTCCCAACCAGAAACACTGAGCTAAATGTGAGTACCTTTTGAAGCTAGATTGATATATAAAATAGTCAAAGTATGATAAAGGTTTGCAAAATTTTGGGAGATGTCTGTGAAAATCTCATTTATCACAAAGCTTTCCAGAGCAGACATTTCTCAGGTTCTGAAATAGCATGAGTGAATCTAGAAAATACTCATAATTACAACATGGTTGACTTCTGAG
>OX419336.1:15340978-15420978 GCA_948470475.1 Galaxea fascicularis | reverse complement strand
GAGCCCGATGGAAATTTATCGGGCCCGGTGTACAATCGGGCACTACCCAAACTACACTGCAATCGAGCCCCGTTCTTCCAGATGACATTTATTTTCCGGGGGGAACACAATTCACCCGAAGAACACTTTTTCGGGCCCGATAAATGAATTAGCTGTGTTTCTACCGAAATGATACTGAATTAAAACGTGAATGTTTTGTCTCCCTGGTAGAGGAACGAAGCAAGTTTCGTCGTTGATTAATTATATAAGGTGGGGGTCGGGGTGAGGGGGGGGGGAGTGATTCGCACTGTACAAGACTTTCGAGTGAATCACTTAAGACACCTATTTATAACTGTCGTTGGATTTTTATGGCATTGTTTTATTGTCTTTTCTAAAGAAACTATGTCATAAATATGTATGATTCTCGTTGACGTTATCCATCTCAGAACTAATAAAATTCCAAACACAAACGCTACATCGGAATTACTTAGGCTTTCATGATTTTCAAAACGCAATCAATACACTACAGTACAGCAATTTTTCACTCTCCCATTTCAGTTTTCATGACACCAAGTATGCATATGGAAACGCTGTCCATGATCATAATACTGGAATATCAGTTGGATATTGCTGAGGAATAGTAGCGGAAAAAATTCTCATCGTTTCATTATGATTTCCCCCTCTGCCATTAACAAGTACAATTTTACAAATACAATCCGTAAAAACCCCTTGGCAACAACGCTGTTAAGTTAGTATCCCCTTAAGAAACGCGGGACGTTTTTGGCGCACAAGTTAAACTATTTCTTTGAACAAGAACAAGCATTAACAAAGGTAAGCTTAAGGTTTTCTGCTGTTAACTACAAATTTACCACTTCATTTTAATTATCTGCTTAAAGTTGTAATTGCAGTTTTCCTTGAACTAGAAGATAAACGCTAAGCTAAGTGAGACTTCATTTCATGATGGTTCATCACAGGATTTTCACATGTTTGTATCGTTGTTTTTACTTTGCGTTTTTAGAATCGGCTGGAACAGACAAACTATTAAAATAAAATAAAAATGGTAAAGTTTGTTTCGTTGCAAAACTAAATGGTATTTGCCTTTTTGTACCTTTTTGGAGTGATATTACTGTTCTACTCCTGGCATGATCCCCTCAAATTCATGGAGATTACATTGGCATAGCAGTAATTAAGGGGAGACCTACAAAAGTAGCTAAAATTGTTGCTATGGAAATTCCGAACCCTCATATCTTGGAAACCCTAACTTTCACAGGCAAGCTGTGTGACTATGTTCTTACAATCAAAAAGGTTTTCAATATCGAAGTGGCTATTCCGGAATACGGAATATGCAAAACTATGTTCATCGATTTATTTATACTCGCGTTACTGTGAGAGTTACTGTATTTTCTCAATTTAACGCCCCCGGCGTTTATTTCAACCTTGGCCTGAGACACCCGGCGTTTGTCTGAAGCCCGCGTATAATTGGGGTCCGGCGTTTATTAACAAGGTACTTTACTTTTTCAATTGCATTATTACTATCTATTCTCCGAGGCCTAGAGGCATTTTCGATTATTCCCTTCGTCCCGGCGTGACAAACTGTCGCTAAGGCCCGGTGCAAACGTAGAACTTTACCTGTGCCGAATGTATAATGCAAATGACGGAAAACAATACATTTTTCTCATTTGGATATTTAGATTCGGCACACGTATAGTTCGTCGACGTTTAAACCGGGCCTAAGTCACCGAAAACGATTATTACCAAAGTAAACAGGACATATTAAGTTATGCATGAACAAGCAAGTAGATGGGTACGACTAAAAAAGTTTTGAATTCATAATAGGCAACTTTGCCGACGTCCTTTTTCGACTGCATTGAAGCACAGCGTCTTTTCTGGATCATACACCGGGTCTTTGAACAAAAACACCGTAAAAATCCCTTTGCAACAACTTCAAGTCTAATCAAGTTAGTTTCCCCTTAACATAGCCTTAAATATTGTTTCATGACTATTTTCCCACTGTTGTTCCAGAACAATACCCCCCACATGCATGAAAATGGTTAATATTCTGTTAATAACAAGCTAAGCCCCTTCTTCTTCCCAACCGTCAGTGTAACAGATAGTAATATATACAGAGAATATGTGTGTTCTTTTACTGTAGTTTAATGGACAAACCAATTTTACTAAACAAGTCATTTTTCTTACTACAATGTTGCAAACTGCTTTATTCAGTCATTCATTCAATTACTCACGCACTCATTTCATTCAATCATTCATTCATTCATTCAATCAATCTTTTTCTCTTTCATTCATTAATTATTCAATCAATTGTTCACTGAATATTCCATGTTGATCTTTGTTCTCAAGCATTCAATATCTCAACACTAATAAATAAGTACTTAATTGTAACATATTTGGTCTGACTTAACACCACAAATATTGTAATAAAAATCGGTCAAACATTTACTATGGGTTTTGGGATAGTTTTCTTACTCTTTCACTCATTTCATTCATTTATTTCTTCACTCATGCATTTAATCAATCAAATCACTTAAATTGATCATTCAATCATTCATTTAATCGCTCGCTCATTCCTTCAATCATTTGTTCATTCATTAAATCATTAATTCATTCAAGCATTCATTCGTTCATACAGTTATTTTTTTTCCTCTCTTCCCTTTTTCATTAAATTATTGAACTTTTTGTTTCTTCTCTTCTGATTCACCCAAATCAATGTTTTGTTCTTGTTGTGCTTTTCTTTTTTTGTTTTTCTTGTTCTTTTTCTTCTTCTTTTTGTTTTTTCCTTTCTTTACAAGTCCTATTTTAAAGCAAAAAAAAAACAACAGCAACAATTAAGCAGTGAGTACCCAGCTTATGGAGTTTGTTCGTGCATTGTCTGACATTATAATGTAAACTAGTTTCAGGAAGTCACTGAACCATTGCATAAACGAGTAAGGGCCTGGGGACGAATCCAAACTTTACTGAAAATCAATGAAATTGAAATAAATCGATTCTCATTAGATGAAGGGTATCACAAAATAAGCAGTTTCAGCAAATTTGATTATCTTTGGTTGAAAAGCTGCCAGATAACATGCCTTTAAAACTTAAAGAAAAAATCCTATACAAGTGTCCCTATAAAAGTGTCCCTCCAAACCATACAAGTCTCAATAAATTTTCACAATTCTCAAATGCATTTCTTTCAGCTTCAATCCAACTTAACAGCATCAAAGTTAGTTTTTGTGACCATTTTTGAGATGCTCTTTCATGCAGTGGTAACATTTTGTTCCAATCATTCAATTATTTGTTTTAAGTTGTTGAGGACAAGAATTCAGGGAACAAAGGCTACCTTCATCCACTTCATCCTCGACTGTCTTATCCAGGTTGTCATCTTGCGATGGAGATGCTGGCCCAAATGTCACCTAAAAAAAAAACCACAGTGGAAGTATGACAACAGGCAAGACACACCAGGGTGTTTTGACTTGTTGTCATACTCCCACTGCATATGTAAACATAATACCTTTTCGAGGTTTGCTATCTTAAGTCTAATTAATTAAGAGAATTAAGTCTAATTACTAGTCCAAGACCAATCCAGTCCAACCAGTCCAGACTCATCCAGTCCAGCCAGTCCAGACCAATCCAATCCAGCCAGTCCAGACTCATCCAGTCCAGCCAGTCCAGACCAATCCAGTCCAACCAGTCCATACCAATCCAGTCCAGCCAGTCCAGACCAACCAAGTCCAGCCAGTCCAGACCAATCCAGTCCAGCCAGTCCAGACTCATCCAGTCCAGCCAGTCCAGACCAATCCAATCCAGCCAGTCCAGACTCATCCAGTCCAGCCAGTCCAGACCAACCCAGTCCAGCCAGTCCAGACCAATCCAGTCTAGCCAGTCCAGACTCATCCAGTCCAGCCAGTCCAGACCAATCCAATCCAGCCAGTCCAGACTCATCCAGTCCAGCCAGTCCAGACTCATCCAGTCCAGCCAGTCCAGACCAACCCAGTCCAGCCAGTCCAGACCAATCCAGTCCAGCCAGTCCAGACTCATCCAGTCCAGCCAGTCCAGACCAATCCAATCCAGCCAGTCCAGACTCATCCAGTCGAGCCAGTCCAGACCAATCCAGTCCAGCCAGTCCAGACTCATCCAGTCCAGCCAGTCCAGACCAACCCAGTCCAGCCAGTTCAGACTCATCCAGTCCAGCCAGTCCAGACTCATCCAGTCCAGCCAGTCCAGACCAATCCAGTCCAGCCAGTCCAGACCAACCCAGTCCAGCCAATCCAGACTCATCCAGTCCAGCCAGTCCAGAACAATCCAGTCCAGCCAGTCCAGCCAGTCCAGACCAACCCAGTCCAGCCAGTCCAGACCAATCCAGTCCAGCCAGTCCAGACCAACCCAGTCCAGCCAGTCCAGACCAATCCAGTCCAGCCAGTCCAGACTCAGCCAGTCCAGACTCATCCAGTCCAGCCAGTCCAGACCAATCCAATCCAGCCAGTCCAGACCAACCCAGTCCAGCCAGTCCAGACCAATCCAGTCCAGCCAGTCCAGACCAACCCAGTCCAGCCAGTCCAGACCAACCCAGTCCAGCCAGTCCAGACTCATCCAGTCCAGCCAGTCCAGACTCATCCAGTCCAGCCAGTCCAGACCAATCCAATCCAGCCAGTCCAGACTCATCCAGTCCAGCCAGTCCAGACCAATCCAGTCCAGCCAGTCCAGACTCATCCAGTCCAGCCAGTCCAGACTCATCCAGTCTAGCCAGTCCAGACCAATCCAGTCCAGCCAGTCCAGACCAACCAAGTCCAGCCAGTCCAGACCAATCCAGTCCAGCCAGTCCAGACTCATCCAGTCCAGCCAGTCCAGACTCATCCAGTCCAGCCAGTCCAGACCAATCCAATCCAGCCAGTCCAGACTCATCCAGTCCAGCCAGTCCAGACCAATCCAGTCCAGCCAGTCCAGACTCATCCAGTCCAGCCAGTCCAGACTCATCCAGTCCAGCCAGTCTAGACTCATCCAGTGCAGCCAGTCCAGACCAACCAATTGACTGAATCAATAATGTATATTTTTGTTTTTTGCTGTGCATACCTCTGTATCCTTTTCACCATCATTTCTGATTTCAGCCTATAGCAAAAATGGTAAAACAAAATAATGAATACTTATTTATACTTATTTATTACTTTTTTTTGGAAAGTGGGAGTTGCTCTTGGGGAGACCTTTTTTCTGATGCTTGAACAGTCTTGAAAAATACAATAACAGATTCATCACACAAAGCATAAATTTACCTTTGGGCCTGTATCCCCCTACTGAAAAAATTGCCTGATGATCGATGGTCTCGGAAACCTCAGACACTTTGCTGATTTCAATGTATTACAAACAATTTATATCTCAAGCCAGTTTTCTGTACCTGGTCAACTATATCTTAACTATTTTTTTTTGCTTTGAGTGCATATCGTTACACGTAGCTCTTCCTTCTCTGAGTTGCCACCATCTGGTTCTCCTCTAGCCCTCTTTACTTCTCTAATAATAACTGTGCCCTAGCTAGCTTCAATTAATGTTCTTGCATGCCCCTTCATACTAACCTTTTCAGTGCCATGTTGGAGTTCATCTGGGGGAGATGCTGGAGCAGTCTTGAAAAATGCAATATGAGATTCATCACATAAATTATTTACACTCGGAAAATTTGAAAGAATAACAGAGACCTGTTTCATTGGTATCCCCTACTAAAAAAATTTACTTTGTTAGCTCCAGCTCTGCATACCTCTGTCTTTTCCAGATGATCGGCGGTAACAGTAATCTCAGCCTCTTGGCTGATTTCAACCTGTTACAAACACATGAAAAGGAATTAGTATCTGAGGCCAGTTTTTTGTTCCTGTGGTAAAGTTTATTTTAAATCTTCTTTTGCTTTGAGTGCATACCTCTACATGTGGCTCTTCCTTTTCCGAGTTGCAACTGTCTGTCTCTCCTATAGCCCTCTCTTCTTCATTGCTTATTGTAACCTGTAAATAAAATGCAAAAAAAACACCCAATAAACAACTTTTGTTAACCTGACTTTTCCAACTTACTGCTGGAGCTTTTCAGAGAAGAAATCTTAGGGGTACCTGCCTATGTAGAGAATCACATATCCCCATTTTATCCCATCATTTACGCTATCAAGAATAACTGTGGCCTAGCTAGCTGATTTTACATGCCTCTTTAGCTTTCTCTATGAGCTTCTTAGAGCCCCCCCCCCCCTCCCGATTAATATGCAAACTGAACAGCACTGTGGAAATACATGCTAGTAGTATACAAAATGGATTTGCCGGTTTTGTGATCAAAGATTGCTCACTCAGGCACTTACTCTATATCTATCTACTATCTATTTCTTGCACCTGTTGATCCATGTCCAGGTCTCTTTCTTCCATTTCTAGCAGCTGCCTCCTGCTGTTCAAGGCCTGCCTGATGTTTAAAAAGATGTAGTGATCATTTTTTATAGTAATAGCTACATGTTTTAGTAATTTATGATCATCAAAACGTATGACAGAGTGCAACCCAAGACAGACCTTAGTTAACCTATATACGTTAATGGCACTCTGGTGCCACATATAGAATACTATAACAAGTTTATTGGTTTGCTTATTTAAAAAAAAAAAACTTTTAAATTAATGAGCACGAATAGTTGGGTATAAATCAGTTCCAGTAATTCATGTCAAAAGTTATTGAATAATAAACAATCATTTATAGTTATAAGTATATATTAATGTTTAAATCATGCGCCATACACACTTACCTTTCTCTCTGAATTATTTTGGACAGCTCAGATGCATTGTGCAATGCATCTGCTAGCCTCTTTTGATCAAAGTTAGCCTCTGTAATGAATTATAAACAGAACATATTGCTACGTTGAACATACCAGGAATGTGCATGATATGCATACATTAAAGGATCTGTGTCATGAAATTTACCCAAATTCAGACAGTGGAAACGTCTGGCCACCAAATTGAGAAAATCATGAAAATAAGAGCTTAAAACATTGAAGGGAGGTCCGATTGATACATGTACTGTACAATAAATACAAAAAAAACTTGATGAAGCTATCAGAAAGGATTGCAATCAGGGTTTTTGAAAAGGTTGTTGGGTGAACACGAAGCTTTTATGTTGTCATTTACAAGTAATTACTTCATTACTAATAAGGACTTTGAACCTTACCGTTCAAAATTTCCACACATTGTGGAACATGTGATGGGACCAAAATAAGGATGGAGGATTGGCCCCCAACACCATATTTTGCTTGCACTATGAGATAGAAGAACAACTAGAGAAGGTTATTCATATTACATCAAACCAGAAAATTTAATTTCAATAATCAGTGGGGCAGAAATGTTTTTTCCTGAAGCAGGTGAAGTTCTCTAATTTTTGTGTTAATTCATGTATGTGTTAGTGCGTGCACCTCTCTCAATTGGATTTGATCATTTCACTTGAACACAAATAATGCACACAAGTGTACTGTCAAACAAACTGTCTTGGTTGGATTACATGTATCTTTTCATCAGGGCTGTCGAAAAAGTTTGTGTTGTTGTTTGAAAATTTCATGCCCAACCCATGTCTGTAACTGATTCAATGGCGGTAGTCCATACTTGCCAAAGAGTAAAAGACAGCGCAAAACTTTCTACCATTTATTATACAATTTGATTGGTTGATTTAATTCTGACCAATTATGATACTCGTTAAATACATATCAATTTGATATTCGATATGTTTTAAGTTTTCTGATTGAGAACAGCTCAAATAAGAGCACTTAAATCCACTTTTGGTTTTATTTTCCTTGACCTCTCAAAATTAACGGAATTGCTGAAAAAATTATGAAAAAGACCACAGTATGTATTTCCCGATACGTAGTCTCAGCCACAGGCAAACTCTGATTCTGTATTATTATTGATCAATTGTAAACACACAAGCAAGGCTGTTTATGCTAATGGCATTAAAACAAAATACATGGATAACCTACCTTTAGTTCCTTCATTTGACTGGCTATCTGCCAGCCAATAGAGGACCTTGCAATGAATTTTTTCAGTCTCTTGGGTAAAGAGTCTACAATCACAGAAATTATGAATAAATTCAACATTTAATTTGTTGTGCAGGTTTTTATAAGTTCTTCCTGATGGTTAATTGTATGAAGGACAAGTCAATCATAAAATTTTCGTAAGTGCTAGGTCAGGTATTTGACATCATGTTTTGACTAGAACAAAGTGTTATGACTATAATGTATAACTCAAAACTAACTTGAAAGCATAACGAAGGTAGGCTTTTGTCCCTTCGCACACAGGCAAATGGTCCGAAAAGAGCTTAAGGATGCAGATGGCTCCATCCTCTCTTGCTTGCCACAACAACTGAAGAGGAAAACAAGGGGAAATAAGACTATCTTTGGATGAATAAGCACAGTGTAGTTCAAAACTGGGGTTAACTGATGATTTGGCTAAAAATACAAAGTTAACATGCCAAAATATGGGTGATTTTGAGCAACTTTGTATTTTGCACAAAATCGTCACTTGCGTCCAGACTTTTTGCACCAAACCCTCAATAGCTAAAATGATATACAATTCAACAAGAACGTGAACTTCCCTATATATTTAATTACCTCATCCAGGGTGTGGCTAAGAAAAGGTGGTAAATTTCCACCTGTTATAGAAACCAGTGTTTCTATAGATGTCGCCACCTCTTCAGTTCGGCCTTGTTGTGGCTTCTTTTTTTTTTCTGAGGCAATCAAAATCAAACAGAAATTGATTAACTTTAAAACACAACTATACTTAACAACATGACTGATCCTGATGGTGTGTTACAAGTACTCACGTAATAGATAAACAACCAAAGAATACAAATAGTTATCTCTGGCAATAATGTTTAAAATGCCTTTTTTTTCTCTTGTTTTTTTTATTCATCTGCTTTTTTCCCCTGGTCTTATTTAATGTAGATGTATAGCAAATTCCCTAGGCCTAAATTAATTTAACCATAACATGCATTTACAGCGTATCCTAAAGGTCATTTTCATTAAACCTGGGTTTTGCTAGAAAGCACATACTTGATGGGAGTCCAAAATACCCCAACTCTTCAGCAACAGTTCCCACTGCAAATGAAATAAACATAAATACATGCAATAAATAAAATAATATAACTATATAAAACCTGAAAGTTTAGTGGACCACCTGGTACGTGCGAAGATAAATACCAGTGGAAAGTGTGCAAGGAATGCGTACATGTACAGTAAATGTAAATCAAGCTGGTTTGAAGTCTGCAGATATTTTGAGGAAAAGGACCATTTTGTGTGCACTTGTTAAGACAGGAAGTACTTAACTTTGGTCGTGATTTAACTCAAGTAATGTGGTTTACTCAGCCTTGTCACATGTAAGACTGCATGTGTGTTCAGTGCTGTATGTGGGATCCACTGTTACAAAATGTAGGCTAAGGATTAACAACCATAAATCCAGAATAAGGTGCCATGGAAGATGGGAAGAGACAGTGGGAGAATGATGACCTACTGTATATAAGTAAATACTTTTGGAGTGATGGATATTATGGTTATGCATACAACACGTACCCACTTCTGGTTCCTCAGCCAAAACTTGTACTAGATCTGTGTGTTGACAATTCAAAATAGTTTTGTTCAGCAATAAGGTATAAGTGGTACATTTGTCGGTGTATGCCGACATTGGGAAGACCGCCTAGCCTTCTGTAAGCTCCCCAGTCGTCGGTGTGGACTTCTGTACCCGGCAAAACGCACCTTTGAATAATCGGCAGTAGAGTGGCCGCATCTCTCCTTTCCACAACCTGGAAATAACCCCTCGCTGGAGAATACTGGGTTGTGTGAAGATACGGCAATAAGAAAAGATGGTTTGTCAAAGGGACTATCCCTCGTTTCAGTTTCTACTAGTTCATGTGATAGGCATATTAACTCGGTCATGGGAACCACATTGGACAAATATCTCCTCTCAAAAAAAAAAAAAACAATTTACGGGTTAGCTAGCAATCATATTAAAGATGTGAGTGGAACGAAGGATGTATTCACCTTTGGCTTGTGGTTAAATTTACTTTCATCCACCTTGACTACGGCACCGGGGCCTCCAAATGGTGTGAACGGTCTATTTTGCAGGTCTACGGAACATATATCCTGCAATATTCTGCAAATTCGCGATACCATACCGGCGTTCATGTTAAGACTTCTTGCAATTCTTTGCTGGGGGTCATCTTGGGTGAAGTAGAAAAAGACGAACAGAAGGGTAGACAAAGCCACCTTTGGAAATTCTGCAAAGATGCTGTTTGTTCTGAGGCTTCGTCTTTTCCTACATCCTTCGCATCTCCTATTAGAGATCAGTAAAATTATTATACTACATAAGGTAATTCATGAGTGCGCTCAGCAAGTAAAACATTTCTGCTAAAAGCTGCAACAAACAGTTTTTTAAACCTGGCTTGAAAAAGTAAAACGTAACATCCAAACACTGTGACTGACTGACTGACTGACTGACTGACTGACTGGTATTGGTAATAAAATTTTAATTTAAAATTTTAGCGTCTTAAAATAAAGAAAGAGAGTGTTGAGTTTGCAATTCACAATAATAAACTATTATCTAATTACAGTACGAGTTGAGAATCTCTTTTTTTTTTGAGGTATTAAGTAGATATATTTTCCTATAATTTTTTGTAAGAATGGCGCGTTCTTTTTTAAAGATCTTTTTTCATTCCAGAGACATTCAAGTTTTTGCTGGATAATTGATGACGTCACCAATAATAAGAATATAAATCACAAAATCAAGAATATCTCTGGAAATATTTCACTGATCCCAATCAAAGTTGGCACCAGTAATGTACATCAGTAATGCTTAATTTTTCTTTGTTGATGCGATCGGTAAATTTGTTGGCAATGTCAATTAGAGATAGTTTGTCTATTTTTTTCTTTACGCCTGGTTACTACTGTCAGTTTACTAATTATGCGTACGGACAAACTATCCGCTTTTGTACGTCTAGAAAGATGCACTAAACAAGATATGTCGTCTTGACGCATTAATCCGTTTTGTGCCCGTCTTTATTCAACTAAAGAGACGTACTACAAATGTTTGCCCAAGTTCGTCTCTAGTATAAAAACGGCCATTGTTTAATTTCCTTGTGAGCTGCGGGGGTGAGAAACGGTTTCAACACATTATCAACCACTTAATGACAGGTCCCAAGGGGGAACATTGAGTTTCAACATGCGCGATGACAAACGAATTCTTGAATGGATGTTGAAGGAAAGTTTGGACGCTTTTAATTCATTCGGCATTGATTCAACATATGTCAACACTGTTGAGAGGGGTTGGCATACGGTTTTAAAATTATTGTTCAACAAAATCCGAAAGTGTAGCTGACTGTGTTTCTCATTTTCTCGCTTTGCATCAGTGTGTTTTCGTCTTACACTTTGCCACCGTTATCGTTAGAAAGAGATCCTGGGGCGGACGTTGTTGGTGTTGAATTGCAGAAGAGTCGCAATTTAAGAATAGTAGTAAATCCGGAGAAATAACAGGATATCCGCATGGAATTAGAGAAATTAGGGGATTTAAAGAAATTGGTGAAAGGAAAATTTACGATTTATGTTTTTATTTTCTTGTGCCTCGACTCCTGTAACATGTGACCATGAAGTAGGTGTGACTTTTCCAAGTACGAAGACCTGTATTTTCTTTGCTGCACAAAAGGTCCCAACTAAACAATTGGATCATTTATAAATCTGTGCTATCAGCCTATTATTACTCGATCATTAAAGGCAGACACACAGTTTGTTCGAGAGGATCATAGCAGTTTCCTTTTTAAATGAAAACTCGAACTACCTAATTGGAGTAAGTCTCCACTATGCTTACTCCTATGCTTACTCCGTGGAGCTGTGTTGTTTACAAATTAAAAGCAAATAAAGTGGTAACGGAAAAAGGAAAGCATCACCTACCAGATAAATCCATCTACATGGTTACCGTTCCTCGCTTTAAGTTCCATGACTCCATTACACTGGGCACAGTGAAGAGGGTCCGCAAGTAAATAGCGCCTTTGAAGCCAATGGATAAGTACTGATCGTGATCCTCTTTGCAGATCGATTAGTTCGTTTAAATTCATTTCTTCTTAAAAACACTACACAGTTTTCCAACTTGTGTCTCGTATGGCAGGGAATCGTCAAGTGTTCGAATTTAGACAATAGTCCAACCTTTCACGTGGATGTCAACTGAGATAATATGCGTTTCAATAGACGAATAACAAATGAAGATACATAGTCAAGCTCAATTCCCCAAGGGGAACTTGCTCCTTGGTTGCAGTTATGCGCTTACAACTAAGACAAAACTGAAATATTGTGCCACAATTCTACTGAAAGCGGAACACCCCGTTCCATCTTTGTCAAACAGAAAGATTTCTAGGGCAACGAGGTCAGATTTTTCCCCTCGAGCAACAAAAACGCTTCGAAAACACTTAAAGCAAATTTATTTGCATAATTTGGCAACTACATCAAAAAGCAAACAAACAAAAGATTCAATGAAAACGTTTAGAAAATAGATGGCAAGTTGAGTCACGTCGCGGGTTCATGCGCATCGGGTATACGATAAACCGATGTATAATGCCAACGTGTGCATGCCACTTTTTCCCTGTTTGAATAATTGACAGGTGCATTTTAGTATCTTAGTGATCTATTACTATCCGTATTCCGGAATAGCCACTTCGATATTGAAAACCTTTTTGATTGTAAGAACATAGTCACACAGCTTGCCTGTGAAAGTTAGGGTTTCCAAGATATGAGGGTTCGGAATTTCCATAGCAACAATTTTAGCTACTTTTGTAGGTCTCCCCTTAATTACCGCTATGCCAATGTAATCTCCAAGAATTTGAGGGGATCATGCCAGGAGTAGAACAGTAATATCACTCCAAAAAGGTACAAAAAGGCAAATACCATTTAGTTTTGCAACGAAACAAACTTTACCATTTTTTTTATTTTAATAGTTTGTCTGTTCCAGCCGATTCTAAAAACGCAAAGTAAAAACAACGATACAAACATGTGAAAATCCTGTGATGAACCATCATGAAATGAAGTCTCACTTAGCTTAGCGTTTATCTTCTAGTTCGAGGAAAACTGCAATTACAACTTTAAGCAGATAATTAAAATGAAGTGGTAAATTTGTAGTTAACAGCAGAAAACCTTAAGCTTACCTTTGTTAATGCTTGTTTTTGTTCAAAGAAATAGCTGCGCGCCAAAAACTTCCCGCCTTTCTTAAGGGGGTACTAACTTAACATCGTTGTTGCCAAGGGGTTTTTACGGATTGTATTGTAAAATTGTACTTGTCAATGGCGAGGGGGAAATCATAATGAAACGATGAGAATTTTTTCCGCTATTATTCCTCAGCAATATCCAACTGATATTCCAGTATTTTGATCATGGACAGCCTTTCCATATGCATACTTGGTGTCATGAAAACTGAAATGGGAGAGTGAAAAATTGCTATAATGTAGTCTATTGATTGCGTTTTGAAAATCATGAAAGCCTAAGTAACTCCGATGTAGCGTTTGTGTTTTGAATTTTATTAGTTCTGAGATTGATAACGTCAACGAGAATCATACATATTTATTACATAGTTTCTTTAGAAAAGACAATAAAACAATGCCATAAAAATCCAACGACAGTTATAAATAGGTGTCTTAAGGCGTGGGTACACCTGAAAGCCGTTTTCACGCCGCTTAAAATAGGTTTGATGGAAAAATCTCGTTCGCGTTTCAAGCAATACAAAAACCCTATGCTCATTACACAAATCAATGTGGTTGGGTGTGTTGTAACTTTTTTGGTGATTTTTAGGTATATTTGGGAGAAGAAATTAGGTATTCAATCGAAAGTCTTGTACAGTGCGAATAACCCCCTCCCCCCCCTACCCACCTCAACCCCAACCCCTACCTTATATAATTAATCAACGACGAAATTTGCGTCGTTCCTCTACCAGGGAGGCAAAACACTCAAGTTTTCATTCAGTATCATTTCAGTAGAAACACAGCTAATTCATTTACCAGTGCGCAACTCGAAATTGATTTTATCGGGCCCGAAAAAGTGTTCTTCGGGTGAATTCCCCCCGGAAAATAAATGTCATCTCGAAGAACGCGCTCGATTGCAGTGTAGTTTGGGTAGTGCCCGATTGTACACCGGGCCCGATAAATTTCCATCGGGCTCGGATGGATCGAAGCTTGGTGTTTTGATATTTCAAGCCCGAAAATTAATAGAGCTAGATTACGACCTGTGCTCTATTAATAAATCGGACCCGGTTGCTCTCGAATTCAAGCGGACACGAATAACGACGAGGCTCAGACAAACCAAGCTCCTTCTGAAAACAAGCACCATTTTGATCGTGCGCTATTCTATATTAACCTCGGTCACGATATTGGGGTCAGATAACAGATTCGGGTACGGTTTATTATTCGAGTCCGATTTATCTAAGTCGGCCTCGGTTCCACAGAAACAAAAATTGATCCTCTATGTTAACCTGGGACACGATATTGGGGTCAGATAACAGATTCGGGTACGGTTTATTATTCGAGTCCGATTTATCTAAGTCGGGCTCGGTTCCACAGAAACAAAAATTGATCCCGGCCCGATAAGTTATCGGGCCCGATAAGTTACCGGGACTTTTGAGAAACGGGCCCCTGGCCCGGTTGTCATGTAATCGCGGAGTTGATTTTTGTTGCGTTTAACAAACGTGCCGAGATCCCGGCAAACTGACCCCAGCTCGGCTAACCGGGCCAGCCCGCCTCATGTAATCAGGCCCTAAGTTCCCTAATCAGTTAACACAGAAACTGAATACAGCTCACTGGTGTTTTCTTATACAGCTAAATGGAACTCATGACAATGAGGACGAACCCCCAGACTTGCCATTCCGCTTTACGGGGAGGTCGAAAAAGTGCAAAGACAAACCGTCAAGTTCAAGCGATCGCGAATCTGTGCAATCCACAGATAGCGCTGAGAGTAAGGTACATAAAACAATTAAAATACAGTAGCCGATGTTATTAAATTTGTGCACGTTAACATGTTTTATTGGACTTTCACGTGCTTCTGCGTTTTTTGTCTTTGTAGATGCGAATACGAAGTACCATTTTACAACAGCTGAAAGACCTGAAAGCTTTGACTAGTGATGGAGTTCTTTCAAACGACGAGTTCCTTGCCCAAAAGGAAAAGCTTTTGAAAGAACTGAGTGATCTGTGATTTATTCAGTGTAATAAGAGAGTGTTACAGCGGTGATTATATTGGCGTGAACACCTAAAATATGTCTGGAATGTTTATTGTGTTGTAACCAATCACAGGCGAGATCTTCACACCACAGAAACCACAGGAAAAGAACGGTTTCCCATCGGTCACGGAACAAATTATTTTTGTTTTGTTTAATGATACAAGCTGCCTTATTAGGATTTGAAAACACTGCTGTTCCCCAAGATCAGTGCTGAGGACCACATCCAGAACATCATTCGATTTTAGAAAGAAAAATTTTAGAAGCTAACGCGACGCGAGGACGACCAACTTCCCATGTAACGACGTACATGTATCGCATGAAGACCAACAATGAACAATAGTGATGTTTTTGTTTCCGATAGCATAATCCTTGCTAGTATTTTTTTGTAGAACAAGGGGATTGGATTTATGTGGGCTAACGATTGAACCTTCGAACTACTGTGCGGGTAGAAGTTCCTTGATCGCAAGATCGCAAACTGGAAAGACCGCCGACCAAATTCAACATCTATGGAATGATTGACACATCGCGCTAAGTAAACAAGACAATTTTCAGTATTCCTTCCAAATTTAATTTTGCTTTTTCTCTGAAGGCATTTAATATGCATTTGATATCTAGGGGATTACATGCTATTGGAAGCTAGTTATGAGAGAATTTAGCCAAGAAGATTTCGTAACTACCGATTTCGATCGTTACCAAAAGTTTGAAAATTCGCGCGCCAAACTGTCGCGTATATCAGCCCGGCACATCGGCTTTGTAATTTATTTTAAAATCGCTCAAACCTGTATTCTTCGCTAGTATAGCACATACTGTAAACAAATAGGAGGGAAAAGCAATTGTTTACTTGTAAAAAGACTGAATGTTAAAACAAAACGAAAATAATTTGTTCTGTGACAGATAGGAAACCCGTTCGTTGCCTGTGGTTTCTGTGGTGTGGAGATCTCGCCTGTGATTGGTTAAAACAAACATTCCAGACATATTTAAGGTGTTCACGCCAATATGATCACCGCTGTAAAAGTTTGTTATATTTATTTAAAAATATTCCGCGTGCATAATATAGTTTCTGACTTCTTCTTTTGTAACTTGAAGGAAAGCCTCTTCAACCATTAATTCTGGATCGCTACAGAATTGCCATGCTGCGTCATTTTCTTTGATCCAATTTTTTACTTGAGCAAAAAGCTCTTCTAATGGCATAAAATCAGGGCTATACGGTGGCAAGAAGATAACCAGAGCTCCAGTGGCGTGAATAGCGTCAATAGCTGCCTGGGAGTGGTGAATTGCGGCATTATCTATGAGAGAGACAAAAACAAATTCGTGAACACAAACGAAAAATAAAAGTCAGAGTCGATTTTGAGAAAATAACCCTGACTTACCAATCTAGTAAGCATTTCAGAGAAAAAATCAACACCAAGAAATGTGCCTTTTAGCTTGGGCAGTTCACCTAAGGAAAAATTAGACCTTGTGAATTAAAACTTGGCTCACAGACTTTCCTCACCTAATACTACCACCGATCGCGGATTTATTCCATTGAATGGAAGCAGATTAGGACAAAGCTTATCCCTCACGAAATAGGCCATTTTACAGTTGTTCGCTCAGTGACCTGGCCTATGAATGGCAGCGAGGTTGCCGGTGACCTTGTTTTGATAGAGACCTCACTGCTTTTATCATGTAAATCATGTTGTTATAATGCTAACTAGTCTTCATTTACATAAGAAAAACAGAGAGGTTTGTATCAAAACAAGGTCACCCTCAGCCTCGCCTCCATTCACAGGCCAGGTAACTCAGCCACAACTGTAAAACGGTCTATTCAGAAACGTCGCGGTATTGACATTTCCCTCGTAAATACCAAGGTCAATGATCCCCTCAGTGCAAAGGACAGGGATGGCAGTAATACGCGGACCCCAGTTCTGCCTGAATTGTTTTACCACTGCTCCTTTTCCAATAAGGTTGCGTCCAGAGGTTCGAGAAATTCTTTTGTCCTATCAACATGATACAACAATCAATTTTACAATTGGAAGAATGGAATGAATTTAAACCTAACAGGTCAAAGAAGAACTGAACACTTACAAATCCGCTTTCATCTATGAACACAAACATTTCAGAATTCAAGGCACAAACATCCGCTCGGAAGACCACTCTTGCTTCTTCAGACCTTGAAGGGCAGTTTTGTTGAGCTGAGTATTAAATAGAGAAAATTCAGCTTAATTGTACGTTTCATAAGCCGTAAAAAATCGATTACAAAGCAGAAAAATTCAAACAAACCTGTTTTAGACGGAAACGGTTTCGTTTCAGATAATAGAAAATACTTGGTAACGCAAAATCTGATCCCGTTTCAGTATACACATTGTGCGAGATTTCTGACAGTGTCTTTTCGGGGTGTTCAAGCACTGCTTCTAGAATCAAAAATTCCACGTGCGGATGCATGGCCACACTATTTATCGGTCTTCCGATGGTATTTGCTTTCACTTCTCCAAAATTAAAAACTTTTGAGACATATCGTTCGATTGTTCTTGGGGACATCCTCAAAGCAGCCGCTACCTCATCTACTTGATATCCTAAAATTTCTTTCATCCAAGTAGCTCGCCATCGTAGATCTTCACTGTACGGGCGAGGCATAGCTAATTTGATGAATTTATTCAGAAAATCCCACACAACCTTGCGGTCTTGTCTTGTAGCTTTATGCTTTGATCCGACAACGTAAATTGAAATAGCTGTATACTAAAAACAATGAAAAATGAAAGTCTTCTTTGCTTTTGCGCTACGCGTTTCACCGCTGTATATATATATATATATATATATATATATATATATATATATATATATATATATATATATATATATATATATATATATATATATATATATATATATATACAGTAACCAGGGGGACGCGGGCTCGATTCCCACTCACGGCATAAATGTTTTTCATTCAAAAAGGATCAGTTAGTAGTTCGCTGTTGTTACTTTCTTCATTCAACTACTTCATAATATTCGAGTAGCAAGGCGTTGTGTATCCTTTGGATCCTACTAGCTTGTGACTGCATCGTTGGATTTCCAGCTTCTTCATTCACAATATTAATATAATTTGCTGGTAGCCTGTGAATCATCCTCGGATGATCCGGTGTATGTCCTGTTTATGGCGTTCCGTTACGGTCAAAATTATCATAAACGGTGTAAACAATTTAAAACGCGCACAAATGCTACAAACCCCTTCGCACTTAATGTCAAAACAGCAAAAAAACAGGTCGAACCGCACACATTTAAATCCAACTGACACAAATATCAATCGAACCGTACAAATATAAATCGAACCGCACACATGTAAATCCAACTGACACAAAGATCAATCGAACCGTACAAATATAAATCGAACCGCACACATTTAAATCCAACTCACACAAATATCAATCGAACAGTACAAATATAAGTCGAACCGCACACATTTCAACCCAGCTCACACAAATATCAGTCGAACCACATACGTGCAACTTAAGCCCCGGCCAAACGATCGCAACATTTCAACGCAACATATCCCAACATTGTTGGATCATGTTGCGACATGTTGCAGAAGGGCTGGCCAAACGCACGTAACATCACGCAACAGTCTACGCAATACTTTCAGCGAATATTTGTCCCGGACGTAAACATGGAGTATGTTCACCAGCGATTTCGCCTTTGGTGTTGCAAAGTTGTGGCATGTTCTCTAGTGCTGCTTGTAAAGGATGACGAGAGAGAGGTAAAAAGAGGAAAAACTAGGTTGCGGACCGAGAGAAGGCAGGAGAAGGGCTGTGCCGTTTCATTGAGTTTTTACACAATTCAAATTGCGCGCCACTTTCCGCCATGTTTACAAATGACGTTTGAAAAAACAAATCGAGTTATTGCGCATGCCCAAACGCAACATTGTTGCACGAACCTGGCCAAACGACCACAACATCATGCAACATCCACAAATGTTGCGTGAAAAATTTGACCATTTTCAAATTTGAGCCAACAACACGCAACATGTCACAGCATGCCACAACAGGGTGGCCAAACGCGCGCAACATGTTGCGGCCAACAATGTTGGGATATGTTGCGCTGAATGTTGCGATCGTTTGGCCGGGGCTTTACAAATATGAATCGAACCGCGCAAATATCAATCGAACCGTACGGTAGTGGACAAATTTTTAATTTGAAAGAAAGTCAACGGCGTTGAGATTGCTGGGCCTGGCATCCCAAGCATCTGGGACAGCATCCGGGAGTTCAATATACTTTGCGCGGGAACCTCTGTAAGATAATTCCTCGCAAGACTGCCTTTGTTGACTGACAAGACATAAGAGAGTATCGAGGTCAGAAAGCAGTTGTCCCTCGGACGGATAGGAATCGCGTAGTCTTGAAGACAAAACGCTCAGAGTTCTTTCGAAACAATCGAGGCGTCGGGAAAGAAATTCAGCAGAGTCAAACGATCAGTTCGCGTCAAGTGAAAGGACTAATAAGTCTCGCAAAGAAGAGGGGCCGTAAGGGGGTTTCTCGTGAAACGGGATCGCGTGTTTTTATTCTCCGTGATCCGTTATTATAAAATAATATTATCCGTGAACTGTGAATGATATGCTTGTCGTGACACGTGAAAGCTTCGTAAATCGTGAAACTTGACCAGAAATCTGTATTTTTTTCCGTGAAAATGGACCTGCCGTACAAAAGAGTCTGCAAAAAAGATTTTTGGGGGATGTTCTCAAATTGCGTGAGTTAAATACGTGACGGACTTGACAGCCGATAATAAAGATAATAAAACAAATACAACAAACAGTCACTTTGAGGACCTTTGAGACCTTTCATGATGTTATTTTCCGTGAACTGCGAAACTCGAAAAGTAATTATCGTGATTCGTGATTTGCCATCTTTAATAGCCGTGAACTGTGCGCATGACCCCTCCCCCCCCCCCCCTTACGGCCCCTCAAAGAACGAAAGAACTTCCCCAATTCGTCGTCGGTGAGTTGGTTTGTCACCGACATGTTCTACCTCCTAACAACCACGTCACCGGTTATAGTGGCGGGGAAGTCCGCTACAGAAAAAGATCTCAACGTCCTTTTCCGATGAAGCACTGTCTGCTTCAGGCCAAAACTTCCCGCGGTACTGTAGCAGCTCTCTTAAGCTCTAAATTTCATTGGCAGACATAGTGTAGCACCTCTGTTGTTTTAAGGATAGCGTCCATTGTTTGTGTTGTTTGTTCTTTTGTTCACCTGAAGGGTTGCAAGCCAATCTCGTGAGACCTTACGAGAGCTGCTACATGCCCTTCCCGCGCCAAGTCAACCTCGTTCCCAGGGTCTCTCCTCTTCCCGACCCTGGCAACGAGGTTGGCGCAGAATATATGGAGCTCCCGGATGCCCGACCATTTTCAACCGCTGACTTGCTTTCAAAATTTCGTTTTATATTTGGCTACGGTTCGACTGATATTTGCGCGGTTAGATTCATTTTTGTGCGATTCGATTCAAATTTGTAAGTTGCATTTATATGTATGCGGTTCGATTGATATTTGTGTCAGTTGGATTTACATGTGTGTGGTTCGATTTATCTTTGTACGGTTCGATTGATATTTGTGTAAGTTGGATTTACATGTGTGGGGTTCGATTTATATTTGTACGGTTCGATTGATATTTGTGTAAGTTGGATTTACATGTGTGCGGTTCGATTTATATTTGTACGGTTCGATTTATATTTTTGTAAGTTGGATTTACATGTGTTGGATTCGATTTATATTTGTACGGTTCGATTGATATTTGTGTAAGTTGGATTTACATGTGTGCGATTCGATTTATATTTGTACGGTTCGATTGATATTTGTGTCAGTTGGATTTACATGTGTGGGATTCGATTTATATTTGTACGGTTCGATTGATATTTGTGTCAGTTGGATTTAAATGTGTGCGGTTCGATTTATATTTGTACGGTTCGATTGATATTTGTGTCAGTTGGATTTAAATGTGTGCGGTTCGACCTGTTTTTTTGCTGTTTTGACATTAAGTGCGAAGGGGTTTGTAGCATTTGTGCGCGTTTAAATTGTTTACACCGTTTATGATAATTTTGACCGTAAAGGAACGCCATACCTGTTCCTGAATGTCTAAACGCCGGGGAACCCCGCGGCTGACCACTAACTTCACTGATCGCTCTGTTGCCAGCAGGGTTGTCGTGATGGTGCAGTGATTAGCACACCCGACTAGTAACCAGGGGGACGCGGGTTCGATTCCCACTCACGGCATAAATGTTTTTTCATTCAAAAAGGATCAGTTAGTAGTTCGCTGTTGTTACTTTCTTCATTCAACTACTTAATAATGCTTGTGTAGCAAGGCGTTGTGTATCCTTTGGATCCTAACTTGTGACTGCATCGATGGATTTCCAGCTTCTTTATTCATAATATAGACAGCAATGAATGAAAATAGGCAAGATTTCCACACAGCCCCAACATTAATTATGCATGCATTTTGTGAGTTAAACTCTGTTCGTTTTCGGAACAGGGTTAGTATGACAGTGATGCATGTATAATAATGTATGGGTGGTGGAACAGAGAATTAACTCTGAAGTGTAAATTAAAGTGCTAGGAGAAACCCATGAAAAACCCACTGGGCGTTAACCCTATTAAAGGGTATCAGGGAACCACACGAGGCAAAGAAAAAATTCTTATGAGCTCGGTGGGAATCGAACCCACGACCTCCGGATTAGATCTACCGTTATGACCACCGAGGCCATAAGAATTTTTTCTTTGCCTCGTGTGGTTCCCTGATACCCTTTACTAGGGCTAACGCCCAGTGGGTTTTTCATGGGTTTCTCCTAGCACTTTAATTTACACTTCAGAGTTAATTCTCTGTTCCACCACTTGTACGTGTTTATAGTGCTACGCGGCACAACATATATATGTACCCTTACTTTCTCTTCGCCGCGATTCACCATCTTAATAGTCCCTGACTTTCTCTGTCCGACCTCGTAGCTTAGTCGGCAGAGCAACGGTAGATCTAATCCGGAGGTCGCGGGTTCGATTCCCACCGAGGTCATAAGAATTTTTCTTTGCCTCGTGTGGTTCCCTGATACCCTTTACTAGGGCTAACGCCCAGTGGGTTTTTCATGGGTTTCTCCTAGCACTTTAATTTACACTTCAGAGTTAATTCTCTGTTCCACCTTTTGTACGTGTTTATAGTGCTACGCGGCACAACATATATAATTAATGTATGGGGCTGTGTGGAAATCTTTCCGGAAAATAATTGTGGAAAACACCTTGATTCGACGTCACTGAAGAAATAACTAGAAATGGATAAATGCGAATAAATATTTGTGGATAATAACTGCGACTAAATATGAAACACGGTTAAATGCAATTCTTCTTATTCCCAATAGCTAGCTATGCAACAATAATTTTTCTCTACATGTACTTTTGTCCCCTGACACTTTTTCTTTCGATCGAAGATCTCGTTAGCGAGCGCGAGTGGAAATTGGGGCGAGCGGAAGTCGGGGGGTGAGAAGCGCGACTTCCGCTCGCTCCAATTTCCGCTCGCCACTGAGTTGCGTCGCAACGCGCAACGCGTCGCACAATTTTTTTTTTTTTTGGCGCAGAACTAACTCTCGGAGACCTGGGAACGACGCAAAAAAATGGCAAGAACATTTCGTTTCTCGTGCCAAGGCCCCACCACCGGCTAAGAGAAGCGAACGAGAATGCGGCAAGAGTTACTGTAGAGACTCAGCGTAAGTTACAATGGCGGAGGAACCAACTGATTCTCTGATCATGAAACAGCTTTCTCGCAGAATAGAAAAAGGGAAAGAACTCTTGAAAAGATGTGATAAGCTAGAGAAATCAATAGAAGGAGTGCCAAAGTTAAAGAAAAAAATCCTCGCAGAGCTCAAGTTTCTTAAATCGGTAAGCTTATTAGTGGCTTTAACTGATCAGTAAGCTAGTTTTACCAGTGATCAGTGTGCTTACAAGTGCGCTTAAGTGCTACAAGTAGGCACTTGAACTGCAGTTTGTTTTTGTGGGAAAGAGTTCATACTAAAGTGGTGCCGGTTACTTTAGCTTTTAGCTCCTTATGACTCTTCCTTAATGTATCACTCAAATCCAAGAATGCCCAGTCCCCCCACCCCCGGCATACACCGGGAAATTAGAAAAGGATCCAGCAGAATTAGTTCAAAATAAATTCCTAAAGTGGTCGCTGGGAGTTAATAAATACTGCAATAACAATGCGTGCAGGGCTGAGACAGGTAGGTTCCCAATGAGAATTGAAGCCCAATGTTGGAACTTTAAGTTCTGGCCCCAGTTGTTCAAAGGCTGGATAGCGCTATCTACTGGATAAATATCTATCCAGTGGATAGTGCTATTAGCTTTCCCAATATTTATTTGCTGGATAGTCATTTATCCAGTGGATAGCACTATCCAACATTTGAACAACCGGAGCCTGGTTAACCTTATTGTTGTTTATTATTTTTGCACTATTTACAAATAATTATTTCTACATAAAAGTACATATAAGGAAGAGACATAAGCAAACTAAATTACACAAGCAGTGAAAAGCAAAATGTGCGAAGTGACCAAAGTTGCTTAAGCTTTTGAGTTGGTCACTACAACAAACAATTAACTGGCATGAACATGTATATATATTACAGGCATTTACAAGATCAAAATTTTGGAAGTCAAGTATGTGACTTCATAACAAAATACGTAAATTAATATTACTTAATAATAAAAACAAAAACAGGCTGTGGGCAGACTATACTTGAGAGACAGATTGAGTATTTAAAAAATACATTTTGTATTGTTTATAGAAATGGTCATGAGAAACCTTGTTTAATTCTAGGGGGATAGATTCCCAAATTTTTGATGCCACGAAAGAAAATGTAGTAGCACCATAATAATATTGTTACTTATGCTTGGCCTATGAACATTAAAATTAGTCGCAAATCTGGTATTATAGCTATGGACCTCAGAAGCTAGTGTAAGAGTTCCAGAAAATATTGCTGGGATGTTTCTGGTGTCATTTTTAATTTTATGTATAAAAACAGCTAATTTAAATTTGTGAATGTTTTCGAGTGTGAGGATTTGCAAAAGATTGAAATAGGATGTAGCACTATCCCTGCTGTAAGCAAAGAATATGCTACATACACATTTATTCTGTTTTGTTTTGATCTTCTGTAACGTAGTTTTACAGGCAGCTTGTAATACCATAAGTAAATATGGATGAATAAATGAATAATACAGCTGTCTTAGAGTATGAACATCTTCATAATATCATAATTTATTTTAATAATTCCTACATTTTTGGATTTGGATTTGGGGTCCCAATGTAAATTTTGATCAATAAATACACCTAAATACTTTATTTGAGTTTTACGCTCAATTTTATGTATACAGGTATGTCCACCTATTCTAAAGGATGAAATTACCATATAGTTTGTCTTCTTGGTTAGGTTAGTGGTACAATACTTATAGACTAATTTCAATTCCTTCTTGATAACAGATTCAAGGTGTTGAAAACCAAAAAATGGGATGAAAATAAGGCTTTCCAGAGCAAAAAAATAACAAATTTATTGGAATGGATAAGATGAGGAGACTCTGGATAAAAGCACACTATGCATGTATAGCCATATTGTAAACATGATCAGGCAATGACTTAAGGATATCAGACTACAAAGACGGCTAAGTGAAATAAATAACGGCACCAGAAAAGATGCTAACAAAAGCAACAAAATGAGAACCTACAGGGCTTACTTACTTACTTACTTATTTGTTTATTTTGCCTTTTTTCTTAATATATTTACAGGTTAAAAAAAAGTAGAATGTGCGGCAAGGTGACCTCTAGAAACCACCAGGCTTTTAGTTGAGGCCACCTTGTACATACTGACAATATGTTTGCATAAATGGTGCTGCAAGTGAGCGGCCTAGTCAATTCAGTAATTATTTTATTAAAAACTCTAGTAGTTTTTTCTTAAAGTTAGGAAAACTTGATAGGGAAGTGATCGTAACTGGGAGGGAATTCCAGATCTTTGGACCTTGGTAAAGAATTGTAAATTTCTTCAGATTAGTTCGGCAATGGTGTGCGCGATAATTGTTGGCTGTTCTGGTGCTGTAGCGATGAATTTGACTATTTGTTTGAAACAAGTTGGCAAACAATGGAGGCAACAGGTTGTTGTGGAAATAGTACATAAATTTCGCTATTTGAAACGTATTTATTTGAAAAATGTCTAAAATTCCTAATTTGGAGAATAAGGGAGCAGAATGTGCTCTATAGTCTGAATTGGTAATAGCTTGCACAGCTCTCTTTTGCAAACAATAAATTCTGTTTAAGTTTGTTACGTATGTAGACGACCATGTAGAGTTACAATAGGTAATATAAGGATAAATTAACGAGTAGTACAGAGTAAGTTTAGTTTTTGAAGATAGATAGAAGCGGGATCTAAATAACATTCCAATTGATTTAGACATTTGTTTACATAAATAGCTGATATGATCTTTCCAAGTAAGATGCTCGTCAATATATACCCCAAGAAACTTGAGACTAACAGTAGCCAACTACATGTATAGCCACAGACTAGTTAAAAAGTTCATTTTGGATAGTACTGTAGGTTTCATGTGTCACTAGCCATTTTGGCTAGTGAAAATATTTTGGCACTGCAGGACCTGGATGAAATCACTGATTTAAGTATACTGCAATGTTTGTTACTACATGTAGAGTATCTGGAAAAAGAATAAAAATAAGCAGAATGTCACCTGACAAAATATTCATGTTTCTAATAAGCCCCCCTAGTGGAAATGCTAAAATACATATATGTTATTCACCAGCCGGGAGGTCCGTATTGGAAAAACTGTGCCTGAGGTCTTGGATACTACCCAAGGCCGCAGGCCGAGGGCAGTACTCAAGACAGAGGGGACAGTATTTCCCAATACGGACCGACCTAGGCAGGTGAATAAAATTTTTATTTTTTTTTTCTGTTTTTGTTTTTGTTATTGTCTGAAGATGAACGAGAACTGAGTTTGCAAAGTCTTTGTATGCGTGCTAAGTACATGTAAGCTTAACAGCATGACAGTTAAATTTTAGCTTAGTTTAAACAGCAATCGTAAATCTCAGACAAAGAAAGACAGTGTTAACGATAAAAAAAGAAATTCAAATAGAAATTGGAGCAACAACTGGCGAAAGAAACAAAACTTGATATTTCATAGAAATCATAAACCACACATTTACCTAACTTATGAAATCTGAAAAAGACAAGCTTTGCCTTGCTCAAAACAAAACCACACTTTCAAATTCGGTTTTATAGAAGTTCTTCAAACTTGAGTAGAGCATCACATCAGTCAGTCTCTTTCCTCATGTCTTCTTCAAGTAGTTCTGTTTGCATTCTGTCACAACATTCATGCACATGGATAAATGCTAAAAATAAGAAAACTACGGGAGAAAAACAAGTTGTCATAATAGTTTATCACTTTATGCCAAAGACACAACTTTGCAAGGTTTTCGTTTAACCATTTTGGCTAAGAAGCTTAATTAAGATTACACTTCTTTTAGTGAAGGAAAATGGAACGAGATGAAAAAGGCAAACTCCAAAGGAAATAAGGAATATCAAGTAAAAACCGGAGCTCTGTAGCCATATTCAGTTTTACGGCATGTCGACTGTTCAAGGAAAACAACAACTCGAAAAACGGCAAAGCAACAGCAAAGTGTTGTGAGCAAAATCAAGTGAATACTTGCCTTTTTTAGGAGAACTGATAATAAGGATTTTATTCCACCGCTGATGTTTTCCTTTACTTCGTAATTATTAGTAAGTGAAAATTTTCACACCAGTGTAAAAAGATGTAATCGGCAACTCATCCCACAACGATACCGCCCGCCATGAGCGGGCCGGATGAGAAAATACCGCCCACTCAAAACTGCATTTTTAAGTTACACAGACAAAAAGGACTTTACATCAGCATTTTCTTCATTTTGTTTACATTTGTGTTTTGAGTGCAGACTTCTTGCAATTGATTGTTTCTTGTTTACTTATGCTATGTATATTGATACAAAGTTAACATTCAATAGTCCACAATAGTTTGAATATTCTTGGTTTTCAGTCACGTGCAAGTCACGCAAGTTAAAAAATAAAATCATCAATCATTCAATAGAGTAAGTCAAGAAATTGAGATATTGTAGAAGAGTAATAAATAAACAAAATCTTAAAGTCTTAGGGCTGTGCGACATCCCATACTCGAGTTATTTGGCAAAATTACAGAGGTTAGTATGGATGCACCATGATGGAGTCCCTCTGAGGGGCTCCAATATGGCGGCCGGAAACGACTGAAAACATCTGGAATTTACTTTGGCTATCTCAAAGGCTATCTCCTCTCTTTTGAGCTTGCAAACATTTCACATACGCTTCTCTTTGGATGTTGGCTTTTAAGACCTCTAAAAAAATATGCTGAATCGATGTTTTCATGTATGTGACATGCTTGTGAGCAGACGGCATCTTTATGTCATGACTGTGCAAAAATCTAAAATTCAAACTGCTATATTTTCAAAACAAAGCACACTACCGAGCTGAAAACATGCAAGCAGATACATTTCTAAAATGTTTTTACATTAAGAAGCTAAAAATTGAAAATGCTCTTTACTTTTGAATTTTGATTTTTTTTTAAGTATTATTTTTACTAATCCTTGAGCATTAGAGCAATTTTGCACTTAACATATCTTAATGAAAGTATCATAGTTTCTTCGATTTTCCTGAATTTGTCAATTCTATTTCAAGTAAACCTACAGGTTTTTTGTTTGCATGACAAACCAGATGTGTGACTGCCATGGCTTAAGTATTTTAAAATTGTCTTGATAACTGGGTGGTGTCAGTAATAAGTGTGTTGAATGAATTTAGAGCTAAGATCTGAAAGTCACGTGAACAAATTCTGGTGTGGGCGTGATAAGAAAAAATTATTTCTTACATCGTTTTTTCTAGCTCTGGCTGATTGGGGTGCAGGCCTCACCACAACATCAAAAATAATATTTAAAAAATGGGTATTACTAGAAGCAGCTCATAAGTGAGCGGGTTAATATACATTACAAGATGAATAACGAAGCTCCACATAAATGCTCCCCACTAACCAAGTGATCTAGTAGTTGACTTTTAGTATTCAAGGATGGCGCTTGCATTATTATCATTCTACTTTTCAGCTAGAAAGAGGTCCTGAGCCTTTGAAAACCTCACACACTAAGAGTACAAACCTTTCATTTCTTGAGGGTGTTTTACTGGCAGCTGAACAAGAGAGAGCTGTTACTGCTGTGTTCAAACCATTTTGCTATGTGGGTGAAGACTCAACAGCAATGAATTATGTGGTGGATGTTGTTGCAGAGAGTGGATATTGTTGGATTAAGGTCACAGCAAGAAATGTATCTGCACTACACAGGACATGGCGAGGTATTGTAGATTTATGCTATCAATAGTGCACAAAAATTCCAACCAAAATTTAAAGTGAAAAACCCAGTTGATGTTGTTGTACAAAGCATTGCAAATTGCCAAGAGACTGCTGAATCCTTCTGCGCTCAATTTCTGTACTCAGAAAACTCTTAAACGAGGCTAAACAAGAGAAAACTCTTGTCAACTCTCAGAAAAGAATAGGGACAGGTTCTCCTCTGACCAATAAATAATGAATTAGAACTGAGTGGAGTCCAATTTAGGTTGTAATCAAGTGATTGACAATATCACACAACCTGATAGTGGGAATTCAATTTGTCTCATCATAAGTACATTGTATGATTACAGACCAAGTTTGGCCAGACAAAATCCTGTTACCACTTATATCTAGAAAGAAATAAGAGAAAAACTGTTTGGAAAAAAAGACAACTGTTCACCAAGAGATGAATAAATCAAAGGCTCCTGTGAGCCAGCTCATGGATGAGGAACATTACAACACTTTGAGTTTACAACATCTGCATTAATGAAAATTACATTATGCATATAAATGTAAATTACATTCGACCAAATACCCCAAACGTTTTGTTGTGTGGAACTTTGACAGACATAAGTAATTTGAACTGGTGATGGAATACAAATAATTATATAAATTTGTATATGGCTAAAGTATAAAGATACAGGTAATATTCAAATATGGCAAGTTAAAGTTTCTCACTGGTCGACAGCTCATTTCAAGTTAGTTTTGCAAATGTTTTTGGTTGTAATAAAATTTCCAACCATTCTGAAGGTGAGATAACATCAATATTTTGTGAAAGTCCCAAGGGAAATTAGTCAGTCGCTTTACAGTCATGATGTTTTTTAGCGATTCAGGCACTCAAGTTCAACTTTTGCTTTGCAAATGGAGATATTCAATTAATCTATTATTTCATGCTTTGTGCCATAATTAACTTGACTTTCCAAACAATTTTTTGTACAAACAGATTGGCTGCTTGTCAGACCAAAACTTGATCTTCACCTGGCAAATTAAATCCTCATAGAGAAAAATATTTGCATACTTGTATTTTGGTGAAATGTTGAATATACTTTCACAAATAAGTGTTATACTGATTGTTTAAGCCAAAGGATATAGACTTTCTGAACAAGATTAGTGTTTTGACTTCAAAGGCCATTCATTTGCAATGGAGCATTTACCTTGAACAGAACCCAGCCAAAGCATCTTCAAAAACATTTCATTACGTACCTGTTTAGTAAGCAGTAATTAAATTGATCATATGCTCCTAAATGAGTTGCTTGCCTGAATATGGTTTTTAGGCTAGAAAGCCTTTCTCCTGTTTCCTTTTTTTGCTGATTTATCCTTCCTTCTTCCTTCATGTGAGGATAAATTGTTGATTACTAACACACAGTGATAATAGTCACTTTTGAGATCTCCAAGTCCATTTTCACTGCTCTGAAGATGTCGAAGTTCAATTATCATAGTTTGTCAACTCAACAAAAGTCTATTTTGTTTAAGCATCAAACCAAAAAATCATCTGTGTTACATCTTCATTATTTTCTATACCTACTCTACTGATGGATGCCATGAACATTAAAACACATAAACAATATCTGCAGAACTGGAACTTGCAAACGTTGGGTCAAGACGACAGCTTTACAGAACTCCATAAAGCTGTTAATGGTGCCATTTACGGTGCTTTACTGTTGTGTAAACCAGCTGCAATGAAGCAATTTTTCTTCCTTTACATGATTGTGATTACGAAAATTTACTCTGGATCGTAGCTGCTCTGAAACTCGGGGAACCTTATTATCTTGGAGAGTACTAGAACCTATGATTTATGTGAAAAAGCTTTGAACTGAACTGGGAAACATCATTGGATAACCACCCCATTGACTTTCATGCACTAACCCCTGCTAACTGCTGCAAGTTCGCTTTACCAGCCCAACCCACCTACTCAGTCGCACACCACAATGAAGAAACAATGTTTGACATTTCTACAGATTTATTACAAGCAAAGTAAGCCAGGCTTATGCATTAAAATAAATTACAGTCTTTTGTGTACAAAATGACCATGAACCACATTTAAAAAAGTCTTACTGATTGACAGCACTATTGATTCAAAAAACAATGTCAATGTACCAGCATATTCGTTCATCGCTTATTTTACTTAAGTTTACAAACGAGCGTCGTCACGCATGGCCAGTATTCAGCAACACTGACTTAAACACTTGTGTTTCTCTTTGGAACTTCCAACATTTGAATGAAATAATGTTTTTCCCCTAAAAATCTCACTGTAAGTCAATGCACAAAATCTGAAGAGTGACTTCATGATGCACTCAAATTGTTTAAATAATATTGGTCTATCCGAAAGCGAGACTTCTTGACTCCGATTAATGGCAGACATGGTTTTCCACTTGTCAAATAGAAAAGCAACACTTGCGAATCCCTCAAAAATTCCGCCTCATGGCTCGTGTACGACGACCTGACTGACGTCATTGAACCACAGCAGTATATAAAAAGGAACAGTGGAACAGTAGGCACAGGGGAACAGGGGAACAGTAGCCACAGAGGAACAGAGAAACAGTAGGCACAGAAGAACAGTAGGCACAGAGGAACAGTAGGCACAGAGGAACAGAAGGCGTAGAGGAACAGAGGAACAGTAGGCACAGAGGAACAGAGGAACAGTAGGCACAGGGGAACAGAGGAACAGTAGGCACAGGGGAACGGTAGACACAGAGGAACAGAAGGCGTAGAGGAACAGAGGAACAGAGGAACAGTAGGCACAGAGGAACAGAGGAACAGTAGGCACAGGGGAACAGAGGAACAGTAGGCACAGGGGAACAGTAGGCACAGAGGAACAGAAGGCGTAGAGGAACAGAGGAACAGTAGGCACAGAGGAACAGAGGAACAGTAGACACAGAGGCACAGAGGAACAGTAGGCACAGGGGAGCGGTAGACACAGAGGTACAGAGGAACAGTAGGCACAGAGGAACAGTTATAGACACAGAGGAACAGTAGGCACAGAGGAACAGAGGAATAGTAGACACGGAGGAACAGTAGGCACAGAGGAACAGAAGGCACAGAGGAACAGAGGAACAGTAGACACAGAGGAACAGTAGGCACAAAGGAACAGAGGAACATTAGACACAGGAACAGAGGAACAGTAGGCACAAAGGAACAGAGGAACACTAGACACAGAGGAACAGAGGAACAGTAGACACAGAGGAACAGTAGGCACAAAGGAACAGAGGAACAGTAGGCACAAAGGAACAGAGGAACACTAGACACAGAGGAACAGAGGAACAGTAGGCACAAAGGAACAGAGCAACACTAGACACAGAGGAACAGTAAGCACAGCTTTTATTGACCTCCTTTACTTAAGAAAAATTAGCCTTAACTTAAAAGTTAACAAGCCTTTGAAGCCAAACTACATAGAACAAATTATAATATTAGGGTCGGAATGACACACACACACAAAGTAATAATAATAATAATAGTAATAATAATTATAATTAAATCAAAGACAATTTTTCTGGGTAGAAAGACAAATATTCTAGGAATGAAATCCTAAATATGATAAACGAAAACTGATCAAACCTAAAACAGAAAAAAAATTACAGAAAGCAGAGGAACAGCAGGCACAGGAAAATTTTATGGGCAATTCCAGTGTTTTGGGTTGCAATAGTGTGAGCTTAATGAAGTTTCTCTCTCTCACTATCTCAAGTTCAAAGCGCGACTACGCGGGTCGCTGAAAATAATTAATGTATGAAATAAAACATAACTTAAGCGATTATATTCTTGTCTATTCCCTACCAACACTGGCTAGTCTGATGTGCGATTTAGCATGATTTTAATGTGCGACTCGCTTATTTAAAACTTAACTCGGTTCGTACGGCGTGCAAATTTAGCTAAATTGTGAACCGGAAATCACGCTCTAGGCGCGACCCTGCGGTATCGACAAAACCACAAAAACAATAGATCGATTGATTGAACAGATTTCGTTATGCGTTTTGTACAAGTTATCAACGGGACAGCCTCTCTTAAGCCTTGTAGAAAATTGCAGCATTGAAAGGCAGTCATTTTGTCATATCCCAAGGGTAGTAAGTCATTATCTAAGAGTGCATCCTTTGGTCTGTTTGTATCTGAGAGTTGACAATTCAACTGTTGCAGAATGGTTGTTTCTACGGGAAAGCTGTACGTTGCTCTGCTACTGTACGTTGTCATTTCTTCCGTAATCTTACGAGAAGCACATGGGATTCTGCCATCCGACAATCTGTTGAAGGCTATAACAAAAACCATCGAGCGGTATGAGAAAGGAGAGTTACTTAGATCAACTACGATTCATTTTTACCATGATGATGATGGCCAACACAGAACAGCGAATTTATTTCTTCCAGGGATTATAATATGGGATCCACTGTTTCAACATTTCCATGGCAACTTAGTATGTTCCAAGTGTGGGGAAATTCTGAAACCTAGGAGCTGGAAGGATGGACGAGATTGGAGGCACAACAGTCCGCGGGAGCTTGCAGACATTGAATGCCCTGTTCTTCTCGTAAGTCGCGTTTATGCATGCAAGAATGATCACCGAACAGTTGGCCACGACCCGGTTATTCTGAAAGAGTTAAAAAGCGCAGCAGTGATCCCTTTTTTGTTATTACATAAGAGTGGAATTACGCGCCGCCTATATAGGCTAATAACGGTTCAAACTGCTTCTGGAATGGCGTACGTAGAAGTTGAATCCCTGAGAAGACAGATGTGGTTCAGTTATCATACCGATTTATGCATTAAAGCACTATCCCAGCAAAATATCAGTGCAAAGGAAAAACCTCTGCATAGCGTCAGTAATGCCCTACAAGGAATTTCTCCGTTGTACCCTAACAGAAAACTAATTCGCCAATGCTTTGTTCACTATTATTTCACAAATGAAAACCTATACAATGCTCGGATGTCATCATTCACAGGAACTTGGCTTTCTTCCGATCACACGTTCAAGGTTGCCGGCAATGTCGGTTTGTGGCAAAATGGCAAGTGGATTCGCCAGTACGACAGTTTGTTTTCTGTGATGAACGAAGACGGCATTGTCCTAGGTTGGCAACTTGCAAGAGGCACTGGTTTTAGTAGAGTAAAAACGTTAATTGCAGGAATCCACAGGAGGCTAAAAAATAGTGGTGTGAAACTTGAAGGATTTTCGATTGACTGTTGCGCCTGGATGCCGTGCAACGAATTGCCAGCAAAATAAAAAAGAGACACCCACTGAGAAGAAAATGCCTAGATGCGTTTCGTTTAGTCTTCAGGGAGAATGGTGATATAGAGAAGGATCGCAAACAACCCATGCCCTCACGAGAAATTATGTTAAAATACTTAGCTCGGTTTCGGGAGAACTGGAACAATATTGCGTTCGGTGGAGAGAATGTTCTTTCAAAACAAGCTTGTGATGAACTAGAGAAATTAAAAGTGCACATACAGAAAGGATGCCTAGAAAATATACCTCCAAAAGCTGGAACCAGCAGACAGGAATCGATGCATAAAAGCCTCCGTAAATGTGTTGAGAAACGAAGAGTGGCAGTTAAAGTGGCCGTGGCAAGTATAGGTACTTGTTTATACAGATGGAATGAAAGAAGGCTATCAGGAAAGAGTACATCATCACTAGTAGCCCCAATCACGGAATATCAGGACTCTACAGTTGTTTCTGATGATCAAGAGGTTTTTGGAATTGGTGTTATTCAAGAAAACGATAATGTTGATGACTTCGTGAATGACCCTGAGCTGAGTGCCTCCGAAACGGAGTCTAATCACAGCAGCAGCAGCGAGTGTGGGTATTATGGCGAAGATGGCGATGACGATACTGAAAGAGTGAGGGAGGAAGATTCTTATCAGAGAATCCTCGAATACGCACTGTACTTGAGGGGCATTGCTAGGAACATGCAAGCAAAATGCCAAGCACCCACCTTGAAACTAAATCTGGCCCAGTGTACGGGAAGACCTCTTTTACTATTTTTGTGAAATGAGCGCTCTTCAAGATCAGACGCAGGAGACTGCAATGCAAGGTTGAAGGATGTTTTAAGGGCGTTTGGCTTTGCTATGTCACCAATGCCAGGGGATGGAGACTGCTTTTTCCACTGTATCTCTGAATCTTTGACATCAATAGCAGAGAACTCCGACATCGAGTCTCATTTGAAATCGATTGGGCTCAGCAGAGACATGCCTAAAAACGAGAAGGTAATCGTTCTGTGGAGGCTAATCGTGAAGGAGTTTTTCGGGCAAAATCGGCATGTTTACGAGCCATTTCTTGTGACATCAACTGATTTTTATGAGAAAGAAGCCCAAAAGTTCCAAGAGCCCGGATTTTACGATTCGGAGTTAGGTAACTGTATTCCACTGGCGATGAGTAACATTTTACAAGTGCCTTGTAATTTTCACCTCTATGGAAAATTACCCTATTACTCACGTAATTCCCAGAGGTCGCGTACTGTCTGAAGTCCCTCTCTATCTAGCCTATGATCACAGTGGTAGTGGACACTACAACTTAGTCGTCGAGGAAACAACTGGGGACTCGGGTGCCCTTAGTCGTGAACCAAGTGTCCACTTAACAGATGTGTTGCGAGCCGCATTACTGGACTCTTCCACGAAATCAGAGGAAACCTATAAAACGAAATGCTCTTGTGGTCGCGGAGCAGCGAGAAAGGCAAGAGAAAACGAATTCTGTAAAACATATAAATCCCGCTGTCCATGTTTTTGAGCGTTTCAAAGTTGCAACGATTTTTGCAGTTGCCATTCGTGTTTCAATCCGTTTGTTAGTAACGTGCGAGACACAGACAACTTGGAACCACTTCCCAGAAAGAGAGCAAAGCAAGACTTTCAGCAAAATGTCGGCCAAACAGATCGAGGCTACATGGAAGAGAGAGCTGAAGAGCCAAACGCTCCAACTTGGTTGGAAGATGAACATTTGTTATTTGAAGCTGTGACATTATATTTACTGATGACCAAACACAATGTATCTCCAAGCCAAATCTTTTCCATCTATCACAAGATAATAGAATTCCAAATCCAACTGAAAACCTCTCAGCTTTCCCTGCGCCCGAAGTCATTGGTGGTGATATCCAAGAAACTTCAAGAAGCAAGAACGGGATTACAAATCGACGAGGAATTGTTTAAGAAGCAAATCCAATATAATTGGTTTTTTGATTGACCATTGGACTGTTTGTTGATTTAAGCTGTTTATAAAGAGTCCAAATGTAATTTTGCCTTCCTTTGTGTGTGTCATTTTTTATATTGTTGTTATTGTTAGGTTTACGTACATCGCCTTTTCCACGGATATTGTGGGACTAAAACCGTTGTTGTTATTTTTCTTGCCAATTGGATATCACGAAGTCTTATTGTCAATTAATCATAAAAATTACAATTTCCGAGAAAAGAAGAATAGCCAAGTTTTAAAAGGGAAATTTTGCATTAAAAGACTGTTCCTCTGTGTCTACAGTTGCTCTGTTCCTCTGTGCCTACTGTTCCTCTGTGTCTAGTGTTCCTCTGTTCCTCTGTGCCTACTGTTCCTCTGTTCCTCTGTGTCTACTGTTCCTCTGTTCCTCTGTGTCTACAGTTCCTCTGTTCCTACTGTTCCTCTGTTCCTCTGTGTCTACTGTTCCTCTGTTCCTCTGTGTCTAGTGTTCCTCTGTTCCTCTGTGCCTACTGTTCCTCTGTTCCTCTGTGCCTACTGTTCCTCTGTTCCCCTGTGCCTACTGTTCCTCTGTTCCTCTGTGTCTACTGTTCCTCTGTTCCTCTGTGCCTACTGTTCCTCTGTGCCTACTGTTCCTCTGTTCCCCTGTGCCTACTGTTCCTCTGTTCCTCTGTTCCCCTGTGCCTACTGTTCCTCTGTTCCTCTGTGTCTACTGTTCCTCTGTTCCCTTGTGCCTACTGTTCCTCTGTTCCTCTGTGTCTACTGTTCCTCTGTTCCTCTGTGCCTACTATTCCCCTGTGTCTACTGTTCCCCTGTGCCTACTGTTCCTCTGTTCCTCTGTGCCTAATATTCCTCTGTGTCTACTGTTCCTCTGTGCCTACTGTTCCCCTGTTCCTTTTCTTCCTCTGCAGTGTAATGACGTCAGTCAGGTCGTCGTACACCAACCATAACCCTCTTCCTCTGCAGTGTACATGTAATGACGTCAGTCAGGTCGTCGTACACCAACCATAACCCTCTTCCTCTGCAGTGTAATGCCGTCAGTCAGGTTGTCGTACAACAACCATAACCCAAAATTCCACCGAAAAATGTGTGACAATCATCCATGAGGGATGCGAAACTGAACAGATCATGTGATCTCATTCTTTTGTGTTTTCATGACAGCGAGGCTTGAACAACACTGACTCTGTTGCTAGGGAAACCATGCATGAACAACAGCAGAAGCCACATTCCTCTGCAATTTGGAGCTCAGTTTGGGCATTTAGGTAGAAATTTGGTGGGATTTGTTTGGGTTTCAGTTCACTTACTGCGACAGCTGTCAACAGCTTGTTCCTTTCAAGCGCAGTTGAACGGTGACAATTTTAACATGTGCCGAGTTCTTAATTACAACCTCACAATGTCGGTCCCGTTTCTCTTTCTGAAATACTTTATCATTCTTTCCATGATGATGAACAAGATTTACGTTGTACCCACTCTGTGTCAATAGAGTGACTGTCAAAATGCAAAGGTTCACTCTATCTTCCTTTATCGAGCATGCATATTCTCATCCCCAAGCACCAAATGGATTGGTTAACTGTTCCATTACAGTGTCATAAACAAATATAATGTATGACTTGCAGTTATAACAGATGATCTTAACTAACAAAATATGTCCATGTCTTGAAGTTAATTAGTTTCACAACATTTAACCACATAGAAAGCAAAGAAACTAAAGCAGGTGACGCCTGATGAAAATCGTGAAGTTGCCGCTTTGTACTGCTTGAGACCGGGCACAGGCACCTAGTCTGAACGGGGCCTTAGTTGAAACTTTTGGCTGCATGCTGGAAACAATCACAGTGATGACTTTTTTTAATGTAGAGAATCTACGCAAACTACATGTATACTCTTTCCCTCACAGTAAGAACACAAGTCATGCTTTCCTACAAAAAAGCTAAGCCACACCCCACTGAAATCTATGGCACAAAGATCTATACTTCATTCCAAAGGGCAAAACTGTCTTTACTGCATGACAACCTCTGGAATTGTTGTCTTCAGTTCTTTTTGGCTTGCATGTTACTTACGATTTTCAATTGAAATAATGTTAACACCTCTCAACAAAGCCTATGGACTGTACTCCTGCCCAATTCGTATTTTGAAAGGAGCTAAACACATTATTTCCGATACTTTGGCTGAAATAATAAACATGTTGGTCCAAAGTGGTGTTTATCCCTCAAAATTGAAGCATGCTAAAGTTATTCCAGTTTACAAGGCAGGTGATGAAACTGAACCAGGCAATTATCGGCCTTTTTCACTACTCTCTGTGTTCAATCGCCTCTTCGAAAGACTAATGAATAAACGCCTCACTTTGTTCATCGAAAAGAATCAAATCCTTTCGCAATCTCAATTTGGTTTCCGAAAAAATCATTCTACCCAACATGCAATTTTGGATATTGTCAATACAATTCAAAGTAACATGGACGCGGGATCGTTTTCAAGATTGTGGTGTTTTTATTGACTTAAAAAAAGCTTTCGACACTGTTGACCATTCCATATTATTGTGTAAACTACATCACTACAGTGTGCGCGGAATTATGGTTATGGTTTTCTTCATATCTGTCTGATAGGCTCCAGACTACTCAAATTGGATCCAGCATCTCTAGCAAAAGGAAAATATTGTATGGCATTTCTCAAGGCTCTATTTTAGGTCCATTGCTTTCTTAAATCTATAATTTTTATTAATGACATTTACCTCTCTTCCCATAAACTCAGCTTTTACTTATTCGCTGATGATACTAATCTCCTTTATGCTGACAAAAATTTGAAGTCCCTTGAGGCAGTCGTTAATGATGAGTTAATGAAAGTCTGCGAGTGGCTAAATGCAAACAAATTATCGCTTAACACTGGCAAGTCTAACTTTGTTATTTTCCATCCCTATCAACATAAAGCTTACTATGACATTAGTTTAAAGATCTATGACAACAGCTTACAGAAATCTATACCTCTCAAATATTTAGGTGTTCTCATAGATAGTAACCTCTCGTGGAGATACCACATGGATCACATTTCATCCAAAATAAGCAAAGGTGTTGGTATTATTGTGAGGCTCAGGCATTTTGTACCTACAAGTACTCTTACAGTATAGGGATTTATTGTTCGTTAATTGAGCCATACATTTCTCATGGTCTTACCACCTGGGGCCAAGCTGCTAACTGTTATTTGAACAAAGTTTTTATTCTACAAAATAGAGCTCTTCGTTTAATATACTTTGCTGACTGCAGAGCTCATGCAATTCCTCTGTTTCTAAGCTCTAGCTGTCTAGCATATTACCTTTGAATTTGCTTTTCTTCAAGTATATGGCTACCCTCATGCATGACATTGCTAACCATTGCGCTCCCTCCAAAATTACCAGTACTGATCTTTTCATCCGTTCTGACTTTATACACTCTCACTATACCAGATTTTCAGCTGTTGGTAATTCTCATGTCCAAGGATCTAGAACTAATCAACAGTTACTATCCTTTTCAATAACTGGGGAAAAAATCTGGAACAAAATTACGCAAGTTGAGTAAAACACTCTTTAAGCAAAAATTGCATAAATTACTCTTAAAGATTTTAAATTGAGATCGAGGAGGTCTATGTTGACGTTAGGGCGATTTCTTCTTCTCGTCTTTCTTCCTTACTTATCTATAAGCTTACTTATTTGTTTACTTTTATTGTTCATTGTTGTCTTCACTATCCATTCTTCCATGTCTTGGAAAATTCATCGCTAATTGTTACCCACCTCGAATAGCTATGCTAACTGTGGGTACCAAATATTGTACAGTTATTTGTCTGTCTTAATTCTTATTAGGTCCATGTACCTTTTTACACTATGAAGGTAGCATAACATATTTATGAATGCTTTTTGATATAAGGTGATCGATCAAGTTTTTCTGTTTTCCTGTCTGTCATTTGTCACCAATAACAACTCATATTATTGTGATTGTTCTCAATGTACAGAGGTTGTGATCAGCAGGGAACTTTTATTTCGTATATTTACAATATGTATAGCTTACTTTAATAGTTATAGCAGTAACTTTTTTATAGAGTAAACTTGAAAGGAAAATTTTGTGTGAGATAAAGATAAGATTGTTAATGTTAAACGACGCCTGGACATGCTCAGCTTCGTTGGTTGGGGAGCTTAAAATAACGAAAAGATGGTTTGTGGATAAAGTGGTATTCGTTTGCTCTGACATTACTACTGAGGTTGTACAAGTTGGTGAGATTGAATGTTTTAGGTAAAATAACTCTCATTTACTGTCACCCTTTTGCTTGTAGAATATTAATTATTATTATTTATATTGCTATCTATTTGCCTCTAGGTCAAGGAGACTTTGATGACAAGGACATAGTCCTGCGAACCAAGGTACCTTTGCAAATGGCTTTTTGGGTTCCTCTATAATGTTTTCCTGCAGTTAATTTTATGTAATCGTTGTAAAATACAACTAAATTTGAAAAAACCTCCAGTTTATCGTCCTTATCCAAGAAGACTAGAAAGTCTAACCATTTGCAGATGTTATTGTAAAGAGAGCACTTTCTCCTCATTTATTTAAAGACCCTGAGTGTTGGTCCAGTCGAGGTTTGAACCCCCGACCTCCCGCACAGCAGTCCCATGCCCTACCAACTGCGCTAACCGGTCAGCGGTCAAATTTCAATGATTACTTAGAAGGAAAGTATGTGTAGGTCCTAACAAATGAACTTAGGCTCACATTAGCAACATTCCACCCCATGTCTGCACCAGGACAACATGAAAGTGGCAATATTGCTTGCTACACCCACTTGGTAGGTTGTTAGTCCATTGCTTCACAACAGCCAAACATGGTGTAGGCCATGGCCTACTACATGTTTTGTCTACATGAACAGAAAAGAACACAAGGTTTGAAGAGGCCATCTATGCTCAGTTTGATCAGTTCTCAACATTATCCAGAGAACAGAGGAGAATCACTCTAGGTATGACAGATTGAAGGAAGATTTTGAAAGGTTTAGAGTTCTACTGAGCTGAGTTTCAACAATTTGATCACCTGTAGGCCATATGCTAGGGTGGTATACCCCATGCTTTGTCTACCCCCTCTATGACCTTTGGTGGATTCTATGTCTTTGTCACAGGATCTCTGTGCATAGACAGTTTGGTCCTTGCACAGCTCAGGAAGTTCCTTTCTGTGCTTATTGTAGTAGTGGCTCTGGTTGTCCTGTCTTGCCTTACGTTAATTTCAGAAGTCTTCTTGGTTTCTTGATGGATAAATATTTCCTGGAATCTGGAAAGGCACACAAATGGCTACCACTAAACCACTAGGAAAACCTAACAAAATGGTTGGGAGCAACCTAGCAATAAACTCCATCACAGTTATAGGCATCTGAGCAGGCATATATTCGTAAAGTAATTCGTAAAGTTGACGTCAAAAAATGTGCTGTCCTGGTACTGATGATAAGCATGGTAGGATGGCACATTCAGAAGGGATTACATTAGCTGATGAGACTACAATAAGAGCTATGAAAGAAAGCGGAATAAACAAATATTTAGGAGTGCTTGAGGTGGACGGCACGCTGCAGGACATGATGAAGAAAAAAATTGGGAAGGAATACTTACGTCAGGTCAGAAACATTGTGCAATCAAAGCTAAATGGTGGAAACCTGATAAGTGCCATAAACACCTGGGCAGTATCACTTGTCAGATATGCAGGGAGGTATAATAATTTATTGATTGTAAGAGACGAGAACTTGAGGATTTAGACCGTAGAACAAGAAAAATTATTGACAATGAACGTAATGAATGTAAAGCGACTCTATGTTCCAAAGAAGGAGGAGGGAAGAGGCCTCATCTTGGTAAAAGACTGTCTCAATCAGGCAGGAATATTGCTGGAGACTTATGTTCAGTCCAGTGAGGAGAAGATTTTGAAAGCAGTCAGGAGGAAAGGAGTTGAAAACCAAGAAACGGCTGCCAGTTTTAAAGATAGGAGCTAGGAGAACCGAAAATATCCAAGGATGGAAAGAGATGCCATTATATGGACAATTTGTGAGACAGAACTAAGATCAAAGAAGCAATGAAACATGGACTTGGTTGAAAGTAGGAAAGCTTAAAAGAGAAACGGAGTCTCTTATTATTGCAGCGCAAGATCAAGCAATAAGAACAAACTATGTAAAAGCAACAGTCGACAGGTCACAGGCTGATACCAAATGCAGAATGTGCAAACAAAACAACGAGACCATCAGTCATATTGTAAGTGGTTGCCCAAAACTGGCACAGAAAGAATACTAAAGGAGACATTACAATGTAGCTCTAGAGGGCAGTTCATTAGGACTTGTCAGGAAAATATGAGTTTGAGCGAAATGAGAGGTGGTATGACCATGTTCTGGACAGTGTACTTGAAAATGAGGATTACAAGATTCTGTGGGACTTAAGTGTGCAAACAGACCATGAAATTGAGGCTAGGATTTATTGATCATTGACAAAAGAGAGAAGAATTGCCAAATTATAGACATGGCAATCCCAGAAGATGGAAGGGCGAGAGCAAAAGAAGATGAGAAAGTAGAAAAATATCAAGATCTTGCAAGAGAAATTTGAAAGATGTGGGGAGTAAGGACAAAGGTAATACCCATAGTGGTGGGGGCATTGGGAACAATACCACTGCATGAGGTTAAAAGGAAATCTGAGGACCATAGGTGTGGACACATCCATTGAACTGATTCAGAGATCTGTATTGTTGGGGTTGGCAAGGATCCTCAGGAAAGTGCTGGAGATGTAGGCAGGAGAGGAAAGTAATGATGAAGAATGTTTCTTGGTTTCCCTAGACAACTGCTTGTTGCCCGGAGCCATTGAAAACCAGATTTGATATGAGATTATTAGCAATAATAATAATAATAATATTATTATTATTATTATAGTGCTATGTTTATAGTGAAAGTGCACTTAGTTAAACAGGAAGTTTACGGGCACTCCACTTCAATCCTAAGAAACAAGATAATTCAAGTAAACATAACATGATAAGAATCCCAACTGGCTGGCAGCAACCTGGTTGGTTGACTGAGGAGTTGAACCAGGCACTTGGCCTGAACAACACCAGCTAGTGGCCTGAGCGGGTTTCGAACCTGGTCACTGCATCCATAAGTAATCTGGAGTGCAGGTTATACAAACAGTTTCATGAAGAAATTCATACATGTATTGGTATTCCTTTTGTTGCTGTTTACAAATCAGGAATTACAAGAAGTTAGTAAACAGCATCCATTGAACTTTACACCCCCAGTTGTTATGCTGTCTTGTTGCAATGGGATTTCCCAATCTTTAGCAAGTGAGTAAACATTATCTGTGTAAAGTATTGAAACTTGTTATCAACAGATGTTTGTCCAGTGTACAGTGTATCCCTGGTGAAAATCTTTTAAGGATCTTCTAAAGATCTTCAGAGATCTTCAAAGAAAAACAAAAGTTTTTAGCCAAGGTTTTTACTTGGCTTTTCTTCAACCAATTTTGTGCCCAAAAAGGAGTGACAGCTGGAAAAAACGAAGAGTTTTAGGATCCAAAATGAAATATTGAATAGGGAACATTTGGGAAAAACACGGAGGCATTTTTGAGTCCAAACCAATTTTTTGTGAAAACAACAAAATGTAAGAAAACAAAGAACAATGCAAATGTCTCCTCGACATTTCTTGTAAAAATTGGAAAAATAGGGCAAGTAACAAACATATATATAACTTGTAGTAACCAAGATCACAAATCGCTAATCAATTTTCTCAGTATAAACGTCCATATAAAAGACAAAACAGGAGTACTAACCTGTGGACAGTTCAGTCAATCAACAATCACTCCATGACCCGACTGCGGAGCTTAAGCAGAAGCGGTCATTTCACACAAAAGTATTACCTCTCATGTCTACCAAGGAAGCTTCCTCAATTAAGGATTTTTAGTGGCAAAACCGTCCAGTTTAACACACAGCAATGTACGAAGACAGGGCCTGCATGATTAAAACCTTGCCAAACCACACAATCTTTCAGTCTCTCTAAGACCCGCAGGGAAACATGAGGAAAAGCTGAAACCCCACAACACTTGGTGATGTTTTGACAGCTTGAGACTTGAGACTTACGGTAATATTTAAACTTATAAGCATACTGTGTTACTGTCACATTTATTTAAGCTAAAGTTTGACTTACTCACTACTTAGTCCTTCTCTTTCTCGTAGCCCCTCATTACTTGAATTACTTCTTTGCCTGTTTTCTCGAGCCCTTTTTCACCCTCTTTTTTTCTGTTCCTCACTATAATTTTTTCTCTTTTCTTGAGCTTTTTGTTGTTCTCTCTCCCATTGCTTGTCAGTATGATTCAGCCTGTTTACTCGAGCCCTTTCTTGTTCTTGCAATTCAGCCTGTTAACTTGTGCTCTTTCTTGTTGATCTTTCTCCTGCTGTTTGTCACTGACACTGCCAGCAAATAGACAAAATTGACTTTTTGTTTAACTGTCTTCAAAAATACCCTTTATTTTTCTACAACGCAGTTAGTCAGCAGTTGGCCATGCAATTTCCCGCCACAAAAGCGCAGGTTGAGAACTGTGTGTATGGGCAAATGATCTGTCCAAAGACACAATTATGGAAGCGTGTATATATGCGAGCTTGCACACGAAAGGGTTAACTGGAGTGTCACATTTCACTTTGCCTTATATACACTATAGAGGGGTGGATGAATGGATGGTTGTATGTACGGTGACCTCATAACCGAAATTTTTTGGATCAATGGGTTACCATATTTTCTTACCAATGGTGCTCTGCATGCACGCACCTTTGGGGCGCGCAGAGCTCCACTATTGTGGAAAAAAAATAACATCAGCTCAACAATTGTCTTATAAAAAGGATAATTTTATTTAAAAATTTCTTCAAAATTTCAGTTATGAAATAGAACTTCTTCAATGATAAGTCCATACTAAATAATTTATATCAATAAAATAAAAATTATATCAATATAACATCTAATTTAAATTTGTATTGTGCATACTATCCAGCAGTTACTGTAAATAATTACATCTTGCTTAGTTGCAATCCTAGATCTTGACGTACACAAACCTTTTATTTTATTTAAATTATGCCTTCATAATTTGCAGTGAATAGATCAGTACAAGATAATAAAACTCAAAAGAAACCATAACTTCTAAATAGCTCTGATATACTGAAGTTAAAGAGCTCTCCTAGGCTTTTCATGTTATTTAGAATACTGATGTCAAAGTGCTTGAGCTTCAGTCATTTTCATACATGTAGGTTAACACTTGGGGCAACTTGCACCATGAAAATTTTGCTGACAATTGAGTGACATAAATGTTAAGCTTCCCGCCTCGACTAGCCAATGCTATTTGTGGGAAGTGACCATTTTGTATTTTTTCTTTCCTAAATAGTAAATAAAGTTGAAAGAAAGTAGCTGAGATTAAATTGCCAGAAAAATTAAATTTGATATTAAAGTTGCTGTTATAATGTTTTTAAGATATTTACATAAATGCTATCCTTTTCAAATAATTACAGTACATCTACATGTATGTAATAAAATCATTCAGTAATTGCAGGACTACATGTACATATTACACAACTATTCATCTTTTTAAGTAAAACTCACTGGTAGAAGTAATGAGTCATCCAAATAACACCTGCAGCTGTGAGGAAAACCTTGCAAGTTAAACAAGTTAGAGAGATTTATGTCAGCATGGTCTCCTAGAAAATGTTATGGAATTTAAGTAATTGGAAAAAGTACAAAAGTAAATTGACCATTTTTGTCCTGATCAAAGACAAAATTGTGAAGTATATATGAAATAATTCATATTTGTACTGCGGTTGTAGATGCAAGTGAAGAGTGATCATCGCAGTAAATTTTCCAATTTAAGCAACTGGAAAGAAGAAGCCTGAAAAAATCAGGGCTTCAACGGGATTCGAACCCGTGACCTCCGCGATACCGGTGCGATGCTCTACCAACTGAGCTATGAAGCCACACATTGGGAGCGAGGTCAATTTATTGAGTTCATTTTTCCCGCACAGTGAAGTGATGTGAAGTATATATGAAATAATTCATATTTGTACTGCGGTTGTAGATGCAAGTGAAGAGTGATCATCGCAGTAAATTTTCCAATTTAAGCAACTGGAAAGAAGAAGCCTGAAAAAATCAGGGCTTCAACGGGATTCGAACCCGTGACCTCCGCGATACCGGTGCGATGCTCTACCAACTGAGCTATGAAGCCACACATTGGGAGCGAGGTCAATTTATTGAGTTCATTTTTCCCGCACAGTGAAGTGATGTGAAGTATATATGAAATAATTCATATTTGTACTGCGGTTGTAGATGCAAGTGAAGAGTGATCATCGCAGTAAATTTTCCAATTTAAGCAACTGGAAAGAAGAAGCCTGAAAAAATCAGGGCTTCAACGGGATTCGAACCCGTGACCTCCGCGATACCGGTGCGATGCTCTACCAACTGAGCTATGAAGCCACACATTGGGAGCGAGGTCAATTTATTGAGTTCATTTTTCCCGCACAGTGAAGTGATGTGAAGTATATATGAAATAATTCATATTTGTACTGCGGTTGTAGATGCAAGTGAAGAGTGATCATCGCAGTAAATTTTCCAATTTAAGCAACTGGAAAGAAGAAGCCTGAAAAAATCAGGGCTTCAACGGGATTCGAACCCGTGACCTCCGCGATACCGGTGCGATGCTCTACCAACTGAGCTATGAAGCCACACATTGGGAGCGAGGTCAATTTATTGAGTTCATTTTTCCCGCACAGTGAAGTGATGTGAAGTATATATGAAATAATTCATATTTGTACTGCGGTTGTAGATGCAAGTGAAGAGTGATCATCGCAGTAAATTTTCCAATTTAAGCAACTGGAAAGAAGAAGCCTGAAAAATCAGGGCTTCAACGGGATTCGAACCCGTGACCTCCGCGATACCGGTGCGATGCTCTACCAACTGAGCTATGAAGCCACACATTGGGAGCGAGGTCAATTTATTGAGTTCATTTTTCCCGCACAGTGAAGTGATGTGAAGTATATATGAAATAATTCATATTTGTACTGCGGTTGTAGATGCAAGTGAAGAGTGATCATCGCAGTAAATTTTCCAATTTAAGCAACTGGAAAGAAGAAGCCTGAAAAAATCAGGGCTTCAACGGGATTCGAACCCGTGACCTCCGCGATACCGGTGCGATGCTCTACCAACTGAGCTATGAAGCCACACATTGGGAGCGAGGTCAATTTATTGAGTTCATTTTTCCCGCACAGTGAAGTGATGTGAAGTATATATGAAATAATTCATATTTGTACTGCGGTTGTAGATGCAAGTGAAGAGTGATCATCGCAGTAAATTTTCCAATTTAAGCAACTGGAAAGAAGAAGCCTGAAAAAATCAGGGCTTCAACGGGATTCGAACCCGTGACCTCCGCGATACCGGTGCGATGCTCTACCAACTGAGCTATGAAGCCACACATTGGGAGCGAGGTCAATTTATTGAGTTCATTTTTCCCGCACAGTGAAGTGATGTGAAGTATATATGAAATAATTCATATTTGTACTGCGGTTGTAGATGCAAGTGAAGAGTGATCATCGCAGTAAATTTTCCAATTTAAGCAACTGGAAAGAAGAAGCCTGAAAAAATCAGGGCTTCAACGGGATTCGAACCCGTGACCTCCGCGATACCGGTGCGATGCTCTACCAACTGAGCTATGAAGCCACACATTGGGAGCGAGGTCAATTTATTGAGTTCATTTTTCCCGCACAGTGAAGTGATGTGAAGTATATATGAAATAATTCATATTTGTACTGCGGTTGTAGATGCAAGTGAAGAGTGATCATCGCAGTAAATTTTCCAATTTAAGCAACTGGAAAGAAGAAGCCTGAAAAATCAGGGCTTCAACGGGATTCGAACCCGTGACCTCCGCGATACCGGTGCGATGCTCTACCAACTGAGCTATGAAGCCACACATTGGGAGCGAGGTCAATTTATTGAGTTCATTTTTCCCGCACAGTGAAGTGATGTGAAGTATATATGAAATAATTCATATTTGTACTGCGGTTGTAGATGCAAGTGAAGAGTGATCATCGCAGTAAATTTTCCAATTTAAGCAACTGGAAAGAAGAAGCCTGAAAAAATCAGGGCTTCAACGGGATTCGAACCCGTGACCTCCGCGATACCGGTGCGATGCTCTACCAACTGAGCTATGAAGCCACACATTGGGAGCGAGGTCAATTTATTGAGTTCATTTTTCCCGCACAGTGAAGTGATGTGAAGTATATATGAAATAATTCATATTTGTACTGCGGTTGTAGATGCAAGTGAAGAGTGATCATCGCAGTAAATTTTTTCCAATTTAAGCAACTGGAAAGAAGAAGCCTGAAAAAATCAGGGCTTCAACGGGATTCGAACCCGTGACCTCCGCGATACCGGTGCGATGCTCTACCAACTGAGCTATGAAGCCACACATTGGGAGCGAGGTCAATTTATTGAGTTCATTTTTCCCGCACAGTGAAGTGATGTGAAGTATATATGAAATAATTCATATTTGTACTGCGGTTGTAGATGCAAGTGAAGAGTGATCATCGCAGTAAATTTTCCAATTTAAGCAACTGGAAAGAAGAAGCCTGAAAAAATCAGGGCTTCAACGGGATTCGAACCCGTGACCTCCGCGATACCGGTGCGATGCTCTACCAACTGAGCTATGAAGCCACACATTGGGAGCGAGGTCAATTTATTGAGTTCATTTTTCCCGCACAGTGAAGTGATGTGAAGTATATATGAAATAATTCATATTTGTACTGCGGTTGTAGATGCAAGTGAAGAGTGATCATCGCAGTAAATTTTCCAATTTAAGCAACTGGAAAGAAGAAGCCTGAAAAAATCAGGGCTTCAACGGGATTCGAACCCGTGACCTCCGCGATACCGGTGCGATGCTCTACCAACTGAGCTATGAAGCCACACATTGGGAGCGAGGTCAATTTATTGAGTTCATTTTTCCCGCACAGTGAAGTGATGTGAAGTATATATGAAATAATTCATATTTGTACTGCGGTTGTAGATGCAAGTGAAGAGTGATCATCGCAGTAAATTTTCCAATTTAAGCAACTGGAAAGAAGAAGCCTGAAAAAATCAGGGCTTCAACGGGATTCGAACCCGTGACCTCCGCGATACCGGTGCGATGCTCTACCAACTGAGCTATGAAGCCACACATCGCTCCCAATGTGTGGCTTCATAGCTCAGTTGGTAGAGCATCGCACCGGTATCGCGGAGGTCACGGGTTCGAATCCCGTTGAAGCCCTGATTTTTTCAGGCTTCTTCTTTCCAGTTGCTTAAATTGGAAAATTTACTGCGATGATCACTCTTCACTTGCATCTACAACCGCAGTACAAATATGAATTATTTCATATATACTTCACATCACTTCACTGTGCGGGAAAAATGAACTCAATAAATTGACCTCGCTCCCAATGTGTGGCTTCATAGCTCAGTTGGTAGAGCATCGCACCGGTATCGCGGAGGTCACGGGTTCGAATCCCGTTGAAGCCCTGATTTTTTCAGGCTTCTTCTTTCCAGTTGCTTAAATTGGAAAATTTACTGCGATGATCACTCTTCACTTGCATCTACAACCGCAGTACAAATATGAATTATTTCATATATACTTCACATCACTTCACTGTGCGGGAAAAATGAACTCAATAAATTGACCTCGCTCCCAATGTGTGGCTTCATAGCTCAGTTGGTAGAGCATCGCACCGGTATCGCGGAGGTCACGGGTTCGAATCCCGTTGAAGCCCTGATTTTTTCAGGCTTCTTCTTTCCAGTTGCTTAAATTGGAAAATTTACTGCGATGATCACTCTTCACTTGCATCTACAACCGCAGTACAAATATGAATTATTTCATATATACTTCACATCACTTCACTGTGCGGGAAAAATGAACTCAATAAATTGACCTCGCTCCCAATGTGTGGCTTCATAGCTCAGTTGGTAGAGCATCGCACCGGTATCGCGGAGGTCACGGGTTCGAATCCCGTTGAAGCCCTGATTTTTTCAGGCTTCTTCTTTCCAGTTGCTTAAATTGGAAAATTTACTGCGATGATCACTCTTCACTTGCATCTACAACCGCAGTACAAATATGAATTATTTCATATATACTTCACATCACTTCACTGTGCGGGAAAAATGAACTCAATAAATTGACCTCGCTCCCAATGTGTGGCTTCATAGCTCAGTTGGTAGAGCATCGCACCGGTATCGCGGAGGTCACGGGTTCGAATCCCGTTGAAGCCCTGATTTTTTCAGGCTTCTTCTTTCCAGTTGCTTAAATTGGAAAATTTACTGCGATGATCACTCTTCACTTGCATCTACAACCGCAGTACAAATATGAATTATTTCATATATACTTCACATCACTTCACTGTGCGGGAAAAATGAACTCAATAAATTGACCTCGCTCCCAATGTGTGGCTTCATAGCTCAGTTGGTAGAGCATCGCACCGGTATCGCGGAGGTCACGGGTTCGAATCCCGTTGAAGCCCTGATTTTTTCAGGCTTCTTCTTTCCAGTTGCTTAAATTGGAAAATTTACTGCGATGATCACTCTTCACTTGCATCTACAACCGCAGTACAAATATGAATTATTTCATATATACTTCACATCACTTCACTGTGCGGGAAAAATGAACTCAATAAATTGACCTCGCTCCCAATGTGTGGCTTCATAGCTCAGTTGGTAGAGCATCGCACCGGTATCGCGGAGGTCACGGGTTCGAATCCCGTTGAAGCCCTGATTTTTTCAGGCTTCTTCTTTCCAGTTGCTTAAATTGGAAAATTTACTGCGATGATCACTCTTCACTTGCATCTACAACCGCAGTACAAATATGAATTATTTCATATATACTTCACATCACTTCACTGTGCGGGAAAAATGAACTCAATAAATTGACCTCGCTCCCAATGTGTGGCTTCATAGCTCAGTTGGTAGAGCATCGCACCGGTATCGCGGAGGTCACGGGTTCGAATCCCGTTGAAGCCCTGATTTTTTCAGGCTTCTTCTTTCCAGTTGCTTAAATTGGAAAATTTACTGCGATGATCACTCTTCACTTGCATCTACAACCGCAGTACAAATATGAATTATTTCATATATACTTCACATCACTTCACTGTGCGGGAAAAATGAACTCAATAAATTGACCTCGCTCCCAATGTGTGGCTTCATAGCTCAGTTGGTAGAGCATCGCACCGGTATCGCGGAGGTCACGGGTTCGAATCCCGTTGAAGCCCTGATTTTTTCAGGCTTCTTCTTTCCAGTTGCTTAAATTGGAAAATTTACTGCGATGATCACTCTTCACTTGCATCTACAACCGCAGTACAAATATGAATTATTTCATATATACTTCACATCACTTCACTGTGCGGGAAAAATGAACTCAATAAATTGACCTCGCTCCCAATGTGTGGCTTCATAGCTCAGTTGGTAGAGCATCGCACCGGTATCGCGGAGGTCACGGGTTCGAATCCCGTTGAAGCCCTGATTTTTTCAGGCTTCTTCTTTCCAGTTGCTTAAATTGGAAAATTTACTGCGATGATCACTCTTCACTTGCATCTACAACCGCAGTACAAATATGAATTATTTCATATATACTTCACATCACTTCACTGTGCGGGAAAAATGAACTCAATAAATTGACCTCGCTCCCAATGTGTGGCTTCATAGCTCAGTTGGTAGAGCATCGCACCGGTATCGCGGAGGTCACGGGTTCGAATCCCGTTGAAGCCCTGATTTTTTCAGGCTTCTTCTTTCCAGTTGCTTAAATTGGAAAATTTACTGCGATGATCACTCTTCACTTGCATCTACAACCGCAGTACAAATATGAATTATTTCATATATACTTCACATCACTTCACTGTGCGGGAAAAATGAACTCAATAAATTGACCTCGCTCCCAATGTGTGGCTTCATAGCTCAGTTGGTAGAGCATCGCACCGGTATCGCGGAGGTCACGGGTTCGAATCCCGTTGAAGCCCTGATTTTTTCAGGCTTCTTCTTTCCAGTTGCTTAAATTGGAAAATTTACTGCGATGATCACTCTTCACTTGCATCTACAACCGCAGTACAAATATGAATTATTTCATATATACTTCACATCACTTCACTGTGCGGGAAAAATGAACTCAATAAATTGACCTCGCTCCCAATGTGTGGCTTCATAGCTCAGTTGGTAGAGCATCGCACCGGTATCGCGGAGGTCACGGGTTCGAATCCCGTTGAAGCCCTGATTTTTTCAGGCTTCTTCTTTCCAGTTGCTTAAATTGGAAAATTTACTGCGATGATCACTCTTCACTTGCATCTACAACCGCAGTACAAATATGAATTATTTCATATATACTTCACATCACTTCACTGTGCGGGAAAAATGAACTCAATAAATTGACCTCGCTCCCAATGTGTGGCTTCATAGCTCAGTTGGTAGAGCATCGCACCGGTATCGCGGAGGTCACGGGTTCGAATCCCGTTGAAGCCCTGATTTTTTCAGGCTTCTTCTTTCCAGTTGCTTAAATTGGAAAATTTACTGCGATGATCACTCTTCACTTGCATCTACAACCGCAGTACAAATATGAATTATTTCATATATACTTCACATCACTTCACTGTGCGGGAAAAATGAACTCAATAAATTGACCTCGCTCCCAATGTGTGGCTTCATAGCTCAGTTGGTAGAGCATCGCACCGGTATCGCGGAGGTCACGGGTTCGAATCCCGTTGAAGCCCTGATTTTTTCAGGCTTCTTCTTTCCAGTTGCTTAAATTGGAAAATTTACTGCGATGATCACTCTTCACTTGCATCTACAACCGCAGTACAAATATGAATTATTTCATATATACTTCACATCACTTCACTGTGCGGGAAAAATGAACTCAATAAATTGACCTCGCTCCCAATGTGTGGCTTCATAGCTCAGTTGGTAGAGCATCGCACCGGTATCGCGGAGGTCACGGGTTCGAATCCCGTTGAAGCCCTGATTTTTTTTTTTCAGGCTTCTTCTTTCCAGTTGCTTAAATTGGAAAATTTACTGCGATGATCACTCTTCACTTGCATCTACAACCGCAGTACAAATATGAATTATTTCATATATACTTCACATCACTTCACTGTGCGGGAAAAATGAACTCAATAAATTGACCTCGCTCCCAATGTGTGGCTTCATAGCTCAGTTGGTAGAGCATCGCACCGGTATCGCGGAGGTCACGGGTTCGAATCCCGTTGAAGCCCTGATTTTTTCAGGCTTCTTCTTTCCAGTTGCTTAAATTGGAAAATTTACTGCGATGATCACTCTTCACTTGCATCTACAACCGCAGTACAAATATGAATTATTTCATATATACTTCACATCACTTCACTGTGCGGGAAAAATGAACTCAATAAATTGACCTCGCTCCCAATGTGTGGCTTCATAGCTCAGTTGGTAGAGCATCGCACCGGTATCGCGGAGGTCACGGGTTCGAATCCCGTTGAAGCCCTGATTTTTTCAGGCTTCTTCTTTCCAGTTGCTTAAATTGGAAAATTTACTGCGATGATCACTCTTCACTTGCATCTACAACCGCAGTACAAATATGAATTATTTCATATATACTTCACATCACTTCACTGTGCGGGAAAAATGAACTCAATAAATTGACCTCGCTCCCAATGTGTGGCTTCATAGCTCAGTTGGTAGAGCATCGCACCGGTATCGCGGAGGTCACGGGTTCGAATCCCGTTGAAGCCCTGATTTTTTCAGGCTTCTTCTTTCCAGTTGCTTAAATTGGAAAATTTACTGCGATGATCACTCTTCACTTGCATCTACAACCGCAGTACAAATATGAATTATTTCATATATACTTCACATCACTTCACTGTGCGGGAAAAATGAACTCAATAAATTGACCTCGCTCCCAATGTGTGGCTTCATAGCTCAGTTGGTAGAGCATCGCACCGGTATCGCGGAGGTCACGGGTTCGAATCCCGTTGAAGCCCTGATTTTTTCAGGCTTCTTCTTTCCAGTTGCTTAAATTGGAAAATTTACTGCGATGATCACTCTTCACTTGCAAAGACAAAATTGTTGCCTTGAAATTTCCAAGCTCTTACTCTCATGTTGCTCTATACTCTCTTCATTTAAGTCTTAATGTAATTTCACATTCAAAATTGTGAAGAAGACTTAGCTAATTGAGAAGCATTGGGTAACTTAACTTTGATGAAGCTGTCACTGTCCTGATGTACCACAAATCTCCATCAAAATAAAACAAAGTGTGGTAAAAATCATAATCAGTCTTCTGAGAGACCCTTATGTGTACATACATGTATTCACTGTTTGTTTGTTAATACAGAGGAAATTACTCAGTACAATCACATATTTAGCTGAAGACAACCAACATGCAATGAAAGAAATAGCCATCATGGAAAAGCATTTACTTTTTGTTACGAGTTTGTTGTGTGAGTGGTAGGTAGTTTGCAATCCAAACAGAACACAGGGTTGTTGGAACAGCAACGCAGTTATTTATTCTAAACACACATATAGTAAATTTGGCACAAATAACTCCTCAACAAGCACACGCTAGGCTTGTAAATTACATCAACCTCCATCCACTCAAATAAACGCTGCCTCTGCCAAATGTACACGCGACCTCTGTCACACTTCAATACACACTACTGACTCAAAACATTCTCTCTTAAAAAACTACAGCAAACGGCTTAATATATACTTAACAGCATAAGATTCTAGAACTTTCTGGCTCAACTAAATAAAGTAACATTACAACATCAAACTATTTAAGACTGGGCATATTTTGGAACTGGCTAGAAGTCGTTACTCTTGGTGCTGACTAAAAGAATTGTGGCCGCTGGGGACGCATCTCCACTTTGTCTCTTGAAATCCAAGATGGCCGCCAGCCATGGGGTTCTACATTTCTAGGTCTTCTTGTTCATTTTAAGAAACTGCATCATGCATAAAGTTACCAGAAATTATTTGATGGAATCTACAGTGACTTGCAATCGTGCAGAAATTTGAAAAGTGTGGTTTTCCTTTGGAACCAAATCAGAACATCATTTGATTTTCATGACCAAGTTAGAAGGGGCATGGGTCTATTCCTGATTTAATGTGACAAACTGATTTGTATTGCATCAACTCTTTGTAAACATGCATGCAAATCAGTTTGTGACATCAAATCAGGAATAGACCCTTGCCCCTTCTGACGTGGTTTTGAATCAAATACTGTTTTAAAGCCTGTAAAAAGTCAAGATTTGGTGAAACAAAAATGGAAAAATATGCCGCAATGCGTTTTGAACAGGTGCAGAGATGCATTTTAGCAAAAAAAATATTATGGGGTTATAGGCAGTTTAAGGGTCTTTTCAAGTAATTTTAGTGACTTAAGTTCTTTGAAGATCTTTCAAAGATCTTTCAAAGATCCTCATCTTTGAGGATCATTCGCAGGTCTTTAAAGATCCTCAAAGATCCTCAGAGGATTTTCACCAGGGAGATGTTCTTTTCCTACATGTGTATAAGCAATAAATACAGGACTGTAATCCAGCAAAACAATAGTTTTTCCCAATCCGCTCTGACTGTTAACAGGGTTCATACGGTGATAGCTAGTTGCTTGGCAATGGTGAAAGGGTTCATATAGGTCCTGGAAACCCTGGAAAATACTTGAATTTTAGTCTAACATTAAAATTTTTTCAGGACTGGGAAGTCCTGGGAAATGGTGGGAAGTCAAGTCCTCTCAGCACTAATTATTATGAACTTACAATAATTGACCAGCTCTCAATGTCAGTGGCTTCATAGCTCAGTTGGTTAGAACATCACACCAGTACAGTGAGGTCACGGTTCAACCCTTCTTTATGCAGTTGCATAAATAATTCACAACTGCAAGGATCAATCTTCATTTCATTTCACATGATGAAATTGTCAGAAAGTACAGTGTAATTGGCTGTAGTTTACCCTGTCATGCCCTATCAACAGTATAGAGTTTCATGTGTTATCTAAACCAACAAGCAGCTTTCAGGCTTCCAGACTATTCGATTATCCGGCCTTTTTTCTCTGGTCCCAATTTTTTCATGAATATTAATTAGTTGTGATCTTGAAAACTCAAAGTCACGAAAAGCCAAATAATCCTTTGAAAAGACTGTTGAAACAGCGTATTATCCCGTGCGCTTTTCAAAATTTGCAGGTGCAACAAGACAAAGAAATATTCTAATGCGTTCAGCTGATATATACACTGTACATACAGGCTTTGTAGATTTCACAATTGAAATGATGTTTTCTTTGCTGTATACCTTTTGTTTACATGTCTATGGCATTAATATTCATATTCTCGATTATCCGGACTCTCGATTATCAGAACTATTTACCGAGGTCCCAACAAGTCCGGATAAATGAGGTTTGACTGTAATACAATGTCACTTTAGCAGGGAATCAAAATTATATTGCAAGGTCATACTAATATTTACTGTTTCTGATGTATGTGCAATGTTGCTGTGTTTTATTCAGAGGCTCTGGCAAATGCTGGTGTCTTTGTGAAAGGTGAAATTTTACCAGACCCTGGAAGTGAAGTACCATCTAGTCATGTTAGTGAGACAGCTGTGCGTAACAGACCTCACTACAAGGAATGGTACAGTATGGTACTTCGTATACTTTGCATCTGCTTGTTTGCTTTTCCTGGTTTTTTTGCTCACCATACACTGAATGTTAACTTTTCTTCTTTTGTTTAATACCGAGGATTATGCTTTCTAATAATAACTTCATTGTTTTGAATTGCAGTTAAGATTGAAAAGGAAATGTTTGGTGCGTTTTGGCTTGCATTTGTACCTGTTAGTTCAATATTTGAAAGGAAGAGAATAAACAATTGTCACATTGTACAATACCTTAAATGTTTTGCAAATAATGTAAGTTAGTTGTAAAGTGTACATGGTAGCCATGGTGCATTTTGTAGTTCGTACAATAAAATGGGAGAAGTTGCCAGGATAGAAATTGACTGTTCTTGTTTTCAAGTGCACCTTGGGCATGCTAATTGTGGCAAAAGCATGTTCAAGAATTTTGCAACTGTTGCTACATGTACAACGGTCAGATTCCCATTCAAGCAGTACATGTACAACAGAGGGGATCAAGGGTATACCAGCAACAAAAAAATAGCACAGCCGACGAAATTACTCAGTGATAAGAGGTACCACTTTATGATTTACCTTAAATTATTAGTAGCAGTGTTTACGTAGTCACCGAAGGTGTAATAATTAGTATTATTTTTTCTTCTGTTTTAGTAATTGCATCAATCTTGACATAACAACCATGATTGCTCTTGTTTCTTCACTGACCAATGGTAGTTGTGGATATGTTTTCAAGGTACACTTCAAGTACAGCTGTTGAAACTAAGACAATAATAGTTGGGCTTGTTGTTTATCCGAAATTAGAGCCATCTTCAGTGGCTGAAAATTTCTTAATTTTCAGGAAGCCATTTTGACAGAGCAAGCAAGGCAAGAAAGGCAGAACCCAGTGATGCCTAAGCTGATGGAATTTCTTGAAGGTGTGAAATCATTTGGTTGATTTGGATTAAATATTCCTTTCCAGATCAATACTTTTCATAACAAACCATCATACATATACAGCATATGTATTTACTGACACCTTCCCGATATCACTTTCCAGGAACAAACTACAGTTAATGTTAGTATTAGTTCAATAATATATGTCACTGTTTTATGTGGCCTCTTTACGAGATAATTACAACAGCCTACAGTGGTCAGGGGCATAGCTAGCAATGTTTGGTTTGTAAGCCTGTTCCATACCATGCAAGTATAGCATGATATTTTGTTCTTCTTGCCACAAAAATCATGAGCCACAGATTCCTGTCAGTTAGGCTTGGATAAATTCTGCTGGCAGAATTTCGAGCAGAATGAGCGATTTTTGAGGCGAGCATTCTGACAGAATGAGGCATTTTAAAGCAGAATTTGAGCAGAATAAGGGAAAATCAGCAGCACTAATGATATGCATAACAGTTGTAAGAAAAATCTATAACTAAATAAAAAATAAATGAAAAATACCTTGTGATTAATTTGATTATTTGATAGCTACAACGAACTCACATATTAATTCAAATGATTCCATCACATACTTCGAAGTCAGTGGCATTATTTAAAGTGCCCACAGCATAGTCTAAACTCTAAATTAGTTTTTAGAGGTTAGGCCCAGGCTCCCTCCTATATTTTGCGAAAATAAATATGGCCCGAAAATTTTTCGGATTCGAGAAGAATAAGGAAGTCCGTGCAGAATAAGCAATTTTTACGAGCACTGCTTACAGGAAGAATAAGCCATTTTACGAGCAGAATTTATCCAAGCCTACTGCCAATGGTTATGTCCTTGTACACATGCATTAGAACATTAGAGCTGAGAGTTGCTCTGTCTTCATGGTTGCCTGTAGATAAGTCTTGACCCTACACAGCGTGCTATACTATGATCACTGTTTCCCTTTTGTGCCATTCAGACTTTTTTCCCTTTTTCCTTCTGTGGTATTGAGCAGGTATTATGTTGGTTGAAGACAATTTTAAAAGTAAGTTAAAAATGAAAAAAGTCCTTGTCACATGTCACTTTTAATGACATTATTTGAAAAGACTGGAATACACTGTAATAAAAGATTACACTAATTAAAAGAAGATTCAGTTGTATTCATTCATGATATAAAAATAGTTTCATAGATTGTAAATACAGCATATCATGCGACAGTGAGTAGTAACCCAGATGTAATATTCTTCAGGGAAGGATTTATTTGCCTGTCAGTCAGCTGTGAGAGACTTCAATGATATCTTGAAAACTGTTGGTGGTAACAGAGAATGTGAGCGAGCCAGGTGAAAACTGATTTTCTTTGTTGTTTTTTGGGCATATCTTATGATTGTTGATATGAATCCTCTACTGTCAACTAGTTTTACACCATTACAAAGGCACTTGTGGAACATTTTGAATTTTCTTGTCATTTATATTAATATTGTGTGCCCAACACTGTAAATGGATCTCATGGCACACTGAACATTAGTATACACTATTGGAGGGTGTCAGCTTAAGGGAGGATAACAACTTACAGCACCTGTAAATTTTTGCAACTGGTATATACATATATGTGCAACCATATGCGCATATTTCATCAAATGTGGTACTTTTGAACATGTATCCTATTTGACAGGTAAAAACTGGCACACTCATTATATTGAATAGTAGAAATTGAAGTTAATGCAGTGAGGGTTTATAAGTGAGTAAACAGACAGTGGAGTGCAGTGATGGCACATTCAACTGTGTTTGGGTGTGTGTGTGTGTTTATATGTACTCGGGTGGGTTTAAGCAAAGCAAACATCTAAGTAATTTTAAGTTAAAAACTAAGAAGCCTCTCGGCTTCGGGTGGGTTATTTTGGCGCCTTTACACCTTAAAACGGGCTGTAAAGATCTAGGGTTCTTGAGATTTCCACTCACTGGGGGTTTCAGATGTAATGTAGCTAGAAATTCAGGCCAAAACTCTCTAGGATGGTAGTGTGTTGTCTGCTGATGAAAAGTAGGGTTGCATGGTATTTTTCTGTAACCAGAGACTGGTGGCAATAGGAATTATTTTATGGATGCAAACAAGAAACTCTTAGTGCTACGCGGCACAACATATATATGTACCCTTACTTTCTCTTCACCGCGATTTAACACCTTAATCGTCCCCAACTTTCTCTGTCTGTTTCTCGTAGCTTAGTTGGCAGAGAAACGGTAGATCTAATCCGGAGGTCTTGGGCTCGATTCCCACCGATGTCATAAGAATTTTTTTCTTTGCCTCGTGTGGTTCCCTGATGCTCTTTACAAGAGCTAACGCCCAGTGGGTTTTCATTGGTTTCTCTTAGCACTTCAATTTACACTTCAGAGTTAATTCTCAGTTCCACCACTTGTACGTGTTTATAGTGCTACGCGGCACAACATATTGTGGTGATGGGCAATAAATGCAACCGATAAATAAAGATAAACTCAACAGTTTAATTCACATGAGGGAAACACGCCATGTTACATACCCACACACCTTTTCGAACCCCTCTCTTTCATGTAACGGTCATGAAATGTCTAAGGCTAAACACTACATTCACTTCCTTTGTGAAAAGAATTAAGCCTACGACCACGGAAATAAAAGTATTAAAACTCTAAAGAAATGTCCATTGTCCATGGTACGATATAACTAATTTCAAGAGTTCACTGTCTTTCAAAACTGTTCACTTATCCAGAACAAAGTCCTTAAACTTAGCCGGCAACCGTATAGTTCGGGACGGTCGGCTACTTGGCTCTGTTGTGGCAGTGCTATCCACAACTGAAGGTGAAATTACAGAGTCTGCTGCAGTTTCAGCTGCTACAGTGTTCTCCGGTTCCTCTAGGGTTCTGTACGGCTTAACAAATGGACTGTCTCTCCGCTGTACTGCACCTTCGGTTGATTTCAAGGTTAGTTCTTTTCCCTCCTTTGTCTGAACAGTGTAAGGCTTGGGCTCAAAGTTGGGAGCTAGTTTTCCAGGTAACTTGGTGTTCTTGAGTAGAACTTTATCTCCAGGACTAACTGTCTTGTTAGCAGCACGACGTTTGTCAGCATACATTTTGCCGGCAAGCTTCTGATTCCAATCACGATCCCTGATGCTTTCATCCAGAATACTTTTGTCGGGACGTAGTTCCGGCAGCTTGGTTCTCAATTCTCTTCCAAACATTAGAAACGCTGGTGTTACTCCTGTGCTACTGCGAGGGGTGGTTCTGTATGCTAACAGGAATTTATTCAATTTATCTTTCCATGCCTTTCCTTCTGCTTCAGCGATCTTGAGTGACTTAAACAAAGTCCTGTTCTGGCGCTCGACTTCTCCATTGGCTTGAGGCCAGATTGGTGGAGATTTTCGGTGCTGGATTCCATGTCCGGCTATGAAAGTTTCAAAATCCTCTGACACAAATTGGGGTGCATTGTCAGATTTAAGGCTGAATGGATATCCGTACCGTGTAAAAATTGGCATTAACGCTTCTATGATCTTCTGAGAGGTGGTTGAACGCATAATTACCACTTCAAAGAAACGGCTGTAGTAATCTACTACTAGAAGTAAGTTCTCTCCAGAAGGAAATGGACCTAGGACATCAATGGCTTTATCTTGCCACGGTCCAGATGGTGGTTCTACTCGCTGCATTGGTTCAGGTGCACAAAACTCTCCCACCACTTGACATCCATGGCAACTTTTGCAAACTTTATCAGCATCATGATCCATTTTGGGCCACCAAACTTTGGTTCTCAACCGATTCTTCATCTTGACAATTCCTTGATGGCCTTCATGTGCTAAACGCAGCACTTCGCTTCTGAGGCTTTGGAGAATTACAATCCTGGTTCCACGCATTACTAACTTTCCAAGTACACAAAGTTCGTTCTTCACACTGAGGTAATGAGGCATTTTGCATTGAGACCAATCACTGCTTTGTATGTAGTGTCTTACACTACACAGTTCAGGATCTTTCTCGGATTCCCTTTCCACTTCCTTTGCAGTCATAGCTACTGGTGTACTTTCTTCCACGATCACTCTAACAAAGTCGGCTTCCTCATCACTGGAATTCTTCTGTTCCACAGAATTTAGCCTTCAAAGAACATCTGCGATGTTTGTACTACCAGGACGATAAATTACTTTGAAATGGTATCCCTGTAAACGAAGAACCCATCTCTCTAATCGTGCGGAAGGCTTAGAGGACTTGTTGTAGATGTACTGTAGAGGTTTATGGTCAGTCTCCAGTTGAAACTCTCTACCGAAAACGTACAGGTTGAATCTTTCGCAAGCCCACACAAGCGCAAGGCCTTCTTTCTCAGTCTGGGAATATCTTCTTTCCACATCGGTCAGACGTCTAGATGCATAGGAAACTACTCTCCACATACCATCTTGTAGCTGAGTGAGGACAGCCCCTATACCTGTCGGACCAGCATCAGCAACAATTCGTGTTTTGCAATCACTCTTGAAGTAAGCAAGTGTTTCTGCTCTGATTAGCATATCCTTCAGTTTCTGGAAAGACCTCTGCTGTGCATCTCCCCGCACAAATTTCTGATCCTTTCTTGTAAGCATTCTGAGCGGTTCAGCGATCTGAGCAAATTCTGGTAGGAACTTGGCACAGTACTGCACTAGGCCTAAGAAAGATCTGACGTCTGCGGTACTTTGCGGACACTTGGCATTCTGAACTGCAGACACTTTTTCTTCGCAAGGCGAAATTCCATTACTGCTCAACTCGTGACCAAAGAATGTTAGTTTTGGAAGCCTGAACTGACATTTCTTCTCGTTCAGAGTCAATCCGCATTCTCTCAGACGGCGTAGAACAGCTAACAGATTCTCATCATGTTCTTGGATTCCGCATCCATGGATGATCAGGTCATCTGCAATATTGGCAACTCCTTTACAACCAATCAGCACATCTTTGACAATCTTCTGGTATTTTCTGGAGCTGAGGTTATTCCAAACATTAACCTCTTGTACTGGAAAAGACCACGGTGTGTAATGAAAGTGGTGATTTGACGTGATTCTGTATCAAGTTCCACCTGATGGAATCCCCATTTCAGATCTAACTTGCTAAACACCGTAGACCCGTTCAGGTCATGCAGGACTTCCTCTATAGTGGGAATGGGATGTCTCTCTCGCTCTATGGCTTCGTTGGCTCTTCTCATATCCACACAAATGCGAATATCTCCATCTGGTTTTGGTACTACCACAAGAGGTGAGACCCATTCTGTAGGACCACTAGGTACTTCGTCAATGATATCTTTTCTAAGCAATTCGTCCCGTTTCTTGTCAACTTTCTCCCTCAAACCAAAGGGTAACCTTCTGACGGGTTGTGCAACAGGTTTGACATCTTTGTTGACATGCAATTTCAGCTGGTAATCTTTCAGTTTTCCTACTCCAGAAAATACATCAGTAAAACTCTTAACAATGTCCACAGAATTTCCTTCACGTGTGATTGAGTATGCTATTGAGTATGTATGCTATTGAGTATGTAGGAGAGTTTGGAGGTCCAACTCTTAACATATTCAGTTTTTTCAGCTGTATCCTTTCCCAGCAGAGCTTTACCATGACCTTCAACCACAGTAAACTCATCCACGCATTTCTCTCCAGACTCCTCACAATAAACTTCAGTTTCAAATGTCCCAACTACCTCAACTGGTTTAGTTTGGCCATATGCAAACAGCTTCTTTTCAGACTTTTAGGACTGGCACTTTACTCCTTTGTGCTTTAGACTTTTCCCATGTAGGACGATCCACAATGTTGCATGTTGCTCCAGAGTCAATGAGGACATTCTTTAACTGCACACCTCCAATGAACAAATCAACAACTCCACTTGAGTCAGTTTCACTCTTCACAACAAAAGCATAGTAATTATCTTCTTCTGGTTTCTCCGAAACGTGATTAGCCCCATCCGTGCGCTGCTTTCTACTTGGACGTTTCTTGTCTGCTTTGGTTCGGCAACAAACTGCATAATGATCGGCAAATCCACATTTACTACACGTTTTTCCGAGTGCTGGGCAGCTCTTGTCTCCTCCCAGATGGCCACTTCCACTGCACCGATAACACTTCTTTTCTTTTACGGGTTGCTTTCCTTTTCTTTCCTTTCCCTTTTCTTGGCGATCCTTCAGAGTCAGCTTGTTGACCTGCGCTGGGCGTTCCATAGACTGCATTTGACTATTAACGGCCTCACGAACCCTTGCAGTTTCTTTCAGCATAGTCAAGGTTGCATCACTTGATTTCTCGAGAAATTTTCGACGAAGTTTCGGATCTCTACATTTCTCGATTATCTGATCTCTGATGGCTTCATCCACTCGAGGAAATTCGCAGGATATAGCTTTTTGACGCGAACGGCAAACAAACTGATCGATTGTTTCTCCCTCCAATTGTTGCATTTGACGAAATACGTGTCGCTCAAAGGGAACGTTAACTTTTGGTGTAAAATAATTGTCCAGGGTTGTCAAACAATCGGTAAAGATCCTCTGGCACCAAAGTATAATAAATCTCTTGTAATTCAATACCTCCCGAATGTAACAATAACGCAACTTTCTGACCTTACATAGGCCACGTAAAGGTTAAAAGCACGTTTCCATCATTTCCATCGAACAGATAGTGAATTCGGCTCTCCCTTGGGGTCGAAGCAAGGCAAACCACGGACTTCCAGGATCTGTTTCACATTAGCGGACGATGGTGTTGACGATGCGGTCGAGGAGCTGGCGTGTTCGGTAGTTGATTCAGTCGCTGACATTTCAGTCTTGGTGCAACTTAATTCACGAATTAAATCATTAACCACTTGTAAAGATTATCCTCTTCGCCAAGTGTGGTGATGGGCAATAAATGCAACCGAGAAATAAAGATAAACTCAACAGTTTAATTCACACGCCATGTTACATACCCACACACCTTTTCGAACCCCTTGCTTTCATGTAACGGTCATGAAATGTCTAAGGCTAAACACTACACATATAATTATATGTACCCTTACTTTCTCTTTGCCGCGATTCACCACCTTAATCGTCCCCGACTTTCTCTGTCCGACCGCGTAGCTTAGTCGGCAGATCAACGGTAGATCTAATCCGGAGGTCGTGGGTTCAATTCCCACCAAGGTCATAGGAATTTTTTGTTTGCCTCGTGTGGTTCCCTGATACCCTTTTCTAGGACCAACGCCCAGTGGCTTTTCATGGGTTTCTCTTAGCACTTCAGTTTACACTTCAGAGTTAATTCTCAGTTCCACCACTTGTACGTGTTTATAGTGCTACGCGGCTTAACATATATATGTACCCTTATTAGAGATCGTCATGGTGGTGAATTCATTTTCTAGTTTAGCTTGGGAATTTCGATTTCATTGTTAATTGTCAAAAGTAATGGGTTTTTTGCACACTTTATTTTTTTGTGTTTTGTTAGTTTTCTTGTTTAAAATTATTTATATTTAATGGGCTTATGTGGCTGTGCTTTGCTGTAGAGTCCTGCTTGATAAAATCACAATTGTTGAAGACAATCCATCGGCCAGATCCAACAGCCTACAGCTAAGTGCAAGTATTAAGGAACGCTCCAAGGTACAGTCAGTTGGTAAAAGCAGACACTATGTTAATTAAGAGCTCAACGTCCATTGAATCTGCTCTTCTTTTTCTTACTTTCCTAGTGTTGTGTTTAGTACCCATTATTTAGTACTGTCTTAAGTCATATTTGCTTTATAATTAAGTTTCTTGCCAAAACCACAATTTCGGAAATTAAACTTTGAAATTTTCATTAACCTTCCACCTGCTTTGATGAAATGATGTTCCATTTTGGATGATACTTCTCTCCCCACTCCCTAAACACAGGGACAGCCTTCATTTGGAGTATCCCAGGATCAAAACATGTCACCTAAAAGCTTCAAATAATGTGTAGACAGTGGCATGGTGCTGAGGAAATCTGTTGAAATCGTGAATTCTCTTTTTCTACTTGCCAAGGACTTGTGACTAGAGCACGTTGAGATCCATTACTCTAAAGAGACTCGCTTCCCTTTGTGAAGTGTCATTGTCTCGTTTAGGGAAAAACGTTTGACTATCTATTTCAGCTTATTTCATTTCATTATTATTTGTTTTGTTTAGCTCATTTTTGGTACTGGAGATTCGCTTAAAGCGATTACCACCACAGCAAATGTTGCATTCACCAGAGCAGCAGCTAGCCAGGTATGTTGGCAACTTGGCTGTGGGATCGCTTCTTCGACTTAATGTTTTGTCATCCTACTACTTTTGGGATCCCACTTTTTATTTAATTATCATAAAACGTACAAACTGAAAGGTAAAGTGTAAGATTTCTTGAGTTTTGGATGAACGCGATCAAATTTCAAACAGTTACTTGGATAAAATTTTACTTGGTTTTTTTGTCCCTTCTCTTCTGGTCTTCTTTCGGTCTTGCTTTTTTTGAATAATCTCTTGTTTGTTTTGTGCAACAATGATACATTGTGTTGGAAAAATATGTCCCTGTTTCCTTTGGATGTAAATAATGTAAAAAAAAAGCAAGGAAGTGAGTGCTAAAAGTCCCATTAAGCCCCTGAAAGGGGGATGGGGCTTAGTTGATTTCAGACCTCATTAAAAGGGGGTTATTAGAGAGGAGGACTAATACTAGAGAGGAAGACGTAACAACGGTACCAACCCCAGGCATTTTGTCTGCGCATGTCCCTTGGATTTTTTTTTTTATGCGAGCAACTGCTGGTTAAGCGCCCGTTCCGCTCATACACGCCTGTTTCCCGCCAGTTATTGAACACACACGCTGGAGAAGTATGCTAACTTTACACATATAAGTACTGTGAAGCTGGCGTAAGGTGGAGATTTACACCTGCGTTATGTGTAAATATACATGTAAATAGATAACTTTAAGGAAGGAAAGGAGACACTAGTCAATGAATAAATATACTGTCTTCACAATCTTGTTTATTTGACGAAAAAGTCGCTGCAATATTATTAGTCATTATTTAAACTCATCGCCAATGGATGAGCTTGGAGATGGTGCCTGCCAAAGTGGGCGGCTAATCCGGGGCGAGCAATGAACCTAGAGCCACAGGCCATGAACAGAGCACACAGGCCTCCACTGCAACTCAGCGAGCGGCCACCACCCACCAGGCACCGTCACACTGACTAAGTCAGTGGAGATACTTACCAACCCTATACTAACCGAATCCACCAAAGAGGGAGGGAAGGGAAGGGAGAAAAGCGGAACTACTGAACACTTCCTGCTTGAAAACAAACAGCACCTCACACAGCAGAAACGACCAGCACGTGCGATTCGAGAAATTCCGTATGTCACCTCAAAGTACATAATTCCCTGACCGCCGCTGACCAGCATTGGCTTGATTTTAACTTAGCCTAAATTACATTTAGCCACATTTAATGTGCAAAACCATAACGATAACGTTATTTTATGATATTTTCTGAGCACTTTGTCACACACTCACTTGTCTGCAATATGGCCACTGAACATGAAACCTTGTGCAAATAAAGTCAACATTGAAAATCTGTTTATTATTCTAATATCACTTTTCACTGAGTTCAAAAAACCTTATCATTTTAAGTCATGACCTTGGATCATTTGAAAACAGTTGTAAACAAAAACACTGAATATTGAAGCTTTGTTCTTATATCCCTTAGTGAAAATCTGTGTAAGTACAAAAGGTAATAAACAATTTTGCTCCAATATCACTTGACAATTGTGTCAACAGAAAAATTGAAAACAGCATTAACAGCAACTTTGAAAACCATGGAAACAGAACAAACCTAGTAAATCTAAATTTAACAAACTGGTGAAACAGTTCGTCTACAGGTACTGTTCTTTTTGGAATTTATAGGTTTGTTTTTGGAAGTCCACAGGGTTGGATGGGAGGTTGCTGAAGGCAGTGTACTTGGGGATGATGTTGCTGCTACTGGAGGAGAAATTCTGGTAGATGGAGGACAGGTTCTGGTGGGGAGAGGCACTGTTGTTCGATGGGTGCTGTGGGATGGGGTGGCCATTGTTGGAGGAATTCTGACAGTAGATGGAGGACGGCTCGGAGTGGAGGGAACCACTGTTGTTGAAGGACTGTTACCAGAAGATAGGTGGTCGGTTTGACTGGGGAGAGCCACAGATCTTTGATGGGAGCTGCGGGATGGGGTGGCTTTTGTTGAATGACTTGAATGAGCAGAAGAAGGATGGGCCCAGGTGGGAGGAGTTGCTGTTGTAAGGCAGGTTCTGTGTGATGCAGTGGGTACTGGTGGATGGCGGGTGGGTGGAGCTGCAGCTGTCCTGGGAGTAGGAACTGCCTCTTCAGATCTGACTGCCCATTCTGGTCCATTTACGGGCAGGCAGCGTGTTGAAAACCTTTCATGTGCGTCTCTACTCATAAGGTTCACCCTCGCTCTTGGATTAAGGCTCCTGATGTAGGCATCATCAGAAAAGTCAGACTCATCTGAGCTTGTGTAGGTAGGGCGTTTTATAAGTACCTCTACCATGGTCTTTTTCTCGTCTGACCAAGGCTTTTCTCTGAAGGATGGAAGCAAGTCTCTTTTGAATTTTCTAGGGAATCAACGAAATAACAAAATGTTTTGGTTATTTTGGGCATTGAATGGCATATAACTTATGGAAATAACATTAATTTAAGAGCTCAGGGCATTAACAGCCTCTGTTGAAATTTAAGCCATTTTTCGTTTTTCTCAGATTTGCCTAAACCTGTACATATGACCTGCAATTCCATCCAGGCTGTCACTAATTTTTGAAGTTGGTGGGGATATACAAAAAATAGCCAGGGAGTTGCTGTAGTGAAGTCAACATGCTGGTTTTATATCAAAGTAGCCGGGGATATACTTCAAAATACGAGGGGAAAATCCCCAGCCCCAGCTCTTAATGACAGCCCTGCCCATCAAAACGCATTAGGTCGGGTTGTTTTTTCACTTGGTTTTGCTTCTTTTGCAAGAAATATAAGGTTCTGTTTTTTCTATTAAAAAATCAGGAGAACAAGGAACAAATTAAAAACAAAAAAGGAAGATACCAGAAAAAAATTGATACCTTTGAGCTTTGAATCGTTCAATATTGTATGGATATTTCACTTAAAAGCTCAGAGTGTGAGGCTATGCAATTGTGCCACCACGGCTCATTCATACATACTTCTCAAAAGATGCCATTTTCCGATAATTTCAGAAGTTTGTCAACTGAAATGTCTAACAAGATGTACAGCACTGAAACAACAACTTACATCTCTTATTCTTCCTTGTCTCCTGCAGAGATTTCTGTGAGCCTCTTGCTTGCCTTTTTTTGCTCTTGTAGAGGCATCACAGAAACTCTTAAAATACGTAGTAGCAGCACCTTCCAATGAAAAGCATATAACAATCAATAGTAAGTAAATGTATATCATTGAGAGCTTGACGGTGTGGCTGTCAACAACACCAGGCGACTATAGGTATAATTACCTTTCATCTCAGCTGCAGACCAAGGGCACTTATCAGTTCCACCATGATCAGCTACCAATGCCTCAACGACCGTGTGGACGGCTTCCTGCTTGGCATTGGCCAAGAAGCTAAAAAAAAATTGATTTAGAAGATACAACGATGAGAATAAACTGCAAATGACAAGCTTAGTCATAATAAATTATTATTGTGTGCAAGTTACAATTTCACAAACATGCTACAAAGAGAAAGCTCCAGGTTCCAAACTGGGTGAGGCACAGGTGCTTCAACACTCAGAGTATTGAGGCATTAGCTACAAAGTATGGGGTCTGTTACAGTTCTCTGTTACAACTTGAAAACTTTGATGCAGTAAGATTTACTGCAATTGATCCGATGCACTTCTTTTTGGGAACTGCAAAGAATGTTTTCAAACTCTGGATTAAGAAAAATTTCTTTTTAAAGAAAGACCTCAAAGTCCAAGAAGATAAGATTAATTCTTTTGATGTTGGAACTAGAATTGGACGATTGCCACACATAATAGTGTCAAATTAAGATGGTTATACAGCATCACAGTGGAAGAACTGGACATTGATATACTCCATGTTTTGTTTGAAACATTTGTTACCAGAACTCATTAAAGATGCTGGTAGACATTTGTTCGTGCTTGCCAGTATCTTTGTACTCCAGTTCTATTCAAGACAGATCTTCTCAAAGCTGATCTGCTGTTTATCAAGTTTGGTGAGAGATTTGAACAGTTGTATGGTAAAAAGGCTGTAACCCCAAACGTGCGCCTTCACTGCTATTTGAAGGAATGTGTCATTGATTGTGGACCAGTACATGTATCTCTCGTCTAAAAACAACAGTATTTGCTACAGTATTGACACAGTATTTGCTATCGTGTGCTAACTGGAGGCCGCACGGCCCCAAGAGTACAAAGAAAGAAAAAAGAATAAATGTCACCTAACAGTCGAAGTGGACTCTTAAAGCAACGATCCTGAAGTTCAAGTTTTCGTTTCCAAACACGCTATTACAACTGCAGGAAATGTAGGCTTCTCTGGATGTGGGAAGTTCCATCCAATCGACAATGAAAGATGCAAAACGTTCTCCATCTGGACAAATCATAGGCCAAAAGGAGGTGGAATGCCATAATGGAACAATAAGAGAACCTGAAGCTTTACAGTTACGTATATGATGTAAGACATAATGATTTTCCCGTGCCAATCCATAACAAAAGCATCTATGCCCTCAGAACCTGGATTCCCAAATCTTGAATTAAAACGAGGGAGAGAGGGAGTGGCATTCACATGATTTGCGAAACGACCTACAGAATGAGGACCACAAACTAAGTCAAGGTGGTGAAACGAAAGTGGAGAACAGCCCCAATCGTCTTAATGAAAAATACCACCTAGAAAATCAGGCTGGTCGTTCCATTCCATTTCGATCGAAATGCCATGACTACAGCAGATCTGAAATATGGACAGCTTCGGACAGCAAAAAATCTTTACTATTTCCAGATGAAATACTCTGAGGTACATTTTGATTGTCCGTAAACTATTTAACGGTTAAACCTGATAGCTGGTTTACCAAAGAAGGCAGAACAAATTTAACTGCCAAAATCTGTCGAAAAGTAGAGCCAGTCTGCATTTCCTCGTGGGACCAAACACCTGATACTCAATCCAGGCCACACTGCACGAAATAACGACCAAAACTGGAGTCACTGTCATCGGAGTTAACAACACCAACTGCACTTGGTTTAGGTGACATAACCTTACCATTAATAGAGTCAATATTGTTCAACCAAAAGGAAAGTTCATAACGAACCCCAGGGGAAACATGGAAGGGCTGATCCCAAGAGGATCTACATTCAATCGCTGCATAGCAGTTTCTTGTAAGCAGCCTGGTAACATTGCCTACTGCACAAGCCATAGAAATAATTTGCCCTGTCACTGAAGCAAGATCTCTGGCGATAATTTGGTTAGTTCGGAGACAAGAAACGAGGGAAGACTTGAGCTTGAGGATGCGAAACTCAGAAATTTGAATTAAAGCTTCGCTAAAATCTAAAATGGATCCCAGGAAAACTAACTTCTGAGTAGGTTCCCAAGTTGATTTGTTGTCGTTAGCTGTGAAACCAGACGAAACAAGATCTCGACGAACTGAATCGCTGAGAATGCTGGAACGCTCTACAGATACCATCATCAAGAGACATTAAAATGAGATCACCACGACCTCTCCAGTATTTAACCAATTGATGAACCACTTTGGTGAAGACATAAGGAGCTGAAGTCAAGCCAAAAGACAAAACCTTAACTTCGTAAAATTTCATGACTCCATCGGAAGAAGGCCACTTAAACAACAAAAATGTCCTGTGCTCTTTACAAATATCAATGTGCTGATAGGCTGACTTGAGATCAAACGGAAAAAAAAAAACGTCCCCGGAAGAAACATTTGAAGAACCGTTCTCAAGTCTTCGTACTTGACAGACTTCTTAACGATAATGAGATAAGATGAGATAAATCCAAAATAAGTCTAAGTTTGCCTGGCGACTGCACAGCGACGTGTAATGGGTTGCAAAACTGAGGGTAAACCGGCACCTCTCTTATACAGCCAGGGGTTAACAACTCTGAAATCGCTCCCTGAACAAAACTTCACTGATGCAAAGCAGAAGATCGATTCTCAATCGATTATGGAAACGGCGATTCCCGAGAAAGAATTTTGTAACCATTCTGAATAAGGTCAAGAACAAACTCTGATGCTCTTACTACATCACGCCCAAAAAGGAAACTTTCCTTGAATGCAAGAAGGATCTTTGACGCCCTGCTCTGACTGGTCAAATTCACACCGATCCAAAACCAAATCATGATTTTGATCCTGACGACAAGAGTTTATCTTTGGATGGGCAAGAACTGGCCCAGTGACCTCTCTTTCCGCATCGAAAACACAAATTGGAGCCTCTAAAAATGTTCCCGGAGAATCGACCTTGGGGACAAAAATAACTACCAGCAGGAGGAAAAGAACCGGATGCACCACCAAATATGGAAGTGCTAGTCGGCGAAGGTGAGGAAAAGGAAAATTTGGTGCCAGATTTCTTCTTTTTCTCTTGCAGAGTCTTAAGCTTGGCTGTGGCTCTTTTCTCTGCCTTTTTAAGTTTTGATGCGTCCGCTTCATCGTCGGCCAAATCATCACATACATATTCTTGAACCATGGCCCAGCCAAATTCGGATTATCCGCTAATTTAACTATCTTCTGTCTGTTACGAAGCAAAGAAATACCTTCATTCAACTCTTCCTTCGCCTTGCCAATGTACACAGTCTCCAAAGCTTTTGCCGCGGCAGAACTCTTCTTGATCACCTTGCGGTTGAAGTTGAACTGTTGCTGATTCCCTTTCTTCTTGAAGACGTAGGTTTCTGGTTGCACTTCCGAAGCTATTTGAGACGCCAAATCCGTCTGCGCTTTAAGCAAATTGTTTTGTGGGCCCTGAATCTATGTATTTACTGCAGATAAGATAACATTCTTCTGCGCATCCAAAATGGCATGCAAGTCGGAAGGAATAGAAGGAAATGATGAAGAATCCTCATCGCCCATGGGTCGCGTAGAAAAGAATGAAAAACAGACAAATTAACAAAAGAAAGTAAGAGTAAGTGCCTCCAGCGAGAACACCAAGATGATTAATCTACATAAAACACTTCTTAACACTCTACCGAATCCCTTGATAGTTCACAACGACGAGAGCATATTTTCCCGCTTATTATTCAAAACGCAGAAAAGTTCGTTTTTAGTTTCGAATGGTTCAATGGAATTCTTGGTGCAATGCAAGTGAATGGAAGGTCCGTGGAGATACAGCTAATGTGCAAACTTCTGGCTGGACGGTTTGTTTGGGATGTGAAATTTCCAAGTGAATTTCAAGAAAATTTTCTGCAATTTTTTACCCAAGAAAGTCATGATTTATCTGAAAACTTAGTAGTTAAGAATGCCACCAAATTATTTAACAGTGCCTGTTACTTGAATCTGGGAGACTTTCAGACTTACTAAACTGCTGCACAGTACGAAGATAACAGTCACGCTCTTCTTGATGACTTTGAAGCCAGTTGTGCGATCTTTACCTTTGCCCAAAACTACGATCTTCTAAGGACAAAGGCTTGTTTTTATAATGATCTTTCAAGTCAATTATAACTTTATCAGTTAGGCCAACAGCATTGTATTCCTTCACGCCTCTTAAGATTGTATCCTTGAGAACAAAGAATTGTGCTTCTGCAAAGTTGTTTGTATGGTTTCCCCTTACAGGCAGTTCGGAAACAAAGAAGCGAATGCTTTTTTATCATCGTAAGGAGTCTCCAAGTAATGTATGAGATTTGCATAGTGATTACACCTTCCGTCATTCAGTAGCTCAGAATAGGCGACCTCAAAAAGGTCCTGACTCGGAATACAGTGCCTTTTTAAAGAGACTGAGAATGTGTGGATGATCAGCTTGGCTGATGTTGTGGCTTTTATCATGAAGCCACCTCCACAGTTGCTGCAATATGTGGAAAATGCACAACAGCATAGTGGATGACGGCCAAACAGTATTCAGTGCCCTTCTTTCTTCTTTGCAATTGTCAGTCAAAATCACTTGTGGACCTGCAGCTGGTCCATGGTCATTCAGAGCATACTCTGGAAGACGTGATTTAAGCATCACATAGCCCTGCTTCAAAGTGCATTCCTTCTCGACAATTGTAATTAGGATCCCACATGGCAATGCTCCTGCAACACTGTGGGTGCGCATAATGAATACTTTTAAGTTGTGTTCTTCTGTGTTTAATGTGGAACCAACAAGTTCTCCACAGTGGGGAACCTCTCTGTGCACTGTTTTCATCAAAGGACTCACTCATAATGAGTGGTGTTTCGTCACCCTCATTTAACTGGTAACTTGACTGGTGATCTGAAAGTTTTTCTTCAAGTTTCTGAAACATCAGATGACATTTGCCACCAAATTTCTCTTCTCCACACTTACTGTATAAGTGGCTAAAATCTCTTTTTCTTGGAGTCACAGATCGGTCAGCTTTTTTTCTTGTGGTAGGTCAGCTCATCGTCACAGGTTGCTCGCAACTCTTTGAAATATTGCTGGCGAGCAGTAGATAGTGTGTGACCAGACTCGTGCAGCTTGTTCACTTTCTCAATACATTAAGAGGAAATTGGATGCTTCAAGCGTTTCAACTGAGTGGTTGTGCTCCCACTTGACATACACATTACACTAGCCTTTGACACCAATCTTGACAATCTTAAAAGGGCAGTTGGTATTCTTGACATGTACAGATGGGTTGACCTTTAGTTTCCGCTGAGGGTCTTTGGATGGACTCCATCTACGCGTGTTGTGATGGCACCTGTAATAATTCTGCACAACGTAGCCAACCGTTGTTTTTTTCTTGGTTTTAATCTTTAGATTGACGTTGTTGAATATTTCAAATTCTGTTAACCAGTTTACCAAGTTATTGTTTATGTCCTTCATCACAAAAGATGCTTTGAAATACATTTGGTTTCCTCTCATGTTTAGCACTTGATAATTGAAATCTTCGGGAACTTTCGCCAGGAGAAAAGACTTTAATTGTGGATCAATAGCCGTTTCAGCTGTAGAATCGTCAATTCTTTAATAGCACAGAGTCCAAAAGGGCGTCTATGGACCATTGGTTCGCCATTTTGGATTCTACTGAAATCCCAGAATTCTCTCACTTATTACCCCACATACACCGAAAGAGTGACTTCGTGTGGCAAATATCACGTTTTGCGTTTTTTCCCATCATCCTTCCAGAGCAATATTGGCAACGACCATTATGAACCGCATCGACTGTCAGATGGAATGGCATCGAACGTTGAAAATGGCATCAACCGTTTACGAAACGGAAATTTGCAGTGCCGAACACGCATATTCTAATTCTTTACGCGCATGCGCAGACAAAATGCATATGTGCCTAACGGTTGCTAACGGCACCTGCTATTGTTAGTGCACCTACTTTCTGGGCACCACGCAGCCATCTGATCTCACACGAAGAAAATCTATTGTTTTTTAATGTAGCGGTAGTTTTTGTAAGCTCTTACTTCAGCAGAAAGCTTTATAGGACGAGCAACGTGCTGTACTCACCAAACAACCGTAAACGAAAGCATGTTGGTTTCTTTCTATGAAACCATACAAACAAACTACATACGTTTATTTCACGTCCCCACGGGGCTTTTCAGGTTCGGCTCATGAAAAGTACGGTGTCTGAATCGGGCCTAAGATCACAAATTTGACAGTTACTTCAGGGTATGTCAGATATCTTAAGTTACAAGGTGACTCCAGCTGCCAAAGTTTTGTAACCCAGGAGGATAAATAATGACTGCTCTCCAAGGAAGGATGAAGAACCATTACTCCCCTTTGGAATGGAATACTATTCCACCTCTGGTTTAGCCAGCATTTTGTTAGTGGATACATTTTTGTCTAGTAAAGTGTCATGACCATGTCAAGACGAAGCTAAAGTACTGTTAAATAACTGCATCGCTGTGCCAACCTGACAAAATTTAGAGCACACTGTCACTGCTCCTTCTCTTTCCAGAAAATGTTGTTGATGTTGCACTGTGTATGTAGGTACTTTCTTAATTTCTTTGAAAGTGGAAAGCACTCTCATATTGTTTGCTGTAAGTCATATTCACACTAGTCACCGTTGTTCACGAAGTGTTTGAATTTTAGAAGAGGAAAATTTGTTGCGATATGTACACCATGTGCCTAGCAAAGTAAATGTATTGAAATGTAAGTATAGTTATGTTTATTATTGCAGGGAGTTGAATTCAGTGTTTTCATTCATGCATCTCGTGCGCTGAGTGAGGCCAAGGAACCTCAAGCGTCTTGTGTCTACGAAACTTTGGAAGACATTACGTAAGAAAAAACCTGGACATCTGTAGTCCTCTGATCCCACTCACATTGAGCAGGATCACTTCTGCTGAAGTACACAAAGTGACCTGCATAGTCAATAAGACAGAAGTCTACTCATCCAGGAAGGCTCTCCAACTTGGTAATTCAAAGAGCGTTAAAACACATGCTGTGTCGTCATTTCTTTAAAAAATGCACCTTTTTGCAACTGAATAATTAGTACAGTGTAGTGTTGTTTTCTGGATGAGGTCAGGACTGGCGCATTTGTTTTCTCTTTGGTCCCAGTGCCAGAGCATTTGATGACCATGTCCATACTCTTGCCGATCTGCTGCCCATTTAATGCAGTTGGCCTAGAAGAATAGGCACTTCTTGAATTGACCGATGAATTATAACCAGGGAGATTATAAAATTATCCTATGTTTTTGTAAGGGAGACTAGCTTGTTGATGGGTTCCTTATTGGGATATTAGGTGCAATAATAATGTTGAGAGAGAAAGAGTATTGGTGTTTTTTCCCTTCCTGTAAGTCAAAATCACGTCAATTTTTATTTAACTTGTACAAAATACAATTTACATGTCGACTATACTACATATGTATATTTCTTTAAATATAACAAATAGAAGAAGTCTGAAATTAAGTGTAGAGGAAGAAAACACTAGGCTAAATGCAATATAAAGTGTGTAGAGTTGGGCCCTTCAATTAGTTCAAGAACTAATTGAGTAAATACTATAAAAAGTGTTACGTGCACTTCATGAACGGGGCGTGAGAGATTTTTTGAATGAATATCACATTTTAATTGGTTAAGAGATTTGGGCAATAGAAGCCGGCGTGTTTTCACCAAACCAGGTGGGCCACAGAGAAAAGCTGGACTGAACTCTGGACTGGACTTTGGACTGGCTTTATGGAATCGTCCAAACAGTAAATAAAGTTAATATTTTACCAGTGAGTTAAAAATATTGAAAATAATCGAAAAGAGTAAAATTTTAATTTATTAAAATTTAAAAAAAAGAGAGAAAAACACAGAAACATTAGCTATACAGCAAAAAGAAAACCTGTGCGATAGCGCACCATTAGCGTGGTTTAGATTCAACAAAATTCTAAAACTTGAATTTTGGCTTTCCCAGTTCTACAACTTATCGTGATGGAGGTTCGACTTTGATCTGCGTGCATCCTGCATAATTATTATATTATTGTAAAAGTCGCTTAACGAAGAATGAGTAGCTTGCCCTTAGTAAGATGATCTCCCAGGTACGTTTCCTGCATCTTTTCAATGTAAAAGTAATTTTTGTTGATTTGAGGAAAGCTAATCCATAGGGTATTCTGCAGAGTAGTCTGTGAAGTAGTCCGTGAGATAGTCCGTGGAGATGGGTCAGTGGGTAGTCTGCAGAGGGGGGTGGGGGGGGCAGTATTTTGAACTCCCTCCTCCTTCTGTATATATGACTAAATCATCGCGTACCTTGCAGCCACCCTTTTTCAATAAAAGGCTCCATGTGGCAGGGTATTCTGCTGTTACTATGAGCCTTTTAGTGACAAAACCAGACATGTTACATCCATACACCTTTTTAGAGTTCTATCTTAGAAGGCAACCAGTCACAGTGCGATGAGCAGCCTCAAACATTTCAGGAATGTTCAGACGATTCGTGGAGACTCGTTTTCCGCTGGGTTGTCATTGTGTGTTGGTAGATTTGAGCTGATCCGGATAATCGATAGATAGCGTGGACGAAAACGCACTCAGCCGGTCTGCAGTTTTCAGCCAGTCTGCAGCGCAGGTAGCATTTTTCCCAGGGCGGCTCCAAAAACAGACCAAACTGAGGTATTATGTTACTATTGATGTATTAAAAAGCTTTATAATTCTCTAGTCTCTCTAATTTATCCTTTTTAGCTCATGGATGACGTAGTCATGCCATGAGGTTTTGTTGTGGGTCTGAATTTCGCTCACTCACTCAGGGGATCACTCATTCGTTCACTCACTCACTCACTCGATTCTGATTAATTTATTCATTAAGCTTTCCCCTGGTCCCTCCCCTGGTAAGTATTGCTTTTGTCTCCGTAGTCTTCTTGGTCCAACGTTTGCAAATTTCAGGGTGTAGTACAGAGGCGGAGAATTTTGCTCTGCAGATATTGTTTACGTGTTTAATGTTCATGGCGTCGATTTTTGGTTTCGATTTTCCAACTCAACAAAGGTCTATTTTGTTTAAGGATCAGTGATCAGATAAAGTTAATAAGATGAAGAACACGAGTTGCGAGAATTGAACTTTGAAATCTTCAGAGCAGCGAAAATGAACTTCGAGATATCGCAAAAGCAACTATAAAGCTTATCACTGTGCGGTACCTGGGACAGAAGTAATCGAGATTTTTTTGCCACAATATGATGGAAGAAGGAAGAATGAAGAAAATCGGCAAAAAAAGGAAACAGGAGAAAGACTTTCTAGCCAAAAAACCGAATTCTGGCAAGCAAACGCATTTGATTTATGAGCAACATATGATCGATTTAAGCAGGTACGTAATGAAGTGTTTTTGAAGACGCTCTTTTCATGGCGAACGCTCGATTGCAAATATGATCTTGTTTAGAAAGGCCATATCCGTTGGCTTAAACGATCAGTATAACACTTTGTCAACATTTGACAAAAACACAAGGACCACAAGCATGCAAATATTTTTCTCTGTGAGGATATAATTTGGTCTGACAAGCAGCTATAACAGCTAATCTGTTCGAACAACAAAATATTTGGAAAGTCAAGTTAATTGTAGCACAAAGCATAAATAGATGGAGTTGAATATCTCACCTTACAAAGCAAAAGTTTTGTGCCGGACCCCGAATCGCTCAAAAACATTGTGACTGTAAAGCGTGACTAATTTCCCTCAGGACTTTCACAAAATATTATGATGGTATCTCGCGTTCAGAATAGTCGGAAATTTTATTACGACCAAAAACGTTTATAAAACTAACTTGAAATGAGCCGTCGACCAGTAAGAAACTTTAACTTGCCTGTTACACTTCTTAACAAAGCGATCACATTTGAATATTATTTTTATGGTCCGTGTACAAATTTGCATATTTGTTTTCCATCGTCGGTTGAAATTACGTCTGTCAATTTCGTCTAATGTAATGCTTCTGGCGCCTGTCAATCAACTGCGTAATTTTACGGAAAATATTAGCGCGGAAACGGTTCTTTTACCAAGAGGTGTGTCTGAAAAGGATGTGCTTCCACAAAACACAAACGAATGTAGAGGTTTCTTGCACATATCTTTTTAGAAAATAAAGTTGTTGTAAATTCAAAGTATTGTTATGTTCCTCATCCATGAGCTGGCTCATAGGAGCCTTTGATTTTATTTATGGTATCCATGTTTGGGGTCTAACATACCCAACCTACCTAAAACCTTTGACCACTCTGCAAAAGCGTTTAGTCAGGATTATGACATTTTCTGAACCCGTATCACATTCAGAACCCTTGCTCAAATCCCTGAATCTTTTAACATTTTGTGATATAATCCATGTAGAAATTATTTCTTTTGTTTATCAGCGGTTTCATAAATTAACTCCATCTTGTTTTGCTGATTACTTCAAGTCAATGTCCTCTGTTTATTCATATTATACACGTCAATCAAATAATGGTAACCTGTTGTTAACCAAGTCCAGACCACACAATATGGTCTTCGTTCTCTTTATTTTTGTGGTGCCAAACTTTGGAATTCACTGCCTCTTGGTGTAAAGCAAATTACTCCTTTTTCCAGATTCCGTCAAAATGTTAAGAACTCTATGATTGACAGGTATAACAAGGATACTGATAATTACTTAACTTAAATTTGTACATAATTATAATGTTGTATCTGTTTGAAAGTTACTGGATGGCTTTGTAGATTCATATTTTTGTTGATTTGATTCTTAAGTAATTTACGTTAATATATTCAATAAGTTTAATGTTAATACACGAAGTAATAGTTTTTTTACAAAAAAAATGTTATTTGCTCGTGATGTAATTAATTTGGGGCACCTTCGCGATTAGTTTACTAACCATTTAGGTGTCCCAAACTCTACGCCGTAAAAAACATATTATCAAATTTATTTTTCCCTTCTTCTTCTATTTTTTGCTAAACAATATTGTAAAATCATTCTAACTTTATGTATATAATATTCTGTGTAAGTTAAATAAAAAAATGACTTGATACGTTCAAGAAATTAAAACAGCAATTGAAAGCACTGTGAACCAATACAAAGACGATACCGCGGTCAACCCTGTTCTACTTTGGGAGATGATTAAATTAAAAGTGCGAGAAAAATTAATATCTTATGCTGCATACCAAAAAGTGGCAACAAAGAAACGCGAAGAAATGTTGGAACGTGAAATCGCTTTGTTGGAAACTGAAGACAGTTAGACAATAGACCTTTTCGCGGTAAAATCCGCCATTTTGAAAATGGGGCAAACAGCGCGCATAATGAAGTGTTTG
>OX419336.1:15303478-15335978 GCA_948470475.1 Galaxea fascicularis | reverse complement strand
ATAGTCTGCTGTTTCTGAATGAGCGCAACAAAGGGGTCAGCTTCTGGGACATCCTCAAACGCTTTTCTGGCGACGTTCGCGAAAACGAGCGCACTGTCAAAAATTGTTTCTCGGAGATATGGAACTCTACTGCGTAAAAAACCGGCATAAAACCTCGAATGTGCCGGGGACCGAACAGGTCGTTACGACGAAGCACGGGCGGAAGCTGCTTGGGGTGGAGTGCGCCGTTTGCGGAATAACCAAAACCCGTTTTTTGCCGAATGCAGCGGGTAGGGCCCCAAAGAAAAAAAAAGTAACCGATGAAGGGCTCTGGGTGCCGGGAAGCTTTGGGTCCCGAATTTCAACCCGAAATTGGTAAAAAGCCTATGTGAAAGCGGCTCCCATGCAAGGGAAAGGGCCCGTTGGACATTCTGGAGAAAACCCTGAAGAATTATTATGTAAAGGGGGTTGATGTTCACAAGCTGATCGGAAAACTACCCGCCCCCGCCAGGGGCTGGACGTCGCCCGGGCGCAACTACACCGGTCCGTACAACCCCCTCGAGAAATAACTTAAATACGACCCTGAAACCGGCGAAATTCAAGAAATCTTTCAACAACCGACCGAGGCCACCGACGCGGTTGCCATGTAGCATGATGTTGACTACAGCAGTTGCAGTTTTCGCAACGAGAAGTACGGCGAAGACGAAAAACAGTGCAAGCACGCCGCAGACCGCAAGATGGTCAAGGCGCTTGATGCGATCCCGTGGAAAAAGAGACGGTGGGGCCACGCGCTTGCGCGAAACGCGATAAACACGATGCGCCAGGTCGGGTTTGGCTGGGGGGCGGAGCCCTGTGACGCGGGTCAACAAAACAAAACAATAGGGAAATTAAAATGAATACTTCACAAACATTCCTTCCCACAAACACACAACTCACGACCATGAAATTTCTAAAACAAAACAAACAAATGATTTAAAATCGTAAATGGTTTGAACCCAGGAGTCATGTCATAACTAAGTGAAATACGATCGTCAGGGTGAGTGTAGTCCTGACAAGGACTGTTTGTGGTGACATCGACTGACGTTTCGACAACCTGAGCGGAAGTCATCATCAGAGTCAAGTGATTTGTATAACGTCAGTAGATGGTATAAGTACTCTGGCCGTTGATGTGATTAGTCAACGAAGTCGTGATGTTATTGGTCGACTGTCAGTTAAGCCTAGTTGTCATTGGCTGTGAAGACTGTACACAGTGATTGGTGCGTTTCGATCCGTCTTTTGTTAGTCTAATGTGTGTACGTGTATTGTTAGTAAAATTAGTCGGTCTGTTGTTTGTCTGTTGTAAACAGTGATTGGTGCGTTTCGATCCGTCTTTTGTTAGACTAATGTCTGTACGTGTGTCGTTGTCGGCCAGTCTGTTGTTTGTCCGTTGTTTATGTCGTCGACAAGTCGTTTGTAAGGTGCGGGAAGTTGTAAGCAACGGTTTAGTGGTGTCTGTTCTAAGTTAGTAAACCAGCTTTCCAGTACGATCCGTTGGTAGTAGTACTGTATGTAACGCATTCAGCAGAGTCCCAGTCGATTCTGTGGTTTGTCTGTAAATGGTGTTCAGCAATGTTATTGTTGAGGTCACCATTTCTCGTCGCTCGTTTGTGTTCAGTCAGTCTTACGTTCAAGTTTCTGCCGGTCTCACTGATATAGGTGGCCTGGCAGTCGCAGCATTTGATCTTGTAAACTGCTCCTTGTCTGTTCTTTGGTTCGTCTTTGTCCTTAACGTTCGTCAGTAGTTGCCGTAAAGTGGTGATGGGTTTGTGAGCAACACGGATGTTGTAGGGCTGTAGGATGCGTGCAATGGTTTCAGATGTGCCTTTGATGTAAGGTATCGTAGCTGTGGTGACAGGTGTCGCGTTCGTGTTCGTAACGTTAGGTTCTGCACGGTAGGTGTTGCGTCTAACGAAGTCGCGGTTGTAGATGTTTTTACTGAAAACGTTGTCTAAGTACTCACGTTCGTCTGTTAAACTGTCGTGTGAGTCGCAAACTAGTTGCGCTCGTCTCGTTAGGGTACGTATTGTCGTTGCTTTGTGTGAAGTAGGGTTGTAAGAGCATTCGTCAAGTAGTCGGTCAGTATGTGTAGGTTTTCTGTAAACTGTAGTTCGTAGTTGTTTGTTGTCAAGGGTAACCAAGCAGTCTAGAAAAGGTATCTTACCATCCTCGATCTCCATGGTGAACTGGATGTGGTCGTTCTGTCTGTTTAGGTGTTCGTGAAACTCGTCGATTTCGTCTTTGTGTATAGGGCTGTAAAAGTGTCGTCAACGTAGCGTAGCCAGAGTGGTATCGTTCGTTTGTAAGTTGCTAGGGCTTGTTCCTCGATGTTTTGCATAACGATTTCTGCAACCACAACGGAAACTGGTGAACCCATAGCCGCAGACAAACAACAGACCGACTAATTTTACTAACAATACACGTACACACATTAGACTAACAAAAGACGGATCGAAACGCACCAATCACTGTGTACAGTCTTCACAGCCAATGACAACTAGGCTTAACTGACAGTCGACCAATAACATCACGACTTCGTTGACTAATCACATCAACGGCCAGAGTACTTATATCATCTACTGACGCTACACAAATCACTTGACTCTGATGATGACTTCCGCTCAGGTTGTCGAAACGTCAGTCGATATCACCACAAACAGTCCTTCTCAGGACTACACTCACCTGGACGATCGTACTTCACTTAATTATGAAATGATTTAATTTAAAACAGAAGGGGGAAAAAGTAACTCCTAGTATTACAGAAAATAATAATTCCTAACTTGCCTAAAATACAGTATAATTTGGATATTAAGGTGGTTCGAAATAGTTTTTATTTTCCCGAGACAAGTTCTACAAATTCTTTTCCAAATTGTGTTCGGTTCATCGTATCACTATGAAATTTGGCACAGAAATAAAAGAAACATCATAGATTCATTACATGAAATTTATTTTAGAAAACCTGTTACCATGGCAACCATACGACGCATTCAGTTGAGCCCCTAAAATCGAAATATTTTATCTTATTTAAGAAACAGGTCGGTGAAATCTTCTCAAACTTCTTTATTATGTGTTACCAGGAATGGTCTTCCAAATATTTCAGTTTCAAAAAATTCTGTAGGGCAGATTAAGAATGATACTAATTTTTGATTATTGCTTTCTTAATTCTTTTCCTACCTGCAGAATTTTTTAAAAGTCGGGCTATATACGCTGCCAATTGATCTTAGTTGTTACCGAAAAAATGAAAGAAATCTACCGAGCGAAATCGGAAATATAAGCGACTAAAGTTACGAAACTTCAAAAATTTTGAGTCGACAAGATTAGCATTTGAGCATGCGCGACACACGCGTGCTCTTACTTTTTATAAATATGACGTGTGTTGCTTATGCGCGCGTGCGCGCTCGGCTAAAACCCTTTCGAGCCTCCTTAAACTAATCTTACTTAAACGATAGCACTAAATTTACTAATTACTTAACTCTAATATTTACAGACAAACAGTTCAGGTCCTTTCGATTCCAAGTTCCTCCACCAAACTTAGTCCCAATCAAACTCCTCCCTTGTCGCCTTTTCCAGTCGCCAATGTTATTTTCAATTATAGTTAGATCTTAGTCCCGATCAAACTCCTCCCTAGTAGCTTTTTCCACTGGCCAATGTTACTTTCAATTATAGTTAGATCTGTGATCAACGCAACTCGTCGTTTCTTTCCTTACAACTTCTTAACTCCTTCTTCCCTCAGGCCCACGAACACCGTTTTTGATTCTTGGTCGGCGTCTGCTAATGACTTTTAGCAGGGAAAGGCCGTTCAGCTCCTCTTCTCAGTTCTTTCGTCAACTTTCAACAACTACCTTCCAACATCCGATTGTTTGCCGCTTCAACCACCAACAACCACACCACGAAACTTTACATACATACTTATTGTAAAATGCGGTACCTTGCACTCCTATGCCACTCCTCGGCTCGGTTACCGAGATGAAATAGGTTTCTGTTCATATGGCGACTTTCAGCCCGCTTTCCGAGGTGAAACATTTGAAAAATTGGTGACGCGACCATTCAGGCATGAAATCTAACGATCAAGCCTGGGGAGAATTTCTCGATTTTCTTTGTTTAAGCAGCCTCAAATTTCCTTTGACTTTACGTTAACTATCAAATGAAACCATTCCGAGTTTCATTTTCGAAGAAAAGAGAGGTAAAATCTCGGTAATGTCATAAAATATCCGTTCTATCACGAAAATGCATTGTATTACTTTCCTCCCGGTAACCGGGCTGAAGTGTTCATATGGCAAAAATGTTCGGCCCGGTTCCCGAGATCCCGGTTGGAAAAACCGAGATCTCGGCAACCGAGCCAGCCCGCCCTCTCCGATATGAACACATCGAAATTTTTACAAACGATTTAGCGGTGTGGCGAGATCTCGGAAACCGGGCCAGCCCGGTCAACCGGGCTCATATGAAGAGGCCCTAAATCAACACTTAAGAACAATAAACTTACAAGCTTTTAATGACAGACTAAGTTACAAAACATTTCTAATTACAAACCACACTACAACGTTGAATTAACACTAGGACCATACGAAAACTAAGACCGACAAACTGAAACAAAAAGCCAAATTAAAACATGACAAAAAATAGAAAATTTCGTGACAAGCCCCCAACAAGCCCGCGCAAAAAATCTTGTTAAAATAATGGCTTGTGTAAGGTTCTCGTTTGATCGCCGCGTTTTCAGCTGCTTTTGCCTGTTTGTGGTAAGATTGAAACGAACCCGTTACCGCGAACTGAAGATAGTTACTCGAAACAATCAGCAAAGATTTGGCTGACAGAGCTGTCTTGAGGCGGGGGGTAGCAAGGACCAATTTTTACTTCTCCCCCCAGCTCCTTCACAAGTTCAATAATATCACCCATTAGAATGTGGGTCATTTCTGACCATACGCCGTTGTCCCTGCGGCAAAGATTTCCGCGAGCTGTTAATTTACGCAAAACAGCTTTCTACAGCTGTTGCGCCTTTTTCACGGTTTCTGTTTCGACGGTTGCTACAAATTTGAACTTTTGTAAAAAACAAGTTTGAAACGCGCTGCCTTGTAGTCGGCGCCGGCGGTCACTTGTGTGGCCAACTTTGAACACCTGGTTCGCGCCGAAGTAGGCGTCTAAGGTGATGTGGTGGGCGACGTAGAAGCCGGGGATCTACATCGAGATATAATGAGGAGCATATCTTCAAAAGACCTGGTTCGTTCCGTCGGCTACCATCGGTATCCGGTGTAGTCCTCCCAGTCTACCCCTTCTTCTAGGTAAGCTGTGAAATGCGCTTTTCTTAGCTCTTCAAAAAACTCTTCCGCGAGTTACAGAGGGGGAAGGTGGCGGTTACCAACCAACCATGTTTTCGGGCGAACTCTGCGCAAGAATCTTCTTCTTGCCAGTGAAAATCACGAAGGAGACGCCCATCAACAGAAGGGTTAGCGGTTTGGATGACCAGTATGTCATCAGAGACGCGGTCCATCATTTCAGCGGTGTAATTTTCTTCTTCCTCCTCACCGAGCGGATTAGCGTCTGGCACCTTGAGCTCCTTCCTCTGCCGCTCGCAAATAATCTGCAAGGAGCTCAGACATAACGTCGAGGTCTTCCGTCGCGAGAATCTCTTCCCATAGAGGATCTACCATGTCTACACACAGGGACCCTTCCTCTAATAGGGGTGTCGGCTACCCAGGGAGTCCCTTTCTCTAATAGGGGCAGCGGCTGGGGTTGGTGGTATTTGCCAAGGGTTGGGGGCGGTGAGGTTTGCCCCGGAGGTCTGGGGTGGTCCCTCTCCCTGAGTAGTATATTCGGGGTTTAACAAATACAACTGACGACCAACTACCACGCACTCATCACTATCCCACTATCTGAAAATGCCGAGTGTCGAGCGCTTTTTCAGATAGTGGGGTAGTGATGGGTGCGTGGTAGTTGGGAGGAGGTGGTCTTTATTAAACCCCGAATATACTACTGTAGTGCACATTAAGAAAAAAAAACTAATTTTTGACTATTGCTTTCAGTATTTCTAGCCTGAGTATCAGGCGTTTTAAGGGTGGAAAGGCAAAAAGAGCGAGAAAGCGAAGGAAGAAACGCCTGACACAAACAGCTTCTCAGAAGCCTTCCACCCCCGGACAACGCGTGTTATAATTAGCCAATCAAAATCACTTCCGGTAACTGTCCCCTATGCTAGCAGCTTGACTTCCGGTTGACTCACGTGACGTTTCTTATTGTCTTTTGGCTAATTAGCGTAACATCCAGAATCCGGATGTTGGACACAAGCGAATCAATGGCTTTGTGTCAGGCCCTTCTCTTCCTACCCCTCGTCCCCGCTTCCCCGATAGGGCCTGATACTCAGGCTAGTATTTCTGACACAGAACAGCTCAAAGGTAAGCGTCCACGTTAACGCGCTTCAAACGCGTTAGTTAGAAATACGTTAACGCGAGTCCGTTTATCTAACGCACTTCAAAAGCGCGCTTGCAGCAGAAATTAGTATGTATGAGTGTATGAGCTAGCGTATTGTTTTTTGTTCATTGTTTGATTGCCGGCAACTTTTGTCATTTTTCAAAAGCTCCAATAAAGAAATACAGTTCAGTCTAAACGACCGTTTGTCCGATATTTGTTTACGAAAACTTACAGATTCAGGAAAATCGAAGATTTTATCGATGTCCAAGTGAACTATGATATTTTGAACAAGCGACTGCATTTACAAAATAAACTACCGAAGTAACCGGTGAGAAAGCGAAAATTCCCCGGCGGCTTGCGCAAATGAACAACGTCGAAATGGGCGCACCGAACGTAATCAACGCTGCCAGCGCAAATTCGCATAGATTTGAAGTGATGAGAGAAGAGCGCGCGCTCTGTTATTTCATACCTGACAAAATCCGAGTATAAATACTAATTATAGTTTTTTGCTTAAAGCATAAGTAAGATGGTAAGGAGTTTGTTGCTTGTTTGGTGTAAATTTGTTTACAAGACAACAAAACATGTTATGTTTGCGAAAAGCTAAGCATCACATTTCATCAGTCCGTGACTCGAGCCACGTGCAATCGATCAGCCAAACTTGCGTGGCGCGGACAGGTTTTAGGCGTTTGTACATTATGCTAGAATTTTTTCGAGCATTTTAGTGCCATTTTCCCGGAAAATTATTTTTTTTCCGAGAAAATAAAATAGAAGTTAACTTTTTTTTTAGAGAAAATGAAAACTAAACTCAACATAAAAAAAAAAAAACCTATACACTGCTTAGCCTCATAGATGATTTCGAGGATTATGTTTTTTTGGCTGTACTCATGAATTTGTATACGTTGTTGCTTTTGCTTGCAACACTTGTACGTTCTTGAGAGTGTAAACTTTGAAATTAAATACTGAAAAACCGTTTGTGTAATGAGCATTATCAGAGCATTTTAGTGACCTTTTTATGGGGAGACCGAGTATTTAAGTGGGAAAAATGGAGCATTTAAGGTGGAGTATTTTCGTGGGGAAACAAACGCATAATGCACAAAAGCCTAACAGGTTTTGAATACTCAATTAGATATAAATTCGCGTCAAAATGTTGAACCCACAATTTTTGGTTTAGGTAAGCGGAACATCAAAAATGCTTAGACAACAATGTCGCTAATAAAAAGGCGCTCACAACAATTTATTGTTATTGTATTTGAAGTCGAATTCAAGGCAGCCTTAAACGGTGGAGAATTTCGAATTTTCAAAACGTCGACGGTAAAACAAACCGCAATACAAAATCCAAATACTTGCTGCTTTGATATTTAATGGCTTTATCATATGACACGAACGGCCCCGCGCGCGCTTTCATTCCAAAACTATTGAGAAAATCCCCGTATGAGGGCAGTACGCATTAACGCGAGCAGGGCCGGAAAAAGCCGTACGGCCCTGTTAGGAACACGTACGGCCGCGCGAGATACTATTTTAGAGGATTTCGTCGCGTCTAACACGTAAGCTTATTTTAAAACCAGAAAGCAAATACAAGCAACATATTAGATCAATTTTATGTGCAAATTAGTCGCTTTTTTGTAAAAACTTCATCTTTTACGCGCTCATGAAGGAGGCCATATGATAAGTACATATTGGCCCGATTTATACTAAAGACGGATCATCCGTCTGGGACGAACTTGGGCAAATAACGATAGTTCGTCTGCGTATAAATACGGGCAAACAGACGGATTATCCGTCTGTTTGCCCGTTTATACGCAGACGAATTATCAGACGAACTATCGTCTCTGTAAACTGGCACGAATTGAGCGAATGTTGTCGTCGAATAAACATAAAGAGAAATACATGTAGCATGTTGCGATAACAACTATGGTCAATTGACTGCATACAGCTGTACAGGGTACAGCTCAAAGGTATTTGACCAACGCACACGCAAAACACACGCACGTTTTTTGCGTTAACACATTTGCGTTAACACGTTTGAAAGCGCGTTATTGATGTGCAACATGCGCATGCTTTTACTTTTTTTTCGTGCATCTGCATAGCTAAACACCCTTTTGATTCTCCTTAAGCTCCCTAATGATGGCACACTACACTAAAAAGGTGTGATATTGCAAATACACTCAACGCTTTTGAGAGCAGCATCACCTGGGCATGATTAACATACCTGTCAATGATTAAAACCACAACTAAGTAGAGAGACATCAAACTCATCCTAAATACATCAATATTCAATATTTTGTACACCAGTAGTGATAACCACTTTTACAAAGGAATTGAAAATGTTTTTTCTATCATGATATTTCTCTCTTTTTCAAAGAGAAAAGAAAGGATAATCAATGTTTGACTGTACTTGGTGAAATTCAAACATTGGAAAAGTTGAACTGGAAATAAATTTTCCAGATCTATCACAGACTATATTTGATTAGTTTCTCAAAATTTCGCTGTAAACATTATTTTGTGACCTTTTCACCACATCACCTTTTCATTCTGAGTCAGACTCAGCAATGAAATTTTCCTCACTGAGTCCAAATGTTGAGTTTCTTTTAATTGCTGCTGCCACAGCAGAAGCAGCCACTGAAGAATGAAGATTTGGGAGCTCTGTATGTTGCGATGTTGCTTCTTCATCAGAGAGCTGACTGAAAAGTAACTTTTCATTTATACCTCTCACTTTAGACTCATTCGATGCTAGTACTGCTGTCATCTCAGAAGTAATGTGTCCACCGATACTCTCCCGGATGGCACCAGTCATGTCTAAAGTATCTGCTTGAATATGACCTGGAGCCTTCACTGGTTGGACATACCCTGCCATACTAATAAGTGGATCTTTTGTCTTAGTAAATAGAACAGCCTTGAGTTCCTGTAAAAGTTGCTTATTTTCCTGTGTTGTGTTTTTTTCTATGTCAAGATCCTCACCTGAGGCAGAATGCTCATTAACGTCTCGACTTAGCGGATCAGAAAATGCCTCATAGACTTTATCATTTTCTGTTTCTTCTTCTTTCAAGTTAAATGTAGAAGGTTCTGTTGACTCTTCCAAATTAACAAGGCTCCTAGTGCTTGAAGGTTTGTCATTACATAGCTTAAGAGGCTCTTTACCCAATGTCTTGTTGAAACTTTTTTCACTTTCCTTCAAACAGCTCAAGGCTGACTCAAGGTCAATCTTTAACCACTGAAAAGTTGTTTCCAATTTCTTGTTCACAAGGGATGATTCAGCAGGGTTGAAAACCTTTCCTCCTTGAGGATCAGACGTGTTTCTGATAATTTGTTGTAAAGACTGCACTCTCAGAATCCCTACTTGAAGGTGAAGTTGAAGACTATGGATTGCAGCATCTAGACATGTCAGTGTTGAGGACAGCCTTGTAGAACACTGTACAAGCTCATCACTTGTAAAGCAGTAACTTTTGTGCAAATGGTAGCTACTTTTAATTGATTTCAAAGAGGCTGCTATCTCTTCTGAGGGAATTCCAAATATTGTTGTTGTCTTTGTAAAGAGTTTGGTATATAAGTCATACAAGTTTCCATTGTTTGCCTCTAGTGATAAGCAAAGCAAGAATCTACTTAAAAACTCTGACTGTAAGCTAAATACTAACAAAGTCACAATTTTTAGGGCTTGTAATGACAATTCTCCATTGCAGCCACCTGCTCTAACACGTTCAGATCCTTGAGAAAAATATGTGAACAATCCCGACAGTTCCACGGTGAGAGGAAAACATAAGATTAACTCCTGAGCTGTTTTCTGCAAACAAGTTATCACCTTTTCTGAATTTTCCATGACAGCTTTCCTTAATGCTGGATAAACTGATCTTGTTAAAGAGTCGCCGTTTTCTTGCAGTACAGGAATGACTGGGCCAACCATAGTATAACCTTTTCCTAAAAACTCCATCTCTTGAATGAGCTTGACGGATTTCCTAAACAGTACAGCCAACTGTTTCATTCGCAAAGTAAACGAAGTCAGCATTGCTAAGTTTCTTTGGTGATTCACCCTGAAGTAATACTGTCTCAACAGTTTGATTCCCACCACAGACAGAATAATCAGGGCAAAGGAACGTGAGCTAAATACAGAATCAGTCAGAACTGCCAATAAAATGGAAACGAGCGCTACAATGGCGGAAATAATGTGTCCTCGAGTGAGTTGCAAGTTCCAATGTGATACACCAGGCCTGCTTGGTTCTATGGACTTGAAGAGTTCAGGGTCAAACTGGAAAAGGAATCTTACATCATCTTCATTCAGGATTTGAGAGTTCGCTACCGCAGAAATGTAGTCTTTCCTGAAAGCTTCAAGGTCTAGCTTTGATGGTGTAACAAGAAAGCTTGAGGGGCTCAGCTGTGATAGACACGATTTCCAGATGAGCGCTTTTTGCAGAAAAAGTCCCCTCGTCCGACCCCAGAGAGAAGAAAGAAGACCTCCTTCTCTTCTCTCTTGTTTTTCAAATATGCTGACTCTTTCAAAGTCCGTGAAACCGACTTCATCGAGATATCTCCGCAAAGGAGAATTCTCGAACAACACATCCTCTTCTTCCGCCATCTTTTTCAAAGCGGGGAGGCCTGGAACTAAGCATTGAAAGTAAAATAACATGGCGGCCTGTGAAGGTGAAAGGAGAACATAAATCCTATCTGAAGATGGAAAGGAAGAGGAGACGTGAGGTTTGCCCGTAACACTAAACCAGTTATTATCCTAGAAACCATTATTTTTAAATCGATGCAAGTTTTTGAAGTGCAATCACTTCCCTCTACATATTGCAGAACATTTTCATATGTCAAAACGTAAGCTTGACTTGCATTGGTGAACAGGATTGATCGATCTCGTAATCTAACTGGCTGATTATTCCCCCCTTTGTTCCAATTCAGGAAGATTTGGTGGATTTATCAGATGACGAAGACTATGTACCTTATGTCCCACTAAAAGAGAGAAGGAGGCTTGAGCTTGAAAAACGAGAAAAGTATTTGAAACGTAAAGCAGATGCACATCCACTCGTGGAAAGTGTACACAACAATACCCAACCAATCTTGGAGGAGGTGAGTGGTGAAGTTCTGTGCTATCTGTGAGAACTGTTAAAGTGCGTATTAATTAAAAAATTATTTTTGACTATTTAAAAGGCCTTTCAAATTGAGTTAGAATGGCACTTTCCTTTTTGAAAGATCGTCTTTTATTTCCAAGATATAAACGCTTTTGCTTAAAAATTGATGACATCGTCAGTGGTTCAAGTAAGAAGATAAATTACAAAATCAAGAATGTCTCTCGAAACATTTGAGTGATGCCATAATTTCAAACTTGGCACCAGTAATGAACTTAAGGAAAGAAGCAAAAGATACCTACTGTGATGTTGCCACTGCAGGTTTTTTGATGGACTGATCTCCTAGAAATAGGTAAATGGGGATTTTTTCCCAAACGAGCACAGTAACCCCCGATTTTTATTGGTGTCACTTGCTCGTAATAGGTACAGGAAAAACATATTTCAAGAAGAAAAAAAGTTGGGTAGTAGAAGTTGTAGAATTTGTGTATAAATGATGTAAAACTCTGCATCTGGAGCAAGGGAGGAGTATGAGAATATGATATAGCGGTCCAATTTGCTTACATTACCAGGTTTTGCAATATCGGGCAAGTTGAAATCACTTTTCTGAAAGATTATAGCCAAGAAAGACGAATAGGCCCTAGGTTTTAGTAATTTTCATAGTTTTTGCACTGCAATTTGCAATTTGACAAAGTTTTGAACATTTCTTGCACAACTCAGCAAAAAGCACTTACAATAACAGGCATGCAGGACAAAAACAAGCATGGTGACCCCAACTTTTAATGCATTTTTTTTTTTTGGCTATCAATTGTGCCAAGTTTGAAAAAAATGTGGGTAGTACATCCTTTTTAAGGGAATTACCTTAATTAAGACAAAAATTGGGAAAGTGAATCCTCCATGAAGCAGAACTGTTGCCATGGTAACAGCACAGTAGGTGTCATTTTGTGTCTTACCTGATGTACATTACTGGTGCCAAGTTTGAATGGCATCACTCAAGTATTTCCAGAGATATTATAAATTTTGTGATTTATCTTCTTACTTGAACCACTGATGGCATCATCAATTTTTAAGGTAATTCCTCTGAATTCCATTGCTCATCCTTACTGGCCATAATTTCTTGTGTCAGCAGTGCTTGCATGTTCAAAATGCTGCAGGTTTTCTGAAGGAGTCATCTCCTAGAAATAAGTAAATGGCGATTTTCTATGCTTTTTATTTCTCATATTGAAATAAAATGTAATTCTCCATGACATATCCAGATTTGAAGAATCTTTTATTGTCCAGGTTTTCATCCTGAGATCTCCTTTAGGATGATGCCATTGAAACTTCAATGGTAAAGCACAGATGCAAAAAACACAACTAATCTTTCATTAGTTAATTAATTTTTTTCATTCACCTTTGAGAGGTTAAATTCTGACCATAATGTGATTTTGACAAAGTAACACCTATACCCATCACCTCTGACCCATTTTTGTAAATCATAGAGTCTCAGACCACTTTTGGCTATCTACTTTAACTGTGCTAACAATGTAGCAAAGTAGGTATAAACTAAAGCCTCAAAGCATAAAAATGGACATGGGGACCCTCTCTTTTTATTGCATATCTTTGATGTTTTTGACGTTGGCAACCACCTAGCAAAGTTTCAAATAAAATCTAGTGTGATTTCTGGGGGAATAACCTTCAGCAAAAACTTTAATATCTTGGGAATAAAAGAAGGTCTTTTGAAAAAGAAAGTGCCATTTCTTCTCACTTTGAAAGAGAGACCCCATAGCTTTCCAGACGAGGTTTATGATTAGAGAACAAAACAATAGATGACACGACAGAAAACAATACCCCTAGCCCTAATAACAAAAGAAGCTATAGATCTGGAAGAGCTACAGGATTACTCCTTTGAAAGGCCCCTCAAATAAGCAGACATAATTTTTACTTCATAGGCACTTGAAGCTCATTCAAGTTGCTGGAAGGGCACTCATAAAGTTTCACGTGACGTCACAACGGCCATGTTGGGGTAGTAGGCTAACCCTCCAGGAATTCAACTCTATTTTTAGGCAAAATGTTCTTTTGTTCTATTAAACCAATATGGCCACTGGTCATATGAGTGAAAAACACTCTGTAGTGAAAGTACTCATTGAAGAGGTTGCTAAAAGAAATGATTTTTTAGTACTGCATTCTGTTAACCTTGTGAACCCCAAGATCAAAATTTAAATTCTTGGAAAGAGGACCGTACAGCCCCTTACATTAAAAATAATTATTAATGTAAGGGGCTGTATGGACATCTTTATACAGTTACATGCATCACTTTCATACTAACCCTGTTCCAAAAATGAATAGAGTTTGAGTCACAAAGTTTTTATGTAATTACTGTAATGTGTGGGGCTGTGTGGAAATCTTGCCATTTGTTGCCCCTACACACTTCATATACAAGTAGTGGGGAGATATTAAAATATCAAGCAAGTTAATCTTGAGTGATCCTATCCTGGATTTCATAAAGTGTTGATATTTCATGCCTATCACTCACTTTTCATAGAGGAGTGAATGATTCAGTTGGGATCCAAAAACTTTTGATTATATTTCTTAACAGCTGTACATGTATTTGATCTTTAGACAGATAAAGGAGAGGAAACTGCCGCTGGCTTGAAATCTAATGTCAGTTTACTGGATCAGCACACAGAGCTAAAGAAGATCGCAGAAGGTTGGTAAAAATGCCATATTACACGAATCACTTTTTGAAATGGAATAAAATGAAATGCTACAGTACATGTACTCTACAAAATGGTTTGTGTTGTGACAAAATCTGTTCAGGACAGACGGAGGGTCTGACAATGACTCAAATTCATGATGAATGTGATATAGGTTTTTCAAGTGAAATTTAACATGGAAATCACAATTCAACTGATTAATTCTTCTTGAATGGCATAGCTTCATAGCCGAGTTTCCTTTGTTCAAATGTTGCAGTATTCTATGAGAGCTCAAAAAGCCATTTCAGTAGGAATCAATCCAAATGCACAAAACTTTATTTGAACCTTATGTTTTACAAACCCTTTGGCTACTTCTACTACTTGTCATTTATAGTGTCCTGAAAACCTTGATTAAGTGATTAATCACATTAAGCATTTTGTGAATCATGTAAGTAAGTTAGAAAAACCAATGAAATGACACATTGGTCGGAACATTTTTTTTTCAAAAAAGCAATGAAACAGAAACAAAATGTGAACTTTGAAAAAAAACTTCTGTGCAGTGGTGCAGTCATTGTTTATCCGATTGTGTTTGTTTACATTCAGTAGTATCACAATGCATGTTGATCGGTTGTTATTAACAGGGTTAAACTTCATAAAAATATAATCACTAAGGACATCAAGAGGTGGTCGTCGGTCATAATAATAGAGGTGGTCAGATTAACAGGGTTTTCAGTTAATGGGCTTCTGTTCAAGCCACAAAAGAGTAGTTGACTAATAACAGGGTGATTGTGTGGTGGGGTAACGCTGTAAAAGGAGTATAATATTTTGTTCTCTCTGACTTAAATGCAGAGGCTACGGTAATATGAGACATTGTGTGCATTGTTTTGTAAGTGTATGTTATATTAAATAAGTTAACCAATAGATCCTGTTTTACTCTACTTTTATTTAGCTGAAAAAGAGACTGACTATGAGAAACAGCTTAAAGAAGAGGAAAAGATCTTGGACAGCATTGCTGAGAAAAAAGGTCTCTTTTATTTTTCATGGTATATTTTCATACACTGTTTAGTGTGTCCCAAACTGATAATCTGATAATTTGTTTTGGCATATTAAGTTTAAAGTAGTAACATTCTGTTCTTTGTCATCTATAAGTACATGCATTAATGATTGTTGTTATTTTTTGTTTACTAATAGTTCTCATGGCTGTTGGTGAAATTGCAAAAGGAATTGTGTACACTGATTCCATCAAGACTGGGTAATGTAACTGTTCATTTTGTTTGTTTGTTTTTTATTTACTTACGTGGCATTTATGTGAAAGCCAAGATAAGGTCATCCCTTCCTCTTTGAGCAAATTTTTATTGTCTTGTACATGTACATGTATGGTTTTGCCTCAGGACAACAGTTTCACCCTGGGATGAAATGTTTGCTCATAAAAATCTTCAGTTATTTTTCAAGCCAGGAAGACTGTTTTGGCTTTCAGCATTTATTTTATATCTGTTCTCTACTATAGACTTCAAAATTACAAGGTTCAAGAAATTTATTGTTGATAACTAAATAATCCACTGAAACTGACACTTCATGGAAACTCTTGAACTATAACTCAGGGAATTACCAGTAGCACTTGGTGCATGTTACTGCATTGCACTTCACTGAACTGGAATTATTTAATGTTTATCTCTTCCTGGTCCTTGCCTTTGTAATTTGGTGACTCAGTGTGATTATTAATTTTTGTTAGCAAGGATAACAGATGACACTGTATTTATAATACGGAAGTAAATGTTCTGCTCTCCTATTTGGGTTCTGTTTGAAGGTGGCGTCCTCCAAGATACTTTCAGTCTTATCCACCAGAGAAGTTTGAAAAGTTAAGAAAGAAATGGCATATTCTGGTCGAGGGAGAGGACATTCCACCTCCCATCAAGACATTTAAGGTGAATCCTCATGTTTTCATGGCTTTGACTCATTTGTCTTCTACTTCTGCCTAAATGCCCATCCAGGACAGTCCATCTAATAATGGTGGTTTTCACACTAGAGGACAAACAAATCATCTGGACGGACAAATCGTCTCAGACGAACAAATCGTCTGATGTGCCAATGGGACGAACAAATTTTTCGACGAACAAATCGTCTGATATTTGTCCATTTGGAGAGACGATTTTTCCAAGATGATTTGCCTGTCAAGACGAACAAGTCGACTTAAGTACGACCTAAATTCACATCAGATGAACAAATTGTCAGATGATTTGTCCATCCAGACAATTTGTTCATCTCTGGTGTGAAAAGGGCCAGTGTTTAAATTTACATTAATTTACATGTAGATTACAGACTCATCTTCTCAAACTACTAGTATTTTCACTGTGAGTCTTTCTCATGTGCATATTTCTGTAAACCAATTACAGTACATGTAGGTGGTGGGTTTAAATCATGTATTTGTGTATCTGAGGTTATTTCATACTCAGGGACAGTAAACATTTTTTAAGAAAATTATCAACAAATAATGATTTTATTAAATTTCAATTTTGGGTATTATGGTGTGCTGTTGAGTGAAAGGTATGATTTGTTGTTGTCAATGTAAGGTGTTTTGTATTGATTGAATCAGGCATTTGAATGGCTAAGCTGGGGTCAACTGCTGTGGTTGCATTTTTTAACCTTATTGAGTTTAACCCACTAGCAGGCTACAAACCAAGCAAAACAAACAAAAACAGTGAAACCACAAATGTCGTAGTTGCACTCTATTTTTAAAACTCAGCCATTTGCATGACAAAGCTGTGATCATCACGGGTGGATGTGTTTAATACCTGTGCATGCGAGGATCTAGTAATTTTTCAAACCAGTTGGTTGTGATCTCACTTTGCTCTGGATACCAGTGGCAAAGGAAACATTCAGACTGGTTTGAAAGATTACAATGATTGTAGGGAGAATGCTTAGGATGTGATCATTATTAACAGGAAGATGTTAGTTTGTACTAAGTAGATTGGAATAATTATGAAGATACTATTGTCTAATAGAGGTTTAAGAGCTCTTTCTACTTATTTTGATAGTTGCAACTGTACCTGTATGTTGTGGTTTAACTTTGTTTCTGGCATTATTGTTTTAATTCTGACAGGAAATGAAGTTTCCACGAGCTGTTATAAACACACTGAAGAACAAAGGAATAACTCACCCAACTCCAATCCAGGTCCAAGGAATACCAGCAGTGTAAGTGGACATACAATGTACAGCTACCAAAAACATCACCATATGGTCAAACCCTTCACCAGCCCTCCTTCCGTACTATGAATGAAGTTGGGATCTTGTTTTCTATTTGGTTTTGTTTTTCAGATTAAGTGGAAGAGATATGATTGGTATTGCATTCACAGGTTCAGGAAAGACCTTGGTGTTCACTCTTCCAATCATTATGTTTAGCTTGGAACAGGTAGTGATCTCTGTAATTACAGTTGTTTCTTTATGTTGAAAACAAAGAATAGAATGCAGAAAAAAAAAGGCTTGTTGATAGACTGTGTCAAATGTTGCCCAGCTATTGGTCACAGCCAACAGTTTGCATCATAACAATACTAACATCACAAGACACCTGCTTTAAAATCAAATGAAGAGTGATCTGCAATTTTTTGCAATTGTGTAAAGAAGCCTGAAAAAAATTCAGACCTTCAACGGGGTTTGAACCCATGACCTTGCGATACCAGTGAGACACTCTAACCAACTGTATGAAGCCACTGATGTTGGGAGCATCTTAACTGTAGGTTCACATGTTCCTGTGAAAGTGATGAATGTGAGTGGTGAATATGAAATGAATCATATATATGAACTGGGGAAATGGAATCAAATGAAGACTGAATCCTTGCAGTTGTCAACACAATTACGTGCAATTGCGTAAAGAAGCCTGAAAAAAATTCAGGACTTCAACCTGCTTTACCTACACTGCTGCGTTTGCTATACATGTAGAATATTAACTGCCATGATTATTGTCAATAGGAAAAGGTGCTGCCATTTCAGAAACAAGAGGGTCCTTATGGACTCATTGTTGTTCCATCTGTGAGTATTAAATCTGTGATGTAATGCTCTAGGCAAACCTTGAACAGGGTATTTAAGTTACTACAGTAATAAATTATCTTCAGACAAGCAGAAAGTTTCAGAAATACACATGTAAGTATTTTGTTTCCCTTAAAGATGCAATGGCCAAAGACAGGGCTTTTCTCAGTCACTGTGTAATCTTCCCAATCATGCCAAACTGGCTACAAATAAACAAGTGAAATAAACAAGTGAGGATAAGTGAAGGATAATCCTCACAGTCGTCAACACAATTTATGCAATTGCATAAAGAAGCCTGAAAACAATTCAGGACTTCAATGGGGTTTGAACCTGTGACCTCGCGATACTGGTGCGATGCTCTCACCAACTGAGCTATGAAGTCACTGACGTCAGGAGCAGGTCAATTGTGGTTTCTTATGTTCCCGAAAGAGAGATAAGTGAGAGTGGTGTATATGAAATAAATCATAACATTACATGTATGTGAACTGCGGAAATGAAATAAAAATGATGATCCTTGCACTTGTGAACGCAATTTATACAACTGCATAAAGAAACCTGAAAAACTCAGGACTTCATAGCTCAGTTCGTTAGAGCATCACATTGGTATTGCAAGGTCATAGGGTCAAACCCTGTTGATGTCCTGAATTTTTTTCACACTTCATACATGATTTATTTCATATCCATCATTCTCAAGTAGCTAAATTGTTTTAGAGACCAAGAGATAAGGTGACCCAACCCCTTTTCAAACATTGATTTTAATAATTTTAAGGACAACCAATTACGTTAATCAGATGGTGTGAAATTCCTTTTGACTAATCTTAATCAAATTTTAAAATCAGTGAAACTGACCACTAGTGATTTTCCTTTCACAAAAGTAATGTAAACATGGGGCAAGTAAAAGCCTTGCTACATACAGCATCCAGCACTCATTTCCCCCCCCCCCCCCTCCCATCTCCAATCAAATGCCTGCCATGCAGGTATGTTAGTGCCAAGTGAGTGGAAGAGACAAAAAAGGTAATAATGTATCTTACGTGTTAGTATAGTACCCTAAGCTGTAGACAGAATCTTACAGCCTTGCAGCCAACATTATAGTGCTATAACAGCATTTCATGACGTCCATCACCACCGACCGGTTGGCTCAGTCGTAGAGCACCGGACTGCTGTGCGGGAGGTCGGGGGTTCAAGCCCAGGCCGGACCAACACTCAGGGTCTTTAAATAACTGAGGAGAAAATGCTACCTTTGTAATGACATCTGCAAATGGTTAGACTTTCTAGTCTTCTCGGGTAAGGACAATAAAACCAGAGGTCCCGTCTCACAGTACTGGTTTGCAACATTAAAGAACCCACACACTGATCGGAAAGAGTAGGGGACGTAGTCCCCGGTGTGGTGGTCTATAACTTATTCTGTTCTGGGGGCACCTGTGTTGATCCTACCATTTTATCAAATAAGATTGTAAACTGCGTGGCTGCAATTTGCGCCTAAAAAGCAGTCTGGCAAAGTCCCCCAAAAAGTGTTGTAAAGCGTTTTGAGCCCTTTGGATAAAAGCGCTATATAAATCCTCATCATCATTAGCTTCAATTTTAGTTGTGTGTTGCATCCCTTATGTTTGGGTAAATTTCAAGGTTAGGCTCTTGGATTGGACTAACTGTTAGGATTTAGTAGCACTTATTGAGTTCTTCACTGTTTTCTTATAGAGGGAACTGGCGCGCCAAACATTTGAAGTTATTTCAGAATTTTCAAGGGCCCTCCAACTGGATGGTTAGTAATAAGGAATTTTCTTAAATGTGCCAGGCCATCTCCATTTCCCATTCATTTTCTTTTTCTGTGTTTTCATCATGGCTAGCAATTAAACACCAATGTACCAGTATGCTGTTTACTCTTTCTCCCAATTAATAGTTACAGTTGTACTCACAAGATTTTAACGTGATCAGTAATTATCTTAAAAAAATGTATTTTATAGGCAGAAGTATTTGTATGGTGCTTTTTGTTTAAGTGTGTAGTTATTATTACCGGTACTCATTTTTTCTTGGGCTAGCTCTGGAGTCTGGTGGATGAAAAGTACTCTTATTCTGTGAATTTTACAGTTTGGTCTGTTCCAAAGTACAAGGACCAACACACAATCTACATTATGCTTGATGTTACACTGTCTGTGTATTTTTGCAGTGTGGCTAATATATAATAAATAAATGTGGATTGCAACAAAACATAGCCAAAGTAAACTACTGGTAGACTGTCTGCATTTGATTTTTACCTGCAATGCTTTGTAGCAATGCTTTATTGTATTGAATGGACTCCATGTTTAAATAAGAATGTTCATTTTAACAGGTTTTCCCTCTCTTCGATCAGCTCTTTGCATTGGTGGAACTTCAGTAAAGGATCAAATGGAAATGATCAAAAGGTCTGTTTTCCTGTTATATTTTATTTGACCTTTATAATTAAGGGCATTGTAATGTATACATGTCTTGATGTTACAGCTAATTAGCTGAGTTTTCCCTCACTCATTTTATTATCTAATCTTATAAAGGGTTATTAGGCATTGTGTTTAGCTGAATCTGTTGTTTATTTAGAGGTGTCCATATGATGGTGGCAACACCTGGCCGTTTGATGGACTTACTGGACAAAAAAATGGTTACTCTAGACATTTGCAGGTGAATGTTTTATTTTATTTGTGAGTAAAGCTCTGTGTAATTTCTGTCATACAGTTTACATGGTGTGTATCCCTTTTTATATACTACCAATTAACCAAAAGTAAGGTTGTTTTAAGGAAATCTCAGATTGAGGCCTTGATGTGTTGACCAATCAAATATCAAGGCCCAAGTCTGAGATTTCCCTGTGAATGGACAAGTTAAAATGTTATTTATTATAATGGCTTTTTATGAAAATAAAAATAAAAATTAGAAGGGACTACATGTATTGAATGTTCCTCATCTTTCATAATATCTAAAGGTCTATTTTTTGTTTCACTTAAATGCAACAATTATTGAAAGAAAAAGTTTCACTATGAGTTTTGTTGCCTGTGCTTACGAGAATTGCTGGGCAAAGACAATGTAAAAGTTTTGTAATGCCCATGGGTGTTATAAGGAAATCAAGCCCACTCAGCATCCAATCAAATCACGCTATGGTTGTCATATAATAATGGGGTTTATTGGCACTTCACCTAGGTATTTGGTTCTGGATGAAGCTGATCGCATGATTGACATGGGATTTGAGGAAGATGTCAGAACAATTTTTTCCTACTTCAAGGTGATGAGAATTATCAGTCATTTTGAAAGCTCATTGTTTCTGTGGGCAAAGTTGCAGTTCATAAATATTCCTGTGAAATAACAATATTTGTTTTTGTTTGTTTTAGTCCCAACGTCAAACACTCCTGTTTAGTGCTACAATGCCGAAAAAGATTCAAAACTTTGCCAAAAGTGCTCTGGTCAAGCCAGGTAGGCATACATGTATTTATTTGTGAAGTGCCTTCTCAAAAAGTGATGTTTTTTGTTCACATGTTAATCACATTGAATTGTTTTGTTTGTCTTAGTAACTGTTAATGTGGGTAGAGCAGGGGCAGCGAGTCTTGATGTTATTCAGGTATGTTTCTTTTCAGCTAATCAAGGAAATTACATTTTCACATTATTTTTGTACAAAACTGGCCTTACTTGCTGAGAGAAAGATGGCACTGTTTTATGGTTACCTGTGTTCAAATCATAAATTTGGAGCAACAGTAAATACAGTGTATATTTTAAAAATGGACCTGTATTCATGAGGGATGCCTCATGATAACAATCATAAAAAGAAAATATGAGCTCATCAAGACGGTTATATTTAATATGACTGTGCTGATGATAAAACAGATGTTTCCATGCATCCAGACAGACTGTCTGTCGGAAATTCCAAACTTTAAAGAATGTTCCCTTTCCAAAATTATTTTAAATTCATCAAGTTTGGCCGGATGTCTGTCACTTACTGTATAACCAGCACCAGGAGCCAGTGCTGCTTATGAGCATGATTAGTTTTGCTCCTGTGTTCATTGCCTCTTTTGATATTTTCATTCATGAGTATAGAATTTGAGTCTGAAATAACTAGGCAAATAATATGATTATTTCTTTCAACCCTTCATTCTTTAGGAGGTTGAATATGTGAAACAAGAAGCCAAAGTTGTGTACCTGCTGGAGTGTTTACAGAAGACATCACCTCCGGTATGCGTTTGTAGCCTCCTACTCAGATGTTCTTTTGGCTTGTCACGCAATTTTTCCTCCCGAACAAACGGCTAATTGGTTTGATTTTTTGGTTGTTTTGCGCTGTGTTCAGAAAACAATATCATCCATGTACACGTGGGTTCTCATTCTCTGGAACAAGTCCCCCGTGGCCTCGTACTACATTGCTTATACGAGAGCTTTATGCAATTCTTCTTTTAAGTTCTGAGAGACTGAAAGAGTGATGTCAAAGAATGCGACCTGCATAGGCCATCACTTACTTAGAAAATTTTGGTTGCATTTGTGGTCACAAAATCTTCCTTTTTGTTATGTAGGTGCTCATTTTTGCTGAGAAAAAAGCAGATGTGGATGATATTCAGGAGTACTTGCTATTGAAAGGAGTTGAGGCTGTAGCTATACATGGCGACAAAGGTATAATAGTAAAACACTTACAATCATTAAAGCCTTGCTTTGTGGGTGCTCTTAGAACTCAAGTAACAGACGACCCTGGGAAAGAGTTTGCTAGGTTTCTGCAATGTACTAACTTATCTCATTATGTGTTCCACTCAATAATTATGATAATGATTTTGACAAACCTCTATCGAATGAAATCAAGGCGGGCTTTGTACGAGGTGTCTGATTGTCTGTACCCAAAATCTTGAGTAAAAAAAGGTAATGATAATGGTCATTATTTACGTGATAAGCACATTGCAGTACAGACTGACTGTTCAACAGAAAGCTCTGAAGCACAAATTTGTTGCTGTATAACATTTGTTCAGGATGTTCCTGAGAAATATATAATCCGTAAACGAGCTCTATCATGGTATTTCTGACCCCTGTAAAATGCTAAAAGATGTCTTTTAATCAGGGAAAACCCAAAAGCAAAGAAGCAGTTGATTTAGTGGAGAAGGCGTTATTGCACTGAGACTAAATATTGCCTTCTTGTGTTACGGATAGCAAGGATGGAAATTGATTGCATTTTGAGAAATTTTGTCTAAATTTTTCACATTCTCGCACGTTATCTTGAAGCCATGACCAAAAATGTACTATGGATGACTTTTCCTGCCAAAAAGTGATTGCTATCTTTTTCCTACATTTTAAGGAATGTTTCGGAATGAGTGAAGGTCATGATTAAGTAGCATTTCCGTGTAGTTTGGGTTGAAAAACAGGAAACGTCCATGACAGAACCCCTTTAAATGACCAGTTGCAGACACTAACACGTTTCAGATTGGCAACCCGTAATGAAAATGGATGTTAGTGATGTCCTACGTTTTATAATTCCGTGTTGCAGATCAGGAAGAAAGAGAGTATGCAATGAGAAATTTTAGACAAGGGAAGAAAGATGTGATGGTGGCAACTGATGTGGCATCTAAAGGCCTTGATTTTCCTGATATTCAACATGTTATTAATTTTGACATGCCAGAGGACATTGAGAACTATGGTAAGATGTGCACTTGTGTGCAGCCATGTCGGTTAGGTTGCTGTATGCTGCTTTATAACTGTGCAGTGCACTGTCAGTTGATATCATAGCTGTTCGCAATACAAACGAAAGTAGGAGCCCATTACTAGGAGCATACAACTCCCGTACTAAGCCTTTGTCACGGCATTTTATAGACCGATTTATTTTTAGACTATCTTTTCCCGCGAAAAAGGAAGTTTCGGTACACGTGATACCGCATCATCACCTTTCTTTTGTTCTAAAGTTTCTCAGCTTCGCAGATAAACTTTAGAACAAAAGAAGTTCGAGGAAAAGTTTCGCACGAGAGAATGGGGATAATGAAGCATTGTGATTGGTCATAGGGGTTCCTGTGGAAGTCCCATATTCTCGGCAAATTCAATCTAAAAGTAGATCGGTCTGTGAAAACGCTGTGACAGGAATATAGGGCAGTTGAACGCTGCTAGTGATGGGCTCCTGACGGAAGCTAATTTTTGAATGCTTTGGACATATTGCAATAATACATTGAACAACTGGCACAACACATTGCAACTTCAACGCACAGTATAATTGTTGTTGTACAACGTTGTGACTGGGGTTTGCGAGTTACATTTTATGGTCTTTCTCTGCGGAATACATTTTTGTGAACATTCTCAAGTGACCTGAAGTTACTTGGTAGCATTAATACGTGAAATGTCTTCACTGTTGGCTATCAAGGGTGTTGGTGAGACAGCTAGGTCCTGGCTGTTATTTTGTTCTTTGGAGTCAAAGCACTCACCTGGTGGTTATGATTCAGTCCACAGGATTGGTCGAACTGGTCGCTGTGGAAAGACTGGAATTGCTACGACATTCATCAATAAGTCCTGTGGTACGTTTTATATGTTATATTATTTGGTATCTTCCATTGGACACCAGAGAGATACAAGACGTCTAAGATATTGGCAGTCTTGTTGCAGCAAGTTCTTGTTTGTCGATTTTTTCTCTGATTTTATTAGGGATTAGCAAGGTACTTCTCTGTGTAGCATGGTCCCCCATTACGTAGACTTGTATGAACCTACTAACTACAATTTTGTTGGGCAATTCAAGTCAATCAAGCCAATTTTTTATTTAACTCACACCAGGTATTGATACTATTTACAATTCAGTGCATTTAAATATAAAAATAAAAGTGTGAAGAAGAAAACTATTGACCGTTTTTCATAATTTTGGATTTCTATATGTTTCGATAGATCTTGGGAGTAGCTTTCATTTAAAAAAAATTCCACAAGAAAATGTTTTTCGTACGGGAAGTTATTGAGCGAAAACAATTTTGCTTGACGCTAATCCCATTATGGTCGAAATTCTATTTTTCCTTGTTTCTCGAAATCAAAATTTAGGCGAGATGTGCATGCATTTTGAACTCCAAGTCGGCAGCCCCTGGATCAATCTGGCTGAAATTTGGTCAAGTTGTTGTCAGATAGCTCACCTACAAAACCATGTCTGCGAATTTTAATTTGTCCTTTCATTTAAAGTTATAGCCTATTTTCCACTGGCGGTGGCAATAATTTCTCATCCCCGAATATATTTGCTTGTAAAAATAAAACGAGCGCGCTTTCGAGAAATCTGAGACACGGTTTTTTAGGCAAACGTGTGAAGAAATGAAAGCCGTGTTAATCGTTTTCTTCCGTTTGTTTTTGGTGAGCGTGGAACTTAATGAATGAAAACACTTAGTTTTACAAAAACCTCCTCCTTTTTTAAGCGCATTAAAGTTTTTACCTTTTAAAGGGAATTAGCTGTAGGCATGACTACTCAGCATTCAGAAAATATACGGTTTAGAGGGGTTTGTGTTCAAGCAAAGAGCGCTAGAACGATCCGCGCGCAGACGACCCCGTTGGGTTGGCTGATACCTTAATATGTTGATTGTGTAGAGTTTGGGGCACCTAAATAGTTCTAGAACTAACCGCGTGGGTGACCCAAAACAATAAATAAAAGTAGAAAGAATATGGTGACAAAAAAGTTGTTTTGATAAAAAGAGAAGATTCTAATTATCTGTTCCGAGAAGATACGTGGGGTCATTTTTTAAAGTATTGCTCTTTTAAACTGACTTAAGTAATTGTTGCTTGTGCAGATGAATCAGTCTTATTGGATCTGAAGCACTTACTGTTGGAGGCTAAGCAGAAAATCCCTCCAGTTCTAGTTGTATTACAGTCAGAAAATGAAGGCTATCTGGACCTCGGAGGTATGATGTCAAAATGTGCTCTTCAGCTCTTGTTTGTCATTGCTATGGATAGTGAATATTGAATTCAATTGTGTTTCAGATGAACGTGGTTGTGCTTACTGCGGTGGCCTTGGCCATAGAATCACTGAATGTCCCAAGTTAGAAGCAATGCAAACCAAACAAGCTGGCAACATTGGGCGGAGGGATTACCTAGCACCAGGGGCAGCAGACTGGTAACAAGCAAGTCACTGCGCTGTTTCTCAGCCCACTCGACGACCAGTCCAATTTTATTCCGAACCAACTGTTCGATTTACGTCGAACGTAATAACAGACCAGAAATCGCAAGGGAGTAGATTGACAAAAACATGGAATGGTTTGGAAGCAGTGGTTTGATAAAGGAATGAACTGTGAATGACCTTGGGTAGGTAGTAAGCCAGATAAAGGAAAGCTGAGAGGCAGATGTGTGCGCTGTTTGATCAGCCGATCTCTGTTTACTCGCAGTGATGACACCAAACGAGTTCCCTTCAAGGATTTCATGCGGACCAGGAACCTTGAATTTTTTCTGTTAAAATGTAACATATTGAGGTCATGTGGCACGTTTTCCAAGCGAGAACAAATGTGCGATATTAGCCACTAGGATTTTTATTTGGTAGTAAAGCACTATTTTCATCTGTGAATGGTGTTTTTATAGTTCAACAGCATTTAAGTGGTGGACCATGTTTAGATGGTGTACCTACCCCAATGAAATACATCTTAATGATCTCTAGATGATTGTTCGACAAATAAACTTCAACTTCCCCAGAGCACACTCATTATGATCTCACTTCCGATCATGAGCAGCTGATTAATCAGTGTATCGACGAAATGATAAAAAACAGGGATCTAGACAAACGAACTGGTCAGCTTCTAAGACCAATAAATTCAAGAACCCCCATTTTTTATATGCTCCCTCAAATCCATAAACCCAACAACCCGGGACGACCAGTAGTCTCTTCAGTTAACAGCCATACTGAAAAATTATCAGCTTTTGTGGACGAATTCCTGAGACCGTTGGCAGAAAATCTACCGTCACACAAAAGACAGCACAGACTTTATCATAAGATTGAAAAAATTAGGCGGAGAACCCGGAAGTTGTATTTTAGTTACATTGGGCGTCTCCAGTCTATACACAAATATAGACACAAACGATGGACTAAAGATAGTGGAAGAGGAACTTGAAAAAACGTCTCAAAGCCAACCATCGGCGAAAACATTACCGTTCCTCTTTGAGAGGGTATTCAAATTGAACAATTTCACATTTAATGGTGAGAATTTTATACAGGTTAAGGGTACAGCAATGGGTACTAGAGCTACTCCAAACTTGTCTACCAAACCGATTGGTCTAGATAAATCATTGACTGGGTACGTTTCATCGACGACATATTTCTTATTTAGAAAGGTACTATGGGCTTTAACCACCTTCATAAGTTATCTAAATAGTGTCGTACCATCAAATTCACACACGAAATATCCAGTGATTCAGGATGCAAGTGGTCGTATCAGTACGGACGTCTACCAGAACCCACCGATACTCACCCATGTCTACACTGGACTTCAGCGCACCCACCCCCATTTGAAATACAGCATCCCTTACAGCCAGGCCTTAAGGCTTAGGAGGATTTGTTCATCAACAGACACATTCCAATTTTTTCTTTGCGTACGACTATAAGAGAAACAGTGTCTTGACAGAAAAGTAATCTCGCTAACACAGAAAGGGAGTTTACGCGCCAGGAAAAGGGAACATGAGTCGCATTCCCCTAGAAACGACATACAACCCCCACACCATGTTTATTGCTGGAGTAGCAAACAGACACTGGCACTTTCTTCAATGGAAAGAAAGATTAGCCCATATTTTTCGCGAACGACCCTTGATTGCATGCATATAGACGACTCAAAAGTCTCCGAGATACACATGTCAGTATCAACTTGTAAAGAAAAACACCTGATAATCACTCCAGCAAAACAGGCAGTTGTGGTCCTTGTAACAAACCAAGATATAGCTGTTGTACTCACACAAACAAGGCATCAACCATTATAGGGATCAAAAATTGCAAGGTCTTCGATATACTCCACTCAGTGGATTGTCAATCTTCTTGGGTTATTTACATCATTGAATGCAACATTTGCAAGTTACAGTATGATGGAAAGAGCGACACTCCCGTTAACATCCGTCTTAACAATTACAAGAACCACATTAAAAGAGCAGTCAGTAGCTGTGAACTCACCGAGCATTTTCTTCAGAACACCAAACTCATAACTTTGATAACTATGTAACAACTACAATTGGCTTCTTTACGCAATTGCATCGTTGTGTTCACAACTACGAGGACCAGTCTTCATTTGATCTCATTTCCGCAGTTCATATGATTCATTTCATATACATCATTCACATTCTTCGCTTTCACAGGAAGATATGAACCTATAATTGACCTGCTCCCAACGTCAGTGGCTTCATAGTTCAGCTGGTTAGAGCGTCGCACCGGCCCGGTATCGCGAGGTCACGGGTTCAAACCCCGTTGAAGTCCTGAATTTTTTCAGGCTTTTCTACGCAATTGCATACAATTGCGTTCACAACTGCGAGGATCAGTCTTCATTTAATTGCACTCATCGAACAAATAAAACGAAGTGAAATGGTCATGGAAAAGAAAAGGGAAATACTTCGAACACGGGAAATATTCTGGGAAAGAAGGCTAAATAGTTTACAGGCTAATGGACTGAATAAAAGAATAGGCTAGAGTTTAGCAGACGCAAAAAAAACTCTATAAAGCATTCTGTACAATAATGTTTTAAAACATAAGTTGAAAAGGGCGCTCCACTCAAGGCCGACAATTACGTGCTTTATGGGAAAATTATTCTCATGCGACGTCAGCAACTAATTCTCGGTTTTCACATGACGTCATCAAAATTAAAAATAAGGAATTATCGATCCTTTTGAGATTTCAGTTTAGCTAGTAATTAGAAGAGCTGAAGACTTATCTTTTAAAAAATTTTCAGTTTGATTGGTTTTTTCGTCTTGTGATAAAGCAAGGTTGAATTTCTAAGCTTTTGCGTGACACGATATTAAACTGGCGGCCGAGAATGCTGTCACGTAGGTTGAAAAAAGTGACTTAGCCGCTGAGATTTCGCAAAATGAACAGTCCTTGAATGAGAATAAGTACTCATGTAGTTGTTTATGAGCCCTCAGAGGACGACTATGGGCTTTTTATAGCAAAACTCGACGACATATGTTTTTGTTAGCTTCCGGCCGCCATATTTGTGTCCCTCACAGGGACACAAACATGGCGTCTCCATACAAAAGCCTTAAAATTTAAGTAGAACATTTCTTCGAATATCTCCCGCACGAAACATCGCACAGACCTGAATCTTTGCGAGACTGTTTGAATATTCATCTTCTTTTGTCTCTTTGATTCTTGACTTTATTTGTCAAATGGTTTTGATGACGGTGTGACAGTGAAAACCGGCAATTGACGCACAATTACAAATCGCACTAGTTACTGCGTCACTGCAAATAGCAATTATCAAATGTAATTAATCAAACACAAAGCAGAAACCCCTGATGAAGGCAGAAGCCGAAACGCGTTGGGTTTAAAATAGAGTGCTTTTGATTGGAAGACCACCTCTTCTGTGCAAGTTATATATCTATATATAATATTACCTGTCACACACATCCAATTTCCGATATCCTCTCCATAAGAGAAAAAGCTAGAAAATATAAAAATAACACAAATGAAGAGCGAAAACAATATGTTTACTATCCTTCACCTATATTTCAGCCACGTTTACTGGCCTTTCAGGGTGAATCTGAAAGAAACTTTGCCCTGAGTGGGATCAGGACAACCACGCTGGCAATGCGGAAATCGAAGAGGTGATTTATGTGGTTGAAGACGTGGGCCGGGCCTCCCGGAAATTTTCTTCCATGGCGACAAGCCAGTGAAGCTATACGCAATCAATCTTAGGATAAAATACATGATACACGAGACAAGGTCAACTAAGTCAGCTACAAAGGAGGATCCGCAAAGGATACAGGCTATTTTTATAAATACTGAGGAGTACTATATGTGAAACAACCACTAAACTCGTACACCCCAAAATAATCGTATTAGAATACATGTTCGAAATATGATTATTATTCGCGCTAGCAACTGTCAAAATTCAAATCCCGCGCGCGCAAGTGCGTCTACCATGTATGTTTGAAAACAGAAAAAACTACACTTTCATCCCGACGAGCCTGTTTCGTCATTCAGTGCTCACTCTTCAGGGGATTTTAATGACAAGAATCTTCGTAGCCGTCGCTTAGATTGCACCATAGAGGATAGCCAACAAATAAATGAAAATCTTTATTTTAGCCCCGACGCGTTTCGGCTTCTGCCTTCATCAGGGGGTCTATGTGTTTGTTCTATTTTCGTTTGTTCCAGATATAGTGAAATATGATGTCTGAAGTGGCCACAGTATCTAGTCAAAATCACAACATCAGGGTTGTCTGAACATGCATGCATAAAATGGAGCATCTGAAACTTGTTGAGCCTTGAGAATAACACTAAATGGTGAACACTGTAATATTGCCACGGACTCTCTTTCACCGACATAACAGTTTTTTTCGTGGCTACTGCGAAGCCACTTTATCATCGGCTCGGAAAGTCTTTTCTTCCGTAGTGGCATGCAGAGAGAGCCTGGGATCAAGACAGCACGGACGATAAACGTCAACCGTCGGAAGTTAGATAGATAGATACTTTATTAATATATACATCGCCTTCAGAGGCTGAATTACGTATATACATATGAAGTGATAAAAAAGCAACAGTCAACTTAACTATAAAAATACCGTCATACATACACACATGAAGGGCATGAAATCTATACTAAGTCTAATTAAAAATCTGATGGCCATCCTAAAGAGTTAACCCGGAGGCAAAGGAAATTAATAAACCTGTTCCTGGCCCTGGAGGTTTTAAAACTTACATCAAAAGTCCTGGCATGTCTGAGAGTATACCGTGGTCCGTGCAAAGCAGTAAGTGATGAAGACGGTAGTCCCTGTCTTCTAAGATATTATCAAAGAGGGATTGACTTTGGCGCTGATGGTGAACTACTAGTGACTAGGTCTAAGGCAGCTAGAGCGTGTGCATAGGATTAGGTGGGGCCGGCTTATGATAGAAAGAGCCCTTTTTTGTACGCGCTCCAAATCGTCAATTACGTATTGCGGTAGAGAAGCGTGAAAAACAGGGGCAGCGTAATCACAAAGGGACCGAATACCGCTGATGTAAAACCTAAGTAAATCAGCCTTCTGGACACTAGCGCGTTTTAATTGCCCAAGAAAATACAGGCGTTTAGATGCTACCTTTACCACCTCGGACACGTGTATGTTCCAAGAGAGTTATTAGTAATAGTGACTCCAAGTAACTTAACGTGGTCCACAACTTCAAGGTTATGGCCATTTACCACCGCCATGGGGGGTAGATCAACTTTGTTCTTAGCGAAAGATATACATAATTCTTTATATTTGTCACAGTTAAGCTGGAACTTATTCGCCCTAGACCAGTCTTCTAAGCGGTTCGTTATTTCCTGAACATTACTTGTTTGCTCTTTCGGGACTATCTCAGTTACCCAAAAAGAAACCCAAACACAAGGCAGCAACTGCTCTTTAAAGGAGGAGTTCAGGATTATAGTTATTGCGATAGCGTCGGACCCACAGGCCTTTGCAGGATTCAGCTTGCCCAACACTTTGTAAACACGATGCTCGGTGACCTCCAAGAACTCCAAGGGTCGTCCTCCAAGAGGAGTGGGACGAGAGGATTAGCTGACCGGTAATCTTCAAGCAGTTCCAACAGTGCGTTATTTATGGCGTTCGCAAGGTCGGTCAAGGGAAGATTGTTCAGATCTTCGATGTTGATATTATCGCGTAAGTCGCCAGAGCTCGAATTAAAACCACACAACCGTCGTTTTTGCACGACAGAGATGGCCTTTATAGCGACTTAGTGACCAATGAGGTTCTCATTACTTAACCTTAATTGGCAGAAAGGGGCACTAGAATTTCTAAAAAAAAAGCACTTCTCGGGTTAAGTTATCAGAGAAGTTCAACAAATTAGACCCTGAAATTACATTACAAACCATCTTAGTTAAACAGAAGTTAATATTATGTAACAAAATTAAGAATTCGCGGCATGCGCACATACCCAGGACTACCTGAAGACGTATTCTTTACAGCATTAAAATCAAAATTTTTTACGGCAGAATTTTAAACTTTCTTTCAAATCGAGATCATGGTTCATACAGGTGAAAAGAGCTTTTATTCAAGGACTTTTCCAGGACTTTTCCAGGACTTTGTCACAAAATTCAAGGAGTCCATCCGATCACAGCATTTGCATAAGGCCTTTTTCCTGTCACCTTTAAACGCAGTCACCCAACCTTTGTAGAGGGAATTACGTTCCCAGTGCCGATTATATATATGCAGTTTCTTCTTTGACCTTTTGAATTCATTTGATAA
>OX419336.1:15285978-15298478 GCA_948470475.1 Galaxea fascicularis | reverse complement strand
ATAATTAAAACATCCCAAAAGTCTGAAAAAAAAATCCCAAAAGTCAAAAACAGATCTCAAACATATACTGCAATAGGATCTGGTGAAACTTAATTTTGCTTCGATAGAAACATGGTTGGGGAAACAAACTGAGATGATTCTATCCGTCTAGGGAGCGCAAACATCAACGGTCACTTTTGTGAATTATCATTGTTACTGGGAGTGAATTATCATTGTAATTCTTGTAAATATAGCACTCTAAAAGTTAAAATAAGATAACTTTTTCAGCATCTGCACTCTTCCAACAAGATACATTAGTGACTCTATGTGAGGAATCATCTTGAATAGTAAAAATTGGAGTTTAAATTTGGAGATTTCACAAAGTAACAAAAAGGGGGATTACCCCTTTCCACACTTAATCTCAGATGCAATACAAAGGAATTAATCCCCCAAAAAGAAGTAACCTGGTAATAACTCAGACACTATCACAGTTTACAATGGTTACGAGAAGCAGGTACACCCCAACATCTTATTCGACTAACACCTCCATCTGGGTAAATGGTGAGCCTTATGTGGGAAATCACACCACAGTCCTTGAGTTTAGAGAAGAAGTGACGTTTGTGTGGAGACAACTGAAAGACAAATAAAATCAACATGAGTGGTTACACTATTGCATTCTTTAGTCTCTTTCGACCATAAAAGCCAAAATGTAAGCATGATTTTAACTACCTTTGTACTTGGTAAAAGAGTTTTCCATGGAAACATACTCCAGCCCTCTGCAGAAATATCTGCTTCGTTCTCCTTTGGCATCAGGAAGCCTAAAGATCACAGCAACAACACTGGTACCACAAGTATTGTGCTGCCCCAACATAACATACCACATCCACAACTGCCTTGTGAAAGTGGTGTCAACAAAACCTGGATCAGACCAGACTGAATTGGATCACGGGTCAGATTGCGGATCGGATCAAGAAATAATAATAAATAAAAAATAAAAGTGAAAAACTAAAATGAATCAAGCTTGAATCAAACTCAAAACTTGAACTCTGAAATAAATCGCTCAGTGGTTAAACAATAGCTTTTGATGGTTTAGCAAGGGGAGTTGTTGGATGAATTACATTATAGTTGCTACTGTGAACAGACCGTTTTATATTTTATATTAGGTTTTCTATGATCCCATCTGCAATCTGATTCGCGATCCAATTTGCCATCCGATTCACGATCCAATCTACAATTTAATCTGGTCCTATCCAGGCTTCGTTGACACCGTTGTGAAAGAAATCTTTTCTTTCAACTAACTTTAGTTTACCTTCTATTTTACAAGAATCTGGAAAGTTTCCCTTGAAATGATTGGTATCAATTTCAATCTGAAATATTTAACATGTGAAAAAATATTATATTAGCTTGTTATTTTATCTGATATGACCACATTCTGCAAAATGGGCACTTATCATTACGTTATATAAATACAAAAATACACACCACAGTCTAAGGCCAATTCTTTCAGAAGGTAGAATTATGTCTGTTTTCCAATCAACAAGAATGTTGCATAAATAATCATTATTGTATGCATTTTCACACTGGCCAAAAGCTAACTTTGTTACTCATTGTTTTCTTATTGGCAGATCTAGGAGTTACTTGAATCAAAGTGCTTTGTTTGCAGGAGAAACGGCTAGAACTCCTTCACATTGTTTGCACCGAAGAAAAGATTGGAACAACTATATCTTATGCTTAGTCACAGAAATTATACCTGTTGTATAGTTCCTGGATGTCCTAATTGAATAACTGACCACTCAAAACCTGTAAACACATTAAAATGATGATTCTATCAAAAATTGTGAGCTGTACATCCCTGGTTACGAAATTACTCGAAGGGACAGAAACAGGAATGGTGGCGGTGTATGTTTTTATATTAAAACTTCTATTAACTTTGTAATACGCCGTGACTTGCACTTAAATGATCTTGAGAATTTGTGTTTAGAAATTCATAAACCATGCTCTAAGCCATTTATCGTGGTGACTTGGTATAGGCCTCCCTGCTCTTTAGTCGAAATTTTCTCGCACTATGAGACCCTTATCGGAAAATTGGATTCTCTCGGTCTTGAGTACTATCTGATGGGTGACTTGAATTGCAATCTGGCCTCTACCCAGTTCGACTCCAATACACGCTTACTTTGTGAAATTTCTGATATATATGGGCTACAGCAACTCATAACTGAGCCAACTCGTATTACTGAATCATCATCGTCGTTAATTGATGTAATATTTACAAACTGCATTAACAGGGTAGTCTGTTCAGGAGTTTTGCATGTTGGCATCAGTGATCACAGCCTTATTTATGTTTATCGTAAACTATCACCGGAGTTTGCTTTCAAAGGGCATTACACTAAACCTTTCAGAAATTTTTGTAATTTTAACAGGGAGAACTTTCGCAGTGACATTTCTCGACAGGATTGGTCTTGTAGCAGTGATGACCCGAACGTTTTGTGGGCTGACTGGAAAGCTAAATTTCTGACTATTGTGAACAGTCATGCTCCAATCAAAACAAAACGTGTTAGGTCGGGCAAGGTCCCTTGGATCACATCAGACCTGCGGAAAGGTATGCGCGATCGCGATGTTGCCAAACAGAAAGCTGATCCTTTAGACTGGGCTGTGTACAAAAAGCTGCGTAATAAGATCAATGAAGAAGTTAAATCTGCCAAGTCATTGTATTATGCTAATGCATTTCTTCAGTCTAAAGGCGATTTACGCAAAACCTGGCAAATTATTAATGAACTCACGTCTCGTCAGAAAAACAATGCGTCTGTGAAAGAATTAAAACTGAACGAGAACTCGCTAACTAATTCTCACGAGCTTTCCAATGCATTTAATGATCACTTTTCAACAATTGGAACCAAACTTGCTAATGAGGTACCCCTTGTTACTGATGGGTCGAGTTATGCCGATTACATTGCTGGCAGCAACAACAAGTTCTCTTTCAGTCCAATTAGTAGTGGCAATGTTTTTTCTCTCCTAAACAAATTATCTAAATCCAAAGCAACTGGTCTGGATAATATTTCCGCCAAAATAATTCGGGAAGGTGCCGATCTTATCTCGATCCCTTTATGTAACATTTTCAATAAGTCTCTAAGTTCTGGTTTATTTCCAGACGACTGGAAATGCGCTAGGGTGACACCATTATTTAAACAAGGTGAGCGAACTGATGTGAATAATTATCGGCCGATCTCTGTTATCTCGGTAGTAGCTAAAGTGTTCGAGAGAATAGTATACGATCAATTGTATAGTTTTTTGGCTAATGAAGCGATTATCACTAACCAACAATCAGGTTTTCGATCCTTGCACTCGACTGTCACGGCTCTTATTGAAGCGACTGACAGCTGGGCTTTCAATATCGATCGCGGCTATGTAAATGCCGTGGTTTTCCTAGACTTGAAAAAAGCATTTGATACCGTTGATCACGATGTCCTCTTAGCTAAACTTAGTCTGTATGGAATACAGGAGCCTGCTTAAGATTGGTTTAAGTCGTACCTAAGCAACCGTACTCAGAAATGTGTTGTTAACGGTTCGCTTTCTAAAGTCTGTTCTCTGGGTTGTGGGGTCCCTCAGGGAACTATCCTTGGCCCTCTCCTATTTTTGATCTATATCAATGATTTGCCAAATTGTTTATCATTCTGCCAACCTAGGATGTATGCAGACGATACTCACATAACATACGCTAGCACAGACTTAAACTCAATACAAACTAGTCTGACTTGTGATCTAAATAACATCCACAAATGGCTTCTCTGCAACAAACTTACTCTGAATACGACTAAAACTGAGTTTATGTTAATTGGCTCTAGACAGAAACTGAGTACTTTATCTGAATCCCTTGAACTTTCGATAGATAATGTTTCTATAGAACAAGTATCCACTACTAAATCACTTGGGATTCTTATTGATGATAACATGGCATGGAATAGTCATATCCACCAACTGTCCAAAAAGATTGCCTCCGGCATTGGTGCCATAAAGCGAATTAGACCTTTAGTTCCACCAGATACACTACACTACATCTACAATGCCTTAATACAACCCCATTTTGATTACTGTAGTATTGTCTGGGGGAATTGCGGCAAAACGCTCTTCGAAAAATTACAAAAGCTTCAGAATCGTGCTGCCCGCGTTTTGACTTCCTCCTCCTATGATGCTGACGCTGCGTTCTTGTTACAATAGCTTGGATGGAAAGACCTAAATGCCCAACATCAAATTCATGTAGCTTTAATGGTGTTTAAAGCTCTTAATGATCTCGCTCCTGACTACTTATCCACTATGTTCTCTGAGCGCAGTACGTCAGGATATGTCTTAAGAGACTCTACAAATAAATTAAATGTTCCTTTACCCAGAACAAACTACCTAAAAAGGAGCTTTAGCTATAGAGGTGCAACTCTCTGGAACAGTCTACCCTGCAATCTAAGACAAGTAAAATCTCTAGATCTTTTTAAGCAATCATTAAACCTTCATTTTAGTTAAATATAACTAAGTTAAATACACGGCATTCATGGAAAACAGGTTTAGTTTAGAATAGTATTTTACTGTAGAGACTTTTTAAGCGTACTTTTATTGTTATTAGGAATAATTATGTAATTGTATTTTAAATTGTAATTCACCTGATGAATTTTACCGTGTTTAAATAAAGATATTGATTGATTGATTGATTGATTGATCAATCTTATTACCAGGCGGATGTTACCCTTAACAGTACAAGGGATGATGGTGTGGGCTTAATGGTCATAGTTAAAACAACTGGTCATTCCCAGATGACACAAAATAAATGGCTAATGGTAGAAATGATTACTTCAGATGCAGTTAATCGCCGGCAACTATTACCAACAAATGAATGGTGTAGTGATGAGCACAAGAATGGGACCTACAACGAGTTGCAAAAATACTTGAGACACTCTACGCCATTTGGCATTCATTGTTGTTCCATGATCTTGCACTTTCCTTCCCCCTCCCCCTCTTATCAAAGTTGCTAACAGTGCAACACCACGCTCGAAACTTTGAGGAACAACTTAGATTGATGCAATTAATGGATAAGAAAACTATTATAAAAACTATACTTAAAACATAACCTAATTAAAGCTGCTTTCCACGAATGCCGTGCCTCAACATACTTCTTTAATTAAACGCTTAAATAACCCAAAGGACTCTGCTTGTCTTACGTCACGAGGAAGACTGTTCCATAGAGTGGCGCCACTATAGCTGAAGCTATTTTTATAATAGTTTGTGCGCGGCAATGGAACATTAAGCTTATTCTCAGAGTCTCTTAGGTTATACGCAGTTTCTCGCCTTTCAAATTTAGAACAAAAATAGTCTGGAGCTAAACCGTGCGGAGACTTGTAGACCATTGTGGCTCTTTGTATTTGCTGCTGAGAAGTTAGGTTTTTCAATATCCCAGGAGCTCAAACAAGTGACCAGCATCAGCGTCATAATTTCAGTGAATAAGTCAAAACACGGGCTGCTCTATTTTGTAGTTTTTGTACCTTGTTCTGCAAACAACATTGCAATAGTCATGTGGCTGAATCAGAGCTTGATATATTAGATGCAAGGTCGCTTTAGAGCAAGTTTGTTTGCTCTCAACCAATTGTGAACATTTTCTAAGTCTTGGCTTAAATACAACTGAAAATTGTCTACACCATCACCCGCATATGTAAGGTGGGTGTCGTCGGCATACATCCTCGGTTCACAGTTGGATAAACAACTCGGAAGATCACTGATATATAACAGGAATAACAGTGGCCCTAAAATCGTCCCCTGAGGGACACCACAAATTAGTGAACGACTATCAGATAACGACCCATTAATGGAGCACATTTGTGTGAGATTCTCTAAGTATGACTTAAACCATTTATACGCATTTCCACATACGCCGTAGTGGCTTAACTTGGATAAAAGGATCTCGTGATCAACTGTGTCGAAGGCCTTTTTTAAATCACGAAAAACGACAGCGTTGATTTTGCCACGATCAATATTATACGCCCAAGTGTCCTGGGCTTCAAGGAGGGCCGTAACAGTTGAGTGAGTAGCGTAAAAACCTGATTGATATTTACAGATGATACTGTCCTCATCTAAATAGGCATATAATTGGTCATACACAATTCTTTCAAACACTTTGGCTACAACTGAGATCACGGAAATTGGACGATAATTGTTTACATCGTTTCTATCGCCTAGTTTGAAAAGTGGAGTTACTCTTGCGCATTTCCTTTGAAAGGGGAAGAGGGGTGGGTTGTGTGTTGTATCTCACAGATTTCTTAGCAGCAGCTGTTTAGAGAAAGAAAAGATTTTTTTGATTGCGAATGTCTCAACAATTTTGCAACTGGTTGTAGCTATGCCAATCTTTTTGTAGCATATGTTGAACACCAGTTTTTTAATCAGTACAACTCTACGGCCCTTACATTGACGATTGCATCGCCGCTGTTTCATCCAGCACACAATCAATTTACAAACTCCGTTAATTCCTTTCATCCGGCTCTTAAATATACCTGAGAAATTTCGGAAACTTCATTGGCTGTCCTGGATATCAAAGTTTCTATCAGTAGCAACGTTTTATGTACCAGTGTGCACTACAAACCTACAGATTCTCACAGTTATTTGTTGTATTCATCGTTACATCCATCACATGCTAAGAACTCCATTCTTTATTCTCAATTTCTTAGACTTCCACGTCTATGTTGTGATGACTCTGATTTTTCCAGCAAATCAGAGGAGATTTGCAAGTTCTTCGAAAAACGTGGCTATCCTGCCTCTGTGGTCAAAGCGGGCCATCATCGCGCCCACTGACAATTTGATCGACAGTCAGCATTACAAACGTCACAAAAGGATAAGAATGACAGAATTCCATTCACCCTCTCTTTCCATCCTCATAATCACGTAGTCAAAAGTATCATTCTTAATAACGTTAAATTACTCCAAACTCCAAACTCAAAAGTATCATTCTTAGTAACTTTAAATTACTCCAAATTTGATCCGAGACTGGTAGAATATTTTCGCAACCTCCACTAATTTCATTCAAACGCCACAAAAACGTAGGCAACTTTTTAGTTAGAAGCGCATTTAAAACTAACGAGCAACCCGGCACTTTCAAATGCGCGCGCTCACGATGTAAAACTTGTCCTTTCATTCTTAACGCTAGCAAAATATTGGGACCTAAGCGATCTGTTAAGATCACCGATCGTTTCACATGTACCTCCGCAAATGTCATTTATCGCATAACCTGTACATTATGCAATAAATAATTATTATACATTGATGAGACAGGAAGACGACTGGGCGAGCGATTCCGCGAACACCGTCGCGATGTTGAGAAGAATGACAAGGATGCATCTAGTAAGCCAGTCGCTCGTCATTTTAATCTCCGTAACCACTCCAAACAACACATGGCTATCTGCGGCCTTTCCCTACATCAAGATACGACGGAAAGCCGCAAGAATCTGGAACAAAAATTCATCTTCCAAATCGGCACCCTTAATCTCCACGGTATTAACGAACGCTTTTCATTTAACTAATGTATTCCTCGCAAATAAGGTATGTTCAAGTTCACACTGCAACCAGGTGGACAATCAGACATGGTTTGATGCTACTCTGGTTTGAAATTTGATGAATGTAACTTAAAAAGTTACAATTCACGACCCAACGTTTCGACACTCCTGTCTAGTGTCTTCATCAGGGGTGATCTAGTGTTGCAAAAAGGAGCCTTTTATACGCTTACTAATTAACGACCTTTTGTTTTGATGAGGTGTAAATAGGTGTCAGGTAAAAGGCCGCCATCATCACGGTTTAAAGGAGCGTGGGCGGAGTTGATGTGCCAAGCTTCCAAACAAAGCCGTTGATGGTAACGCCGGTTAGTGGTCATAATTTTGGAATTATCCCACGCTATTGTATGGTTGGTTTGGCAAGCATGTTCCGACAAAGCGGAATTTTCCTTTTTGCAAAGAAAAACTGCTTTTTGATGCTCTTTTAAACGCGTGCCAAGCTGACGCTTGGTCTGTCCGATGTACTCATGATCACAGTTATTGCATGGAATAGAATAAACAGCGTCAGTTCGTTGTTCTTTCAAGACAGGATCCTTAGGTTTGGCATATTTTTGCCAAACCTAAGGATCCTGTCTTGAAAGAACAACGAACTGACGCTGTTTATTCTATTCCATGCAATGACTGTGATCATGAGTACATCGGACAGACCAAGCGTCAGCTTGGCACGCGTTTAAAAGAGCATCAAAAAGCAGTTTTTCTTTGCAAAAAGGAAAATTCCGCTTTGTCGGAACATGCTTGCCAAACCAACCATACAATAGCGTGGGATAATTCCAAAATTATGACCACTAACCGGCGTTACCATCAACGGCTTTGTTTGGAAGCTTGGCACATCAACTCCGCCCACGCTCCTTTAAACCGTGATGATGGCGGCCTTTTACCTGACACCTATTTACACCTCATCAAAACAAAAGGTCGTTAATTAGTAAGCGTATAAAAGGCTCCTTTTTGCAACACTAGATCACCCCTGATGAAGACACTAGACAGGAGTGTCGAAACGTTGGATCGTGAATTGTAACTTTTTAAGTTACATTCATCAAATTTCAAACCAGAGTAGCATCAAACCATGTCTAATGTATTCCTATTTTTCACGTTGCCATGTTACCACCAATAGCGTAGCTCCTACTCCATTATAAAAACTACACACAACCCATAATACCTCGATTCGCTCTGACGAAGGGCTAACGCTCGAAACGGCAGCTTTTAGAATCCCTGTACGGTGGTCAATTTACATTATCAACTCTGTTGATAAAACCAAATTTTTGTGTACTACTTCCCCACCGACGCAGCACCACAGTTTCTTTAGAAACTAACCCTTTATCTTAGACTGGCCTAGCTAACCAGTGAAATTGGGGCAGGACTATGACTTCTTGAAATTTATAATGTGATAGTTAGGAAGCTAAAAATCTTCCTCTCTTGCTGCTGAAAAGAACTGTGAAGCTAAGCGTGGATTAAGCTATTACCTGAGCAGAAGGAAATTCGAAGGGAAGTAAAAGTGCTTCAACAAAGTCTATATATTGTTTGCTTCTTTCAATTGCAAAGTAATTATTGTCTTGTATTTTACCTTGGCTTGCCAATTAATATGACTTCTGGATAAATGGTTTTCTTTTAAACTTGATTGGCTGTCCTCAAGTAGTCATTATAGAATTATTCCTGTATGACATGCTTAAATGGCTTATCAAAACATGCAGACATCGTGAATTTCTACCTCATTTGGTTTTTACAGTGGCTGTCATCAAATACAACATTACATTTTGTGATTTCTTATCAACATGCTTCGCATAGTGAAGAAAAGTGTCACGTATCTGCAAGATTTTGGTAGAGTGCCATGTGCTTGAGCCAAGCATTTCATATTGCTTTACCTTCCTCTTTTTTCATGCTTGCAAACATCACAATAAATAAATAAATAAATATATAAATAAATAAATAAACAAATAAATAAAGTTTTGATTGGATGTGCACAGTAGCACAGTATCACAAATTTGGTGTTGATTGGATCCACTCACCTGGAACTTTAAGACAACCATCTTCCCCCAACTCAAGAATACTTGGCCGATCCATCTTAAAAAAATGTTCAAAGTTACATTTTACAGGTTTTTTGTCACATTTCCTACATGCCACATTTACATAACATGCCATACGAAAAGCTAAACTAATTTGAAGACGTCATGCCAAATATTTTCCCATCCACCCCTTCTAATTGGTCTATTTCCCAATTTACTGGCAAATGGCGATATTCCATAAGGAGTAAGCTGTACCAAAATAAGTACAAACTATCAGCAAAAAGTGCAAGATTGACATTACTTGTCCTGTACTGTGATGTGGATGTACAGATATCTGAACACATGCACGTACAAACTTACAGACATGTTAATGTGACAACCAAAATTTCCAAAAGAAATAGCTGTTCCTGTGGTGCAGGAAGCTCCACAAAGATTTAAAGGTTTGCACGAGCAAGTGAGCAAATTTACCAGTACCGATTGTGTGTAAACTGGGTAAATTAGATAAATCAGGGGAAAAACACATTTTCCAGTTTCCAAACTGAAAAGGCTAGAGCTCAAGAATCTTGTTCCAACTACCAGCAAAAAATTAAACTATTTGAATCTATAGTGCAGAGGCAAACAAAAAAATGTTTCAGAGAAAAAGGAATGTACACTGTATTACAAGGAAAATTTCAAAAAGATGGTGTTTGTAATTTAGTTGTCATAAAACAATATTCTGAAGGATAAGCTTGTAAGGTGAATATGGAGGTGAAACAAAAATCGTGGCAAGTTTTCAGTTTCGTTCATTGAGTTACAAAGAACATACTCTGCGTGCTGTCTCCCAGCCATCCCCCATGTTAGCTGCTGTACCAGGTGCAATAAGATTGCGAGGATGACCATAATGCATGTTGCTCCAACCCACAGCTGTTCCACCATTCTCCATAGCTACGAGGTCTACCAGCATCTAATGCAGCACAATACACACAGCAGAGAATATACTGAGCAATTGCCAGACATAATTAACATGATCAGTGTACAACTAAAACAAAGAGGTAAATTCTTTGCTTACTCTGTGCTGTTCGTCTTGGGAAAACACAAGAAAATAATTTGACGTTGTGTGCCTCTAAACAAAGCACAGTAAGCAACCTTATTATTGAGCACTTTTAATAATTATTTGTCTCTGAAGTTATTTTCTTAAAAAAACTATTTTGCCAAAAATAATGATTCAATTGAAATATAATTAACCTTCTGTGTGCCGATAATAAGAGCTGCTCCTAATGAAAATTTGCTAAACGTGTTCAGGTGTGTTCACCACCAATTGCAATCAGTCTGCTCTACATATGTACGTTTTAAATGAATGACCATTTCTGCAGCCTGAAGGAGGTGTTCATATCGCCTAGATGCTTGGCTTTGTAAAGATCGAACTGGAGAGAGGATAATGAAGGGAAGAGTGTTAATTGCCAAACCAGTCAGACATCAACCCTCTTCTTAAGAAAAATTTAACTTTGTAGGATTACTTTAGTTAGTATTACGAATTCTGCAAAAAGACCTTGACAACAGTACAATTTTGTTAGAAACCTGTTTCAAAGTTGTGCTGCATTACTGAAATAAAACAATTTACAGGTAAATATTGTTGACGTTAAGGATAAAAGTGTTTCACAGAATCAACTGTAATTTCATGTTTCCATGTGATTCCGATCTATATAAAGGCACTAAAGAGACAGTAACATGGTAGACAGACCTCCTTATCACTGATCTTGCTCCAGTCCTTAACTGCAATACCATACACTCTCAGCCGAGCAACACCACCATCTAATGTATGTCAAAAAGCCAAATACTGGTACAGTTAATAATGTGGTCCTCAAGAATTAACCATTGTCTGACATTATTTCCACACCTTAACCTTAACCTTAAAATACTCTGAACTTTTAGAAACAATTGCAAGCAGCTGGTATGCAATGTATGAAGAAAATGACAAAGCACAGATTTCAAAAGCAGTTGTCAAAGGAAAATTGAGATCATGACCTTTCCAATACAATTCCTCAAGAATACCCTCAAATTTCCTCTCTAACGCTGATTAAGAATTCACTGCACTTAGCCATATTAGACATATATTACAGTGCTTACTGTTTCTACATTAATACACTAAGACTATAAAAACTGATATTTGTAACTACAGAGAGAGGCCTGAGATCTTAAAAAGCAGGGTTGCTGCTAGGATTTAAAGTAGATGGATGAATTGGTTGAAGTTCGTGGCTACAGATCATAAAAATCTCCAAATTTACAACCCCTACATTCCTACATTCTGGGGCAGCCTCATCCCTAGGGTCTTCTTGCCATTGTGAATCTCGAGAAGATCCTGTTTAATATACGTTGAACATATTTCAGTGGTGAGAACAACAATTTTCAAAACAAACAACTATAATATACATTCAGTAATTCTAGGAATTATTGCCTCAGTGTAAGGTACGGCAACTTAAAACTCATGAACTAAATTAAATTTCATAAATAATTTGGAGGCTGAAACATCAACCTTGGAGTGCAATGTCTGGACTCGAAATTTGAGCAAAAAAAGAGGAGTGAAAAACCATGTGATGTAGAAGATTTTATGATTCTGCAGGAGCTAACACCACCTTTCAGTGGTATCTACTATTGCAAATTTGGCAGAAAAGTCACACAGTATCGTGCCTTTATAGACTCCAAGGGAATATTTTTTCGAGATGGATTTAACACAGATTTGATACCTTTTACTCTTCTTTGATTGTCTTGTTTGACAGATAATTATGGAACATGAATATTTCAGGACTATCTGCCACTATGAGAAATGCCGTAGCTTTCCAGACGCAGTCTGTGATTGGAGAATGAAACAATAGATGATACAACACAAACAATACCCCGAGCCCTGATAACAAAAGAAGATACAGGTCACAGGAACCAATGAAAATACAGGTCTGGAAGAGCTACA
>OX419336.1:15248478-15280978 GCA_948470475.1 Galaxea fascicularis | reverse complement strand
TCTTTGTTATGTTTTGTTAAGGACATATTATACTGTATCTGCACTGAACTGCCTATAGGCATTGCTCTATGGTACAAATAAATGATTTATACTGTATTATGAGGTGATATTCATAATATATAAATTATAGTATATTTAGATGAAATTCATATGAAAAAGAACCTATTTTAAGAACCTTGGTAGCCTACATTTGCTTTAAGTACCATTTATATGAGAACCTATTTAGGCTAAATTGAAAAATTCAGGTTCTTATACGCTATTACTACAGATATAAGGGTTTCTTTTAACATTTTCATGGGCCAGTGTCAAACAACCTTGAATTATACATAACTGATGTCTATACTTGACTGCAATTTTGTCATGTTGATAATAACATAATTACCTGGATAAATATTCAGCCTGAGATGTGTCCACCTTTGTGTGTTAGAGACTGAAAAATAATTATGCCTGGTTGAGGAATATCCTGGTTGTAAGGCAGTCACTGGTAAAATTTCACTCCAGAGCTGTTGTGAGAGAAAATAAATTATACAAATAATAATTAATGGAAAAAATTACTATATATTAGAGCTACAATATTGTTCACAAAGGACAAAAAGACATTCTTTTGAATCAACTATATTATTTCAAGGTAACTAGGGTTGTCCAAATGTGCTGGCAACTAGTGATATTGGCATGCAGTTACTTTTTTACAGAGATTGATTGTTATGTATAAAGATTGCATTTAGGCATTGCGTGACTGTCTGGAACATTCTTTCATGTCTGGAAGATTTTCATGCTTATGTTTATGTTGCGGGTTAACTTGTTCCTTAGGTCAATTTGTTTTCAACCTTGGTCAATTTGTTTCAACCTGGGTCAATTTGTTCTGACCTAGGTTAATTACACAGTATGTTTTTTACACTGCTTGTAGGCTAATTTAATAAATTTAAATCAGGCCTTCAAACCTTGTCTTGTCTTGTAGTTCCTAAAGGGGGTTAACTTTTTTTTTAAGTTAGTGTTTGAGTTATGAGTTAGTACATGACTATCATTAGGAAAGAGGTATATGTACTGTAGGGTAATGATGGGTAGTATATTTTTTTTGCAAGTAGTTTATTGAATATTTGGTGTATCATTTTATAAGTAGTTTAGGTCAGCGCTCACAAGGGTACTTATTATCCATTACTGTCAATACTTGCCAAAGCAAATTGCAAAATTCTAAATAACATGGCATTAGGCTGACTCACACAGTCATGTTTACTTGTAACTATGGGTACATTGAGTCCAAGACAGAAATCATTTTCAACATGCTTTTTAGTGGTGTACATGTCAATGATAAAAAGAATCTTACCAATACCATAATCCATTACCCTTGATGCATAACTGATTGTCATGGATGAAAACTTATACAAGAGATTACAATTTCAAATAATTATTATAGCGGAGCTCCATGCGCACCTTTGGCGTGTGCAGGCGGAGCACCATTGATAAGAAAATATGGTAACCCATCGATCGGAGAAAATTTGGTCATGACGTCACCGTACATACGTACAGTGCATACGTACGACGGTCGACCCCCTTGATATAAGCCAAAGTCAAAGGTGACACTCCAGTTAACCCTTTCGTGTGCAACCTCACATATAAGTGCGCTTCTATATGGACTGTTTTTGGACAGATCATTTGCCCATAAACACAGTTCTCAACCCGCGTTTTTGTGGTGGGAAATTGCACGGCCAAATTTTGAAGACAGTTTTAAAACAAAGTCAGTTTTGTCTATTTGTTGGCAGAGTATCAGTGACAAACAGCGGGAGAAAGAATAAGAAAGGGCACGAGTAAACAGGCAGAGTATCATTGACAAACAGTGGGAGAAAGAGCACTAGCAAACCGGCTGAATTGTACTGTTGAGCAATGGGAGAAAGAACAACAAAGGGCTCCAGTAACCAGACTGAATCGTACTGACAAGCAACAGGAGAAAGAACAACAAAAAGCTCAAGAAAAGAGACGAAATTATAGTGAGGAACAGTGAAAAAGAGAGCGTCTCTTGTCAAGCTGTAAAAACATTACCAAGTGTCAGGGAGTTTCAGCTTTTCCTCATGTTTGCCTGCAGAAGCTTGCATGAAGAGAAAAGATCATGCAGTCTGGCAAGTTTTCAATAATTATGCGCTGTCTTCAGACCTTGCTGTGTGTTAAACTGGAAGGCTTTGCTGCTAAAATCCTTAATTGAAGAAGCTTCCTTGATAAGCATGAGAAGTAATAAGACCTACTTTTGTGTGAAATGACGGCTTCTGCTTAAGCTCTGCATTTGGAATGATTGTTGACTGACTTAAACTGTGTGCAGGTTAGTAGTTCTGTTTTGTTTTTTATATGGACATTTATGCCAAGAAAATTGAATAGTAATTTGTCTCGGTTTGCTACTTGTCTTATTTTTCTGATTTCTGTGAGAAATGTTGAGGAGACGTTCGCATCAGTTTCTTTTTTCTTACGTTTTGTTGTTTTCATGCTTAATTTTATCTCAAATTGGTTTGGACTAAAAGATGCTTGTGTTTTTTCCAAATGTTTTCTTACCAATATTTCATTTTGGATCCTAAAACTCTTCATTTTACCTGCTGTTGCTAATTTTTTGGGCACGGCATTGGTTGAGGAAAAACCAAGCGAAGTTCAGATGGTTTATATCCTCGGCTCTGCTTTGTTAGGAACAAGAGCTGGATGGACATTTGGAAAACCCTCGCAAAGAGCGACAACTCCTTGCCAAGAGTAAACTCGATTTTTAACAGCTGCAGCATTGGGGATGCTAGAAATATACTTACAGCAATTCTCGCTGTTAGTTAAAGAATCGCAGACTAAAAAAGGCTAATTGCAGTAAAAACTTTGTCTTTGATTCAATCTTTATTGACGAATGTTTTTCTGAAACCGATTTGTTTGTATGTTGTCGTTGCCAATCAGATGTCATCATTAACAGTGATGTAAAAAATAATACCACCCACGACTTGTAGTCAAGGTTTGTAGTTTGCAATATTTTTAATTGATCAAAGTCAAGAATAAAACCATTCTCAACTATTTGCAGTTGATCACCTGAGTTGATTCATGGCTTATCATGCCGCAGTCACTTTTCACAACGAAAAGTTCAAGTCATTTTCGCTTAATGTTTTTCAGTGCTATTGTCAAAAGAACACCGACGGCAGTTTTCTATCGTCTTTACTCTTATAGATCACAAAAATGATACCTTTTAGTCAAAACAAGGCAAACAGAAACTGTTCTTCTTTTTTGGGTGATGTCGAAGAGTACCCACTTTAGGGTTTTCCCATTTTGTTTGTCGTGGAATATTTTGGTTTGTTGAGGTTAAAATGTCAACGATACATGTTAGACAGCACATAACCGGTTCTGATGTTGGATTTAAAAGTGAGACACTGGGACTGTTAATCTATAGTTTATCTAGATGTACACGATTTGCACTGAAATGTCATCGGATGTAATTAAACTGTGGTGAAGCAAAATTGTTTATGCTCATAGCCATGTAGTCCCTCGATCCAATGTGGCAAAGGTCGATTTTAAATCGAAAATGTACGTCAGCACATGTTTGAATGGTGGCTGTGGCTCTGCAGCAAAACAGTAAAAAAAAAAACACTTATCACAATACAGAAGTCCCTACTAGAGTCCTGGCTAGAGTCCTGGCATTGATTTTATTTTATTGGTAAATGCCATACAATAAGGAAAGAACTGTGGAGCTCCGCTTTTAGGCTTGCCTAATTATATATATATTATTAAGTTCTATGTGAGCAGTATTTGTGGTATCTTATCTTAGGGGGTGGGGGAGGGGAAGGGGCTCGAAAAGGCAAACATTAAATATTAAATATTATACAGTTTGGGTTTTACCAAAACACTTTGACTTAATCCAAAAACCTGGAAATTGTGTTTTGGCAACATTTTCACCCCATAAGGCATCTTATGGCCAGATTTGGTTGTTTTATGCTGAAAAGCGGATTTTGTCCAAAAGACTTGGCACTTTGTATAGTGGCACACACCTACATATGAAAAATATGTTCAATATTTATCAGCAGATTAATCAAATGATCAATTAGTTCTGTGAGGACCACTTGAATACTTTTATTCACTGCTAGCCTGCGAGCAAGCTCTCCACTGGGGTCTCACACGAGATTTTCGAGCGCGAGAGGATTGGGGCAGGGTCGAGAGAAGGAGAGCTTGCAACGATCACCGAAGAAATTTCATTTCCACCCCGGAAACCCCAGGATGGCAAGGGTTGGATTGAATTTCACCGGAAGTTGAAAGGCATTTTAGTCAACTCGCCTGGACCGCGCGAGCCAGTCCAAGTCCAAGGTTTTAAGCAAGTTTCAGTCCGCATCAGGCGTTCAGTTCGAACTGAAAGAACAGCAGGTTACAGCGGTGAAAAGTCTACTTTTAAATCATGACGTTCTTGCCGTGTTACCTATGGGATACGGCAATAGCAATCGGCAATAGCATCAGAATAACTGTATGCGTTTTTCATACTGCTGAAACAACACCAGTAGTCGAAATAGAACCAGAGTTATGAATTTTTTCCACCACGCCCCAACTTTTTTCCTTCTCGTACTTGAAAGTACAAGGCCGTCAGTGCATGAGACAACATTTTCGCCTTCACTCTTATTGTCATTGGCGTTGTTTCAGCAGTAGGAAAAACGCATACAGTTATTCTAATGCTATTGCCGATTACATCTGCTGATAAAAAGGACTGGTCTAAGCTGTATTCAGGCGAAGAGACCGACGTGGGAAGACATCGCTTGAATCTGTCGTCTCCACACGAGGCCGTCTCTTGATCATCGTTAAACAAAGCGCTTGCAATAAACGAGTGCAACTGATGTAACGTCCTTATTTTCCGTCCACAAGCCTTACAAATTCGGTCCGATTTGCTTTCACACCGTTTCACTGTCAATCCTACATTTTCGCACAGATCGGTGAGGACAACACCGATTGAACCTTTTTACTTCGAAGGTTGAAATAAATTTTCTGTTCCAAAGTGGCGGGCCTGGCTTCCGTATTGAATCTTAAAGTAACAACCACAGAGTCGACAGAATTCCTTTACCGAAAGTAAAAGAGCTTTTCTTCCTCGCCCGGTTTTTTTTTTTTCCAGTGTTACAGACATTATTTTCAACTGTTCCCAGGTACCCGACCATATTTTCCGCGAAAACTTTACGGCAGGTCCAGCAAGGCTGTCATCAATCATTACTGGTTGACAGTACGTCATTTTTCAGCCAATGGTATTTCCCTTCTCTCAGTGGAAGGGGAAATGAAATTTCTTCGGTGATCGTTGCAAGCTCTCCTTCTCTCAACCCCGCCCCAATCCTCTCGCGACTCGCTTCGCTCGCGCTCGAAAATCTCGCGTGAGACCCCAGTGGAGAGCTTGCTCGCAGGCTTATTCACTGCATGTACATTTTTCTTGTTGCATCAATAAATACAGTTTGGAAAAAAATATTTTACAATAACTGAATTACAGTTTTTATTCATGGGATTAACAACACTTACCCTGAAAGCAATTGGTTTCTCCTACGCTTCCTGAGAGAAACCACGGTGAGCAACCGTTTGTTTCTTTGAGTGAGCCGCCATCCAGCGCCAAGGATGAATAAATTAAAATTGAACTGGTAAAACGAGTATGTAAACTTGTTTTGGTGCTTGCGGGTGCATTCAACTACATAACTGCTGCATTTAGGTGAGCCCGTTGTGCAGAGATCAAAACAGTGGTGTCTAAGGTGACAAATTCCTCCAGCTGTGACTGGGTTTAGGATGAAGCTTTGAGTACCATTCTTGAGGGATTAAAATCCCCAGGAATATCAAAGCTAAGACAAGACTGTTCTATGTTTTTAGTGCAGTTGTTCTAGTTTTCGAAAGGAAGAGATACAATAGTGCTAGTCTTCTTTAAATGGTGATCTTTCAGGCTCTCTATTGAAAGTCACTTGATGTTGAATGCCACTCGAATTCTATCTGTAGTGCTTCCAGCACAGTTCTTTTACTTTTGACGACTGCCAATCTCCATAATCCGCTTTATATGGTCTTTGCCCAACAGAAATTCTAATGTTGTTATCCCGAGCAAATGCATCCCTTGGGATGTGATGTAGTCTGCACATGTTGTTGCTCGCAGTGGTTTCTCCCTCGGGAAGCATAGGAGAAACCAACTGCTTGCAGGGTAAACAACACTAGATTTTGTTCTTAACTACAGTTGTAATACTAAATGAAGTATTAAACATGGCAAAATTACAAAGCCCTAGATTGGACTGCATAATCTAACTGTTGTAAATGTGGAATAACATCTAATTTACTGATTAACAGCCATTTTGCAAGCAGAGGAAAAAGTAACTGTTAAATTGTTTAGTCATTGTTTGCATGCACTTTTTCAGTTGGCTAGTAGAAATATGTTAAAATTATTCCAAATTTAGTTGCTATTTTAGCATAATTGTTTTCAACTTCTGTAACTTTTTCAAGCAGTATATTAGGATGTAGAGGTGAAGATTTGTCTATTTAAATCTATCCACTTTGTTTCTGGATTCCTTCATTTTCTTGTTATAAAATTATAGCTTTCTTGCTTTTCACGGACACATTCACAGGTGGTGCCATGTTTTCCTTGTTAGGGTTTTCAACTGAAAGTCCCACTTGGAGGTCAGTCACAGAAGGCTGTGCTAGATTAGTATTTTGAGAAGGTGGTGGAAGGTCATCTTGAGAGCTGGGTTCGTCAAAGTCAACCTCGTTCCCAGGGTCTCTCATCTTACCACTCCCTGGAGCGAATGAGGAGAGACCCTGGCACACGCTGATCACTTGTCTCCCAGAGCAAACTAAATCCTTAGTAGGGATGCCTTGTTCTGAAGGTTTTGCGGCTAGTTGGGTTTGTCCACGCGGGAGCGAGGCTGGTGCGAATCGTGACATCCGCCATGTATTCAGGTAAAGTGGGGTTGGAAGGCCTACACGAGTCCTGTTGGCGCATTTGCTGCTTCTATCTCAGTTCTATTAACCGATTTAGCTTCTTGCCTGTTTTACGCGGGGCAACACGGTGGTTTAGAGGATAGCATGATGGTGATGGTGATTGAAACAGCCAAGTGCCTAAATGTCGCATGTAATGTATTTTAATTCCAAAGGTCATTTCTGGGTTTAAATTCTGCATTCACCACCTGTTGGTTTTGACCCTTGTTGTTTCTGTTTAGCGACCGTGGTCCTTTATATGCCATCTGAAGCATTTTGTCTAGCCTTGGTTTGGCTCGATTCAGTGCGTTCAGTGACAGAAGAGCCTCTCTCTTGTTATCAAGGATACGAATTTTGAGCCGCATAATATGATCATCTTTATCTTGCAGTGTTTGTACATTACCGGGCCCGGTAATTTGGTTTTGTAGCCAGACGTTGTGTTTCTTTTGCGACTATTCATCTCTTTATCCTTTCTTTAGTGTTGTAGCTTCTTAGAGAGCTATGCAATACGTGAAGTTGAGCGCTCAGACGATGTATATCTTTTTTTCGGCGTGTTGAATTGACCTCCACTTGACATTGTCACGCCACAACTGATCGCAAAATGTGTGATTGTTTTGAAGACAAATGTTTCCCTTCTACCCTGGTCTCCGTTTTGACAAACTTTATACTAAGGCGCCCCTCCCTCAAACCTTTTGTTTGTCAACTCCAACATTCTGGGAGGCACGTGACCAGCGTGTGCCAGGGTCTCTCCTCATTCGCTCCATGGAGTGGTAAGATGAGAGACCCTGGGAATGAGGTTGCATCAAAGTCAGAAGCCAGGGCGGGTGCATTTTTCCTCTGTTCCTTCAGGCATCTCTTTCCTTAGGAGCATACCAAACACAACTTCATATGTGTGTGCCAGGGTCTCTCCTCGTTCGCTCCAGGGAGTGGTAAGATGAGAGACCCTGGGAACGAGGTTGCATCAAAGTCAGAAGCCAGGGCGGGTGCATTTTTCCTCTGTTCCTTCAGGCATCTCTTTCCTTAGGAGCATACCAAACACAACTTCATATGTGTGTGCCAGGGTCTCTCCTCGTTCGCTCCAGGGAGTGGTAAGATGAGAGACCCTGGGAACGAGGTTGCACCAAAGTCAGAAGCCAGGGCGGGTGCATTTTTCCTCTGTTCCTTCAGGCATCTCTTTCCTTAGGAGCATACCAAACACAACTTCATATAGGACTTTGTTTATTGCCCTATGCAAAGTTATGATCTTTTAGTATGCTGCCTCACCTAGAACTGTGCACCACTTTCCAAGACTTTCATCTCTCTCTTTCAGAATGTTAATTAAGAATGTTCTCTATGACTGTGCTCTTATTTCTTTCCACGAGTCCTTGGGTTGACGGCTTTTGAGGTGCCCCATGGACCTGCTTAACCTTGTGTTAACTCTTTCCCATTGTCTGGATGCAGTATTAATGGGAAACCAAATAGCCAAAACAAGTTGGTTAGTGTTACTGCTACCTCTTCAGTCTCCTTATTTTTCAAAGCAAACATTGGTAATTGGTTTCTTCCAGTGGTTTCTCACACTTTTTTGTTGCTGATCGATGCAATTTACAACGTCTTGAGAGATTCCTGCATAGGATTGTCTGATGTATCTTTCTGTTTTGTCCCTTCCTCAATATGCAATTGCTGAGTGGGCTTCACATAGCACATTATAGATGTCTTTCTTGGGAACTATGAGTTTATTATATGAGGTGGTAACCTTTTCTTCTGCTGTCAGTCTCCAGTGATTTCTTGCAATTTTCCACTTCGTGAGTTTGTCAACATTGAGGTGTTGATTCTCTTCAGGTGCTGTCTGTAGCCATCTTTTGCTTTCATCAAAGAAGTCATTTTCAATAACTATTGTATATTGTAGTGCTGCTGGACTTTCTTTTCTTTGACTGTTTAAGCTCCTCCAATTTTGTGTGAAACAAGGTGGAATCAAAACAACCCACCATATTTGCTTTCAGGACTGAGAAGGCTCAGGCCCAACATACATGTCTGATTTGAATAATTCAAATTGACCTACAATGTAGGTTGAAACAAATTGACCTGGGTTGAAACACATTGACCTAGGTTAAAACAAATTGACCTAGGTTGAAACAAAATTTAATACCTGGTTTGGAAACGAATTGACCTGCAACATTTACATCACATCAGCACAAATCAGCAGTTTTCGTCAGTTACTTAAATTGTAAAATGTTGTAATGCTGATGCTAATTTTAGCCTTTTTAGATGGATCTAGAATTTTATGTAAAATTGTAAATTAGCCGCCGAGTTCGAGGTTTAGTGAGTGAGTAGTGTTTACAAGAGTGAGCAGTGTTTTAGAAGCTGTAAAGTTTGGCAAAGGCCATGTTTATTCAAGTGTGACAGAGGTCGTGGTGTAAATTACAAGTCTAGAGTTGTGAGGGGTCATAGAAGTTTCTTAAGCAGTATTCCCTACGTTTGTTTGGAATAAATATCATTGTTGCTGTTCCAACAACCCTGTGTTCTGCTTGAACTACAAACTACATTCCTCTAACAACAACGAACTCGTAACATTAATACTACAATCAAGTAAAAACGTTTTGAACCAGCAAAAGGAAGTAACTGGGGAATATAGTACACTCTAGAATTAATTGGTTTACTTTGTAGGAGTACTGCTAGTACCTTGCAAGCTTGCTGAGTACAGCCAAATAATAATAATAATAATAATAATAATAATGATGATGATGATGATGATTTTTTGGTGGAACTTAATCAAATATACGATAAAAATAAGGATGAGGATGAGGATGACCTCATACAAGCTTAAGCCGTGTTCACATTCACATTATCATTGTTGATCACATCAACTTATTCAGTACCTGATTATAATTGGATTATAATTATTTCAAACAACCTCCAGGGGGACTGTTTGAAGTAATTACAGACTGTGCTTAATTGAACAGAATAGCGGACACATGGTGGTATGATGAGACGAAACTCCTAATTGCTTTATGGAGCGAAGAGGTGGATTTGTCTTCTATTCTCAGAAGCTATCCTTGGCTCTCTTCTCAGCCTCAAAATCAAGCATGGTGCTGATCATCATGGCAGCCACACGACAGGGTGCCATTGTGTCTCACACTGCAAGGCTAATGTACCCTGCCTAATTTTGAACTTTCGCGAATGTGAACAGAACTACAATTGAATAAAACTGAATGGAGTCTGATAATGAAATAATTATTTCTTTGAGTCTGACATCCGCTTGTTCAACCTATGAATCTTAAAACCATGGTTGTGTTGCATGAGCTACAGTGTAAAGGAACAATTGCTTGACCTAATCATATTGTGTTAATAAGTACTCGTAAGTTTAAAAGTCCTCAAATTCCAAGAACTTTTGAAATTACTGGTACCTATTAATCACAAGTGGTACTCAAGGTCATGAGAATTCCTATACAAAAACAGGTGCAATCAGAAAAAGTTTAAATAGAAATAATACAGCAGCAACTGATTTTCCAAAACTTACCCCAGTCAATATTTGTAGTTGCTTTATCTGGTCAGCTGGGGCTTTGGAGCCCATCTCACTATTTCTCTCTGAAGGAAGTATGTCATGATCTGTTAAGGAGTACAAAATAGAACAAGTTGTAGAACAGTTTCCACTGACGTCCAGGGTAGGCTATGTGGAATAGGTTACCTAACCTTTCACTCTGGAGAACAAATAGTGATAAAATATGACATCCATCTCCAGTACAATGCTTTGAAGAATTTCAAGAAATTTATTACTTATAAAAAGAGATTCATCTCTCATGTTGAAAGCTACATTTGAGACCAGGATTTGAGACTCATTGGATGGAATGTCACAAAAAAGTGGCAAGGCTACTAAGTGCAAATCTAAATAGCAACTTTCAAATTGGATTTTGTATAGGAATTTTGTCTGGAATGGATGCACTTCACAAGCTCAACACCCCAGTGAGTAACTCGGTGTCCAGCCCAGTCAAAATGTTTATGAGTAGTAGGCAAGATGACTGGAGAACTAGGCAGCAGAGCCTAAAGGCCTTTGCATTCTCATCCCCAGAGGTCACAATTCTTCCTGTCAGCCTCAGGTATAATGACCTCTGGCCAGGTCTAATTTCAGGGCAGTTCTTGTTGGTTATTTGGGACAAAGGAACAAAGCCAGAAATGAATCTTGTTTACAAACAAGTCATGGTATTGTAGCCAGTCCAGAAAACCCCTCTGAATGAGGTCCGTCACACTAGTAACAATAACATGTTTGAAAACCATGCCATAGATTTATTTACAGACAAGAGCAAGGAGAAGGGAATAACAGTATTTTTGGAGATGTTGTACAGTGCAAAAATAGCTATCCATTGCACTTATGTTGAAGATCACAAACCATCAAGAATTTGGGGCAATGATGAAACACTTGAAGCAGCTTGGTAATTGAGGCAAAGTGGAAATCAGTTGCTGTTAGCCCAAGTTATGCTCTCTCTCCAGCATCCAGAAAGTTGTAAGACAGTAACACAGCAGTAGAGTCCAACAGGCAAGTGGCTCTGGTGTTGTTGGGTCCTACAACCAGGCAAAAAGAAAAGACTAAGACAGCAGTAGGATCCAACAGGCAAAAGGCACCAGTGTACTGTAGTTGTTTCCTACAACCAGTAATGTCAACCAGTGCACCTCTAGCTTGTCAGTTGAGTAAAACTTTACCAGCTATTCCCATGGAACAAGACCTCTCAGCTTCCACAGTGGGAAGCAAAGGAACTACTGTCAGAGATCGTCACATCTGAGGATATCTAACTAAATCTCAGTCTGTCTGAGGCTGCCCAGAATGACTGGAAGTCTACAAATCACAGACTTGAAAATCAGAACCCATCAGAGGTCTTTATCCTTGGTGCTGACTGAAAGAATCACAGCCACCCAGTTGGAGATGAGAATGAAGACCCTTACAGCAATGGGCACTGCTTACTAGGAAGGGCTGGGGGCATGCTTCCCCAAAAACGTTTGAAAATATTGGTTTCAAATCATTGCATCTTCAAATCCTTTAAGCAATAACCTGTATAAATGCAAAACTATAGGTTTCTAAGTCTTTATTCCCTGATACCTTGTAAAAGAATTTTTAATTAGAATTTTTGGAGTATTGGAATAATCACCACAAGCTTGTTTATTTATTTATTTGCCATAATGATAAGAACCGTAAATTATCTATAACCTTCAGCTATTGGTGAGGAGACCTCAAGAAGCCAAATGGCTTATAAAAGAGGCCACCTCACGTTTCAATATCTTAAAATCTATTGGCACCACATGTGTGCGGCTTGGCCAAATTAGGATTGCTTGAATAAAAAATTCTTTTTCTTAAGGGTAAAAAAGCTAGATGACCAGGTGATTGATGCTGGGAAAGAATTCCAAATTTTAGAACCTTGGTAGAGAATTGCAAACCGTATACGATTTGTATGGCCACAAAAACAAGCAATAACTGCTAGCCAATTTAGTGTCATAATCATGTATTTGACTGCTAGTTTCAAACAAATTGAGGAAAATAGGTAGCAAAAGTTGATTATGGTAGTAAAACATAAATTTGGCAACTTGAAATGAGCTGACTTTAAAAATATCTAAGACACACAGTTTGGTAAACAAGGGAGCAGAATGTGCTTGGTAATCTGAATTGCTTCAGAACGTTCTTGTTTAAACTGCAGAGCTAGACCACTGACTGTTCAAGTGGCCCATTTTCCCATACAATGTTCAAGATGTTCCATGCCCCAGTAACCAAACAGCTTAGTATGCAATGTCCGTTTGTGTTCACAAAACAGCTCGATTCACCATAAGAAACATGGTATCTATTTTTTGGTAACAATTTGAACTGGAAGAAACATTTTGTTGTAGGTGGCAAAATCGCTGGCTGCTGGCAGTTTGACTGAAATGAGTACCTAGTTTTTACTGGTAAAAGAGATTAAAGATTTCTGAAATGACCTCCTATGAAAGACTGTACTCTGTAGTATTCTGAATTCATGTTTCTCTAATCAGTATATGTTGTATGAAAATCAGCCTCAGTATCAGGTTTTAAGGGGGTAGTGGATGTAAAGAGAAGACAAACTTGACAAGGGTGCTTCCCTGATTTCCAAGGGGGTGGGGCAAACTTAATGAGTAAGCATGCCACCTGAAAGACTTCAGTGGTGTGATAGGATGATATTATGCCCATCTTTTACTTTTTTCAAAGTACCTGCACTTTACTTCCCCTTCAACAATTAAGTGTAAAAGGTTATTGCAAACATCAGAATTCAAATTTCAGGAAATAATAATAATAACTTTATTTCAGTGTCAATCTTCTAGCTATAGCCTATAATAGGCCTACTAATCGGGGACAAAATTAATGACCATGGTGTACATAAAACAGTTTTTGGGCCCAAATGTTTCCTGGAGTTTTGAGAAACACATGTCTGGCCTTTATCCTAATACTGAAAGAAAGAAATTCTCCTTGAATTTTCAGGGTATGGCAATGCTGGACCAAGAAGCTTCAGTACAAACGTTTCTTCATCTCATATGTTTTACCTATAAAATCAGTCATTGAAATGCTGTTCTAATACCAGCTTACCATTAACAAGCTTTAAAAATATGAGACTCAAGAATGATAGAAAAATGACATTGTGTTCTCACCTTCCTCCAGACAAGCAGCTTGAACAGATGCTTTAGGCGGAAAGTTTCCTGTAAAATGAGCTGTATCAATATCAAGCCCTTTAATGACTCCAGGTATCCCAAGTTTGATTATACACCAGTCATGACCAGGAATTCTCTTGCGTCTTGTTTCCCATCCATCCATCCATTTACCATAAGATGTGAACACTCCTTCACGCCACTCTGGGGGGTTTGGCTGTAAAAGTCAGGATATTTAATTTTAACAAATGATTGCAGGAGGGTTGGGAACACAAACATTATTTTGCATAAGCCACATCATCAAGGAAACAACTTTATCTGTTAACTCTGGGGGTGTGTCGAGTTTTTTCTATGAAAAGGAAAACAAATTCTGCAATCACTATAAATGAATATTAAAGTAAGAGTGAAAGGGAGGGGGTGCTATGAAAGTTTCAGCCTGAGCATTAACAGCCATGGACAGCTGCCCCCTACCACATGGCCATAGTACCCAATGAGTGGCTTTCTCCCTAAACACATTATTTGTGTGGTAATCTTGTCAATTGAAGCCACATCCTACAAAGCTTCACATGTTTCACTGCTTGTTTAATTCATGTAGGTTCTTGAGCCTGGGTATTAGCTATGCCATGTTGATGAGGCCTAATAAGTCCATGGCTGCTAATTAATGCTCAGGCTCAAACTTTAATTGGTAATGCCTGCTACCATGTGGCCATAGTACCCAATGGCTTTCAGCTTACATTAACACATTAATTTGTGTGGTATTCTCATCATCAAACACTGTTTGGCTTCATTGTTTGGTCACGTTTGATAAAATTTGAATTCCATCTTCCTTTAAAAATTTTACTGTTTTTATGTTTGATGGGTGATGCTTGGTCCATTTGGGCAGCTATAGCAAACATGTTTTGTGCACACATAGATACCACATTTTGTGACCTACAACTCCTTGCATTTGGATGTTTGATCTGTGTAAGATCAAACATGTTTTAACTGTCTGTACAGGATAACAGGGCATTTTCAGTGAGAGGGTTTTGAATACACTCTCCAGATTGGATACTTTTTTGAAACGCCAGTTTATCATTTACATGTCGACAGGTGAAAATGGAGGTTTTTGAATACGGTGACGTCAGAGACCGTTGGTTATACTATAAAAAGTGCATGAGCAAACATGCTCTGTATGAAGGGCTAGTGTTGGTCAGCAGTTTTCCCCTATGTGATTGGGGGCTCGTGGTTGTTAGTCCGCCATGTTGAACCGCGTAACGAATGAAGTATAGTTCTGTTATTAGTACTGGCTTCTAGACTCTAGCATATTCAAATCGGGCAAATATGATTGAATATGCTTCATGTGGATGCAGATTTTTTCAAATATGGAGTGAAAATATCTGGATACGTGGGGACAGGGCCTATGTCTCATGCATGGGTACATCCAGTCACTCTTCAAACGCAATCCCGGGTGGGCAGATGTTCCCCGCCCACTCCGTTAGGGCGTATGGAAAACCCGGAAATCCGGAAACAGATCCGGAAGCGGATCCGGAACCGGAACCGGAACAGGACAAATGAAATAGTCATTTTTATATGGAGAAGTCTCCAGATGATTTGTTGTTGTTTCAGACAATTGAGATGTAGTTTTGCCAGCGGTCGATTCTACTTTGAAGTATTGCTATCAAACAATAAATATTTAATTTCCTTTAGCCTCAACCCTTGCCAGAACAGTGATTAATAGCCAAGGAATTAATTTTCAAGCATAATCAGGTGTTCAATTATTAGAACTATTTCAAAGTCGTGTTAGACTTGGACTTTTCTTGTGGGTAACACATCAACCAAGTGATAGTTTCCTGTCTTTATCTCCGCTTTCAATTGTTTTCTCTATTTCCTCGATTTCCTTCGTCACTTCGTACCAAGTATAAATATAGGCTTTTAGGCCCTACTATTATTTCCATCGTTACAATTCGTATCTAACATCAGAGTTGAAGGAAATGTCTGCTAACAAGAAATTAAAATAATTGCTGAATATCGTTGCGATTCAATCATTCTTTCATGCAGAATATCAAATGGACAAAAGAAATGAGTAACTAAGGCTCTAAAGGAGGGAATGAATAACACAGCATTGATACCTATCATTGAAATAGCGGCTGTTTACGAAAGCAGTTAGGTTCTGATTAGTTAAGTTCTGATCAGTTTCTCAGTTTGACAATGTTCTGATAGTTTCTCAAATGCTGATAATAGATGAGACGCCATCTTGAATTATATATCAAGAAAAATTTCACTGCGGAACTGGTTTCAGTGTTTCCCAGTTTACCCTTCAAGTTTGCCCAGGTTGCTGTTCCGGTTCCGTTTCCGGTTCCGGATCCGGATCCGTTTCTGGATTTCCGGGTTTTCCATACGCCCCTCCGTTACCTCCCTTCTACCCAAGAATCTACCAGCAGTTCATTATAACTGTGGCGGCCAAGCTCTGAGAATTTTACTACAATAGCAAACTGTGAACTAACCTTTAGTAAATTTTCTGCGACTGCAAACCAGTCATCCGTGGCGAAAACAACTTTTCCTCCCACCTACATGTATTAAATGACACGCGTACGCACTGTGAAGACGACATAGATTGATTGCATTGTGGTGTTAACGCGGTAAATTAGGGCGGATCTCATAAGATTCTTGCAACAAATCCTGCGTATTTTATAGCACAATTGCAATCCTAAATCTACGTACCCCGCTACAAGCCAAGTCGTTTAAATCAACGAACCGTGGTGGGGTGGACGATGGAGTGTCAAACTCAGTGCCACGCTGCGCCATGTTGTTGCACCCAAACTTGGTGTCCAAGCCTTGTTGACGTTTAACGGGTTTGTGGTTACCCTGGACCCTGGGGTGCGTTTCTTGAAACCCCCAAAAAATTTCCTACGTATCTTTAAAAGGAAGACGTTTCCAGACACGAAATTTTGCAACAGATTTGCCGTTTCGTACCTTTTGAATCGTAATAACAGACCAGCTTTTCAGAATAAGCGGATCGCAGTTTTAGAAATGGCGTTTCGGCCTCGAAAAGTTTTCGGTTCGAGAAACGTGCCCCAGGCCCCTCGTCCCTCCCTTTTTACGCTGCCGTTTCAATGGTTGAGTCTGTACGCGCGCTCATTCACCCGTTTTCAAATTGCACTAAAATATACCCAAGTAATATGGGTAGAAAAGGTTTGTATTTTGAACAATTTCTCGCACGTCTTCTGAAAGCCTGTAATACGGATGACTTTTCCTGCAAAAAATCGATTGATATCTTTCTCCTACATTTCAAGGAATGTTTCGGCACGAGTGAAGGTCATTAACTAGAATTTTTGTGCAGTTTTCGCCAAAAAAAAAAAAACAAGAAAAACAAGCAGTGGAGAGAAGTTTCTTTCCCAAGTGTCAAATTATCATCAGACAGTGAATCAGTAATCTGGAATCCAGATCGATCTCACTGCAGGTGTGTGAATCACATCACATTGCTTAGATCTTACAATTATTGTTGTTATTTTTTTTTTTAAATGGAGACAAGCTTCATTAAAAAAAAAACTGTTAATAAAATCGTTCGCATACCGAAATTATGTATACTTTCAGCAAAAATTAAAATTCTCGTGTGCGGGTACAAGAATAAGCATTTTTACGTTAAGTCTTCATTTAAAAAACTATTCAATATGTGTCACAAAACAAAGAAAACATTTGCTCCTGATAAATATCATGCACTAAGATTTCAATACGCACATTTCTGCTCAGAAAATTCAAATAACGAATCAACGACACCTTCTTTGTGTTGTGTAACGTTTTTAATTGATGATCACAGCCTGTACGCGAGAAAACAGCCGACGCTGCCGTGGGCTTCCATGAATTCACGCAAGGCAAATGAATAGCTGTCTACGATCCGCCGAAAACAGTTTGTTCGCACTGTCCACATCGTTGACTACAGCAGACCGTCCTACAGTGTATATGCTCTTTGGCCTTGGCAGGAGCCTCGCTGGCCTTGGCTACATCTACATGATTTCAGCACTCGGCAAAGTCCCATTGACTTATGGCTGTTACGCGTGTGGCCTCATACACCGTAACCTTTTTTGGGATATTACGCCAAGTCGGCTAGTACCGGCTAGTTCCGTGGGCTACTATAGATTTTGACTGCAAAACAGTCGTTTTCGGTTGTTTCGGAAGGCGCTAAGCGCCGTAAGCGTGATCCTCGAGTGTCGCGTGAGCCTCGCACGCCCGCAATCCGTCGTGGGCTCCGTGCGGGTGTGGTATATAAGTTTTTGTGTGCGGGCTGTAGTGCCTGCTATGTCGGCGAAACCACCCGGCATTTTTCCACGCGCGTACGTGAGCACATTTTCAGTGATAGGACCTCGCATATTTTTAAACATTTACAAAATTCTGAACATTGCCGCACTTCATGCTCTAGTGACTGTTTCAGCATCCTAGATCACGCTTCCACCGCCTTCCAACTCAAGAGAAAAGAAGCCATTCATATTCAATGGGAAAAGCTAAACTTAATGTAGACTTAATGTAACATAGTGATAGCAGCTTTACTATTATGTCTTTTTTTCACTGGAAAGTGTGTGTATGTGTGTAAGCCCCCTTAGCCGCTCCGAGTCCTGTGCGGTCCTTGCATTTTTTAAGTACGGACATAATAAATAGGGGTTGGTGCGGCTTTGATGGTTGACGGTTAACATTTTAGGCCTGCGAGCCTTCTTCTGACCCTACTATGTTCTGTCATGTCCGACTGATCCGACCTTTGTCCCTGGTTGAGACTACCCGCTGACCACAGAGTCAGAGGGGTATGAGAATCGGTATGAGTTCCTTTCCTTTCCCGTTGCTCAGAGGATCTTGGGAGCGAATCTTCTGACTGACGTCACTCAAAGAATCCACCAGTTCCTGTGGGGAAAAGTCGAGGACGCCATCTTGCGGAGAAGGAGTGATAGTGGATCAATCTGAATTCATCCCTTTTCCTAAACAAATGAGTTGAATTTACAGAAGGAGAAATAAAAATACAAGAATCCATGATGTGGAAATTTCGCGAATTACAGGATAGAGTGTAAGTTCTTTATCACAAAAAACCTGTACTGTTTTAGACGATATTAAGTAACCTATCTAACTCACGTAAGCAATCGTTGCTTATTCGCTTCCTTTAACAGGACCAATGTAGTTATGAATTATACTGAGATTGAAGCAAAAGTCAGAGAAGCTACAAATGATGACACGTGGGGTCCTCACGGGACTATTATGGGTGAAATTGCTAGATATACGTACACGTACGAGCATTTTCCAGAGGTAATGTCAATGCTGTGGAAAAGAATGCTACACGAAAACAAAAAGAATTGGAGAAGAATCTACAAGGTTAGATGAGATTGTATTGTTTGCTGATGTTAATTAGAAAAGCAATGTATTGAGGGCCTGTATGTTTGGGGTGAGGGTGACAGACGTATCAACGTCTGAGAACTGGAAACCTTCGATGCCAGACCAGGAGGTTTAAGTGCGAATATGGTGATTGACCTACTTATGGATAAATAATATCATTTTCTAGTCAAAAGAAAGTGTTTGTTTTCTGTTTATGTACAAATTAGAATGCATTTTGAGTTTTGCCAGCAATTCATGAATAAAATTATTTTGCATTCCCATAAACATAGATGGTATTACAGAAAGGAAAAGTGAAGGTACTTTTAATACAGCGATGGTAATTAAATAAAATAATTAACAGCAATAAATTACAGTCATGAACCTTGTTTTCTTTTCTGGAAAGCCTGGAAAAGCACAAAAATCAATGTTCTTAAATTCAAATGTGGCTTTATCAACTATGGATTTGCATGGGATTGGCACAGAACAATCACCACTGCAAACCAAAAATGATTTTGCACATAGAAAATTGTATCTATTTGCAAACCAGAGATGGCAATTTACGAAAAAAAAAATTATCTATGGGCTCATGAATCACGAGACCAGGAGATTCTTCAAAACCATCACTCTTACTGCAAAACTATAACACTAAGAGGTCTAGGGTGACTAAACTGGGTCATGCATTGAATTGAAGCCTGCCTTCACTTGTAGAATTCTTAATGTTCTACTTAGGCTATGACATGCAGTGTAGAGCTATTGAAGAATTGATTTGTGAAGAAGCAGTAGTAATAGTTTGTTTATTTACCGTATTTCCTCGAATAAACGCCACCCTCGAATAAACGCCGCACCCAGGGGTGCGGCGTTTATTCAAATATTTGAAATTGAGTGAACTGATTATTGAACTGAGTTTTTACGATTTTTTGGGAGTTCAACAAGTTGTAGTTTTAATACTGTAAAGTTTGATCGGTACAGCCAGACAAAGAACTGTATCTTTTTTCTACTTTTTAAGTAAAGTTACGGTTGATTGTTTAACAAAATAAACATCATTTTAAATAAACGCCGCCCTAGAATAAACGCCGCACCCAAATCATGAAAAATTTAATAAACGCCGCGGCGTTTATTCGAGGAAATACAGTATTTTCATTATAATTTTTTTTCTGGTGTGGTACACAGTTATCAGTTCTCACTTGAATTGGTATTTGTGTTTTTACTTGGAATTGTGAATTTGTTATTTTAACACAATTTGAGTTAAGTAGTGAAGTATTTGGTTTCTCTAAAGGACCTATGTCCCTTTCATGTGAACAAGCTCTGCTGATAAACTAGTCAGTGGAAATTCAAGATCTTTGTAACCCCGCCCCCTCTGTACTCCTTACCCACAATCCAGGTGATTTTGGGAATTTGTCAGCAAAATGTTTCAGTACCAACAACATTTTGTTAGAGTACTGCTAAATATAAGTTAATTGACAGTCTAAAGGAGATCGGTCTTGAGGGGAGCTCTCAAGGGTGGGGGAGAGAGAGAGCTTACGTGTGTCTCATAAATCTGAACTACCCCCCAAGTACCCCTGTAGCTCCTCTGGTTTTGAGGTTTCACAAATGTATTGGATATATGAGACCAATGCAAATAAACATCTGGCAAGCATCAACAAAGATCTGTCTAATTTAGGAAGGAAACTATGCTGCAAACCCACAGGGTAGTAATAATAAATTTTATTGCAGTAATTTACAATTTCGTCAGAACTCCATCAGGGAGATTCCTGGAGCTTTATCCCGTCAGAAAATCTGTTTGTTCCATCAAATAAGAAAGGTCTGGAAGCAACTGTATTGTGACATGAACTGCAAACGTGAGTGCAAGCTCTCCTCCTTCCCTTCCCTTCCCTTCCCTTCCATACCCCGTTCCACCTGGGAGATCTTGCTTGCAGGTTAGTCAACTTGGTCCTGGAAACTTGATTCTTGCATCTCAAACATCATGGAGTTCTGAGAGGTGCAAATCAAGGATTGAGAGTCAAGGATTGAGCAATGAACAAATGCAATTGTCATAAAATAAAAGGGTACAATCAAGTCAAAAGGGAACAAATATTAGTTTGAATTAGTGGGAAGGTTGAAATAACCAAGTTTGAATTAAACATAGTAAAACGACTTAAAAAAGACAGCAAAACCAAGACTTGTAGCACGATACACATGTACATCAGTGGTTGCTGAAACATATTTTGCAATATCTTTGCAAGCTAACGACAGATTTCGTTCAAACCTTCTACATTACTTCAGCAAGGATTGTAGTTAAGTCATATGTTTAAGAATTATCATTTGGAAGAACCAAGGAATAAAAAAATCTTGAAGACGCAAGAAAATAGTTACGAAATCAGCATGTAAAGCGTAACAGCTAATTTGCATGAAATAGTTAAAAACGTAAAATTACACCCTCAAAGCAATCCCTTTTAGAAAATTCAACCGAGCAGAAATATTAAATACGAAAAAATGACGCTATACGCAAAATTACAGTCCTCTACATTTATTTTCCAAATAGCGAGAAGTATAATTCTAAGGACGGTTGCAATAAAGTGCTTGTGTAACGCTCAAGGTCCAACAGCGCTCCATGCTTTACAAATATGAGGCTGGCGACTTCCAAATGCATCTACAAAAGAAGAGAATTTGTCTGAGTAAAGTTCATAACATTGTTTACAATCGAGTAAGAAAGGTTTTCAAAGATTGGTGACGGCGATGAAGAAATAAAGAATTTTCGTGATCGGAAACAAATCTGTTGAGTACTTTCGATGAGTAAAATGAAACATTACTTACCCACAAGAGAACCTGTATCTCAGCCTCCAGTGAACAACGGTTGCTGATACAAAGTTGCAACACAGTTCAGTTACTGGTCTTCATATCCTGCTAAGTGTTATAGTCTCCAGTAGGTTTAAAACGAAGAAATTCTACAAACAGTGAATCGGAAACATATTTCCAGTTGAACGCCATGCAAGCGTAACGATCAAATTACCACCACGCTCGTAGCAGAAAACTTCCCGAATGAAAGTACAATGCAAGCCGTTTTCCAGCTGAAATTTACAAGAAACATCGAAAAAGACCTGTGTAACCTCTCCTTAGTATGTGGGGTGTTTTTATAACAAAGCAGGGGCAAAAAGTAGGAGACCATGAGGTAATCTTGATTTCGTTACAATAGTGCGCGAGGTTGGTCAAGCGTTGAACCGAGATGAATACTAAGAGGAATAGCCTTTCAAATGCTGAAAAGATGAAGAAAAAAATTGCCTCTTTGTAGTATACATGAGTTAGAAGTAGTTGGGTCAGTTAATTTTGTTGTATTTTAGCAATAATAGTCATGCTAAGCAAGCCAAATAGTCAGGTGCCACACCCAAAAAGGATTCTAGGTAATTTCTAAAGTAAGGTGTAAACAAGAATTATACTATGAAATTTTTCCAAATATGTTTGTTTGATGTTAATTACTTAATATCTGGCAAGTAAAGATGTTTTGGGGATAGTTTACACATTTTCACGAAAGTGCTCCATGTTACACTGATGTACATGTGTATCGTGCTACAAGTCCAAGGGAAATGACCATTAGTTCACAATAGTGGGGAATTCGAAATATCCGAGTTTAAAATAACGGGGTTCAGCTGTAACACTAGTGCAGTGTGTTAAAATATATTGGTGGGAAACTTTCTTTTTATGACAGTTTCTAATGGAAATATTTTTCTTTCCTTTCAGTCTTTGCTGCTTCTTACATACCTGGTTAAAAATGGGTCAGAACGAGTGGTTACCAACACTCGGGACCACATTTATGACTTAAGACAACTGGAAAATTTTAATCATTTTGATGAGTATGGAAAAGATCAAGGGATAAACAGTATGTTTTGGATTGTTTTATAGTGGTTAATTTTGTTGTACACATTTATTTAAAGGTGTAGCATAGGAATTTCCTTGTTGTATGCTTATGGTTAAAATGGTTTTGCTAATTTTCTGAAAACTTTGTACAGGGAGACTGTATGTTTACTGAATTGTGATGAAGCAACACATGAATGATACATTGTTGGAACAGAACTGTAAAACTGTTTGTCAAAAACACAAGGCAACATGCTTATTTTGGGTCAGAGTCCTAATTATTATAAACATAATAATTATTCAGGCCTCACTTGTGTAGAATAGGCAATGAGAAGACAGGTATTTATGGTATTACTTTGAAAGTTATAAATATTTTTGATTCACTACTATTGTATCCCTACCTCCTAAATGGTTCTTATGAACACTTTTCAGTAATGACATAAGGAAGTGGCTAGGAAGGATAAAAAGTAGCCAGTCAATCTTTGTTAACTATTTTCCTTTTGATATGTATTTTTGATGCAGTTCGCCACAAAGTGAAAGACCTTGTTGAGCTGGTTCAAGACGATGACAGGTTGAAACAAGAACGAAAAAGAGCCAAGAAAAATCGTGATAAGTACAAGGGAGTTTCCAGCGATGATTTCTCAAGAAGTTATAGTAAGACCTTTAGTCTGCTAATTATATAGAACAGAGTATTGTTTGTAATGATTATTATTATACATGTATGTGACCTCTCATGCGAAAACGTACACTGACGGCTATCCATTCGAATGGCAAAACACACAGCTAGTGAGCGGATGTTCAAAATTTTGAACAGCTCAAAGTGAATGGCTGAACAGCTGTGGAAAAATTTTGAACGGCTGACGGTGAATGGTGAATGGCTTTGGAAAAATTTTGAACGGGTGAACAGATGAGCAGCTGTGGAAAATTTACTGAACGGCTAAATGGCTACATAAGATTTTTAAATGGATTGCTGTGAACAGTTGAACAGGAAAAGATGATAATTATTTCAAACTGACGACCGAATAACTTTGACACAAAGCAAAGAAAACAAAACATCATTCAATATTGAGTTGATGTTTGTGTTTGCGTTTCTGGCATTAATAACTCAGAACCAAACATCAAACATCCTTGAGCACATTTCTCGTTAAATGTCTACCAGTAACAAAGGTACAGAGAACTAACTTAATTTTTGGACAACGGAACCATCTTTTTGTGTCAGTAAGAATGGCGAGCGATGTTTGTACTTACTAAAGTATAACATTCATCACACAATTTGCATACGCACTGCGGTGTTTATGGTAATGCAACACACCACGTTGGAACACATGATCCTGAGAGACTACATTCTTTCAACAAACAGTAATCACGAAGAGTATTTAGTATATCCTTATATGCCAACAGATAAGACACAAGAACAACTGCCTTGCTAAGGATTTTAGGATTCGTGGTTATCAGTGCAATAATAGCACATTTGCATGATGATGTCATGCACACACTGGATTGTGGTAGTTGTAGTCAGTGAGAAACAAAATGGCATCTGGTGGTGGAGGCAGATTTACTTGCTGTGTTCCAGGGTGTTTTGGCAATAGTGAAAGAGACATGAACCTCTTGTTCTATGTTTTTCAAAAAAAAAGTTGGAGTCGCTGGTTGCACAAAATATTGAGGAAAAATTTCTCCCCGACCACTGGACACCAAGTATATAGGAGGCAAGAAAACCCTCATGAACAATGTTCCTGTCATTTTTCCTTTGGTAAAATCCCATCCACGACCTTTACCCAAACCAAGGAGAAAACTCAATTTAAGGGGTCGGACCTTTAACATCTAGTCAAGGGACACCGCTTTCAGCCAGTTCAGAAACTGACAAATCCAGGCATGATGGTACGCAACAACAGATTGAACGATTGAGAGAAGAACTACAAATTGCTCTGCGTGTAAAAGAATCATTAGAACGTGAACTGTCTGTCTTCAAATTTAGTTAGTCAATTTAAAGATTCAGAAACAGGTATGACTTATTACACTGGTCTAACCTACAGTACCGTGCAAATGTAAGTTGACAGTCTCGACTCGAAACTCGATCCTCGATCCTCGAAGCTATCGAGGTTCGAGTATCGAGTTTCGAGACACTTGAAGAATTTTTCGAGGATCTCGATGGCAGCTTTCGAGGAAACGATTAATTTCTCAAACCTCAAACAATAAGAGAGAACAAAAGCGATTATCGCATGGCTCTCGCATAGTCTCTTCTCAGTTTGGTAGAACGTTCAACTGAAACCGTACTGATCGCACTTCGGCGCGTGTTATTTTTGTAAACACATCCGTTCCTCGCTGTTGTCAAATCTTTTGAATCAAAACTTCGAAAACAGCATTTCCTTGATTAAAAGCGCACAACATTTTCGGCAATCGGCAAGAAACCGTGGAAACTTCAACTTGATCATTCGCTTGTAGAGTGAACTTTGCGGTAACTTTGACAGCTATCGCGAATGTTTACACATTCAGTGAAGCATCACAAATTTGCATAAATATTTTCGAGATCATCTTTGCTTTTTTTACATTTTCTGTCTACTGATTTCGGATTGTAACCATGTTTTGTTCCGACAGATGACTGGGTTACTTGTTCATTAAATCCAGTGTGAAAAAAGGCGGAAATAAACAACACGATTGCGGCCTTTTCAGCGGCTGTTTTACAGACGTAACAAAATGAGAATGTAACAGATCGCTTCTCAAATACCCTCGCTTAAATAATTACGAATGATTGTATTTGAATCTTTTGAATCAAAACTTCGAAAACAGCATTTCATGAACTGAAAACACACAACATTTTCGGTAGTAATCGGCAAGGAATCGAGAAAATTCCAACGTGGCCATTCCAGGGGTTTCATTAAGTTTTTGTGCAGGAGGTCAGCGGGATTTTTCAGCCGGGCATTTTTAGTTTTTCTTATAAAAGAAAGTAAAAAGAGAAGACAAAAAAGCCGGGCAAATTCTGGATAAGTCTCGTTCACAGCCGGTCATTTTGCCCGGTGCCCGGCCCTTAATGAACCCTCTGCATTCGTAACAAAATGAGAATGTAACAGATCGCTTCTGAAATATCCTCGCTTAAATAATTACGAATGATTGTATTTGAATCTTTTGAATCAAAACTTCGAAAACAGCATTTCATGAACTGAAAACACACAACATTTTCGGTAGTAATCGGCAAGGAATTGAGAAAATTCCAACGTGGCCATTCGTTTACATACACATCGTCGTGGCGCGCCAAGGAAAAGCTTCATGTTAACGCGCGAAAGTTGGTTCTGTAAACCAAAATGAAACTGTGGACTCTTCGATAAGACGTGTGAGAAACTAATCACGCGAAAAGTTCTTTGTTTCTTGTCTCAAAACTTGAAGCGCTCGACTCGATACTCGATGCACTCGACTCGAACCTCGATACTCGAAAGCTTCGAGGATCGAGGTTCGAGTCTCGAAGTTCGAGCTTCGAGGGACTGTCAACTTACATCTGCACGGTACTGTATGGCCAGTTTGTGGCATTATTTAAATTCCTTAATGGCTGTGGTATTTGTTGTTGACTGAATTACTGTGCTCTGATTATGCCAAGGTACAATTACCTGACATCCAAAAGAAAGTACAAAGATGCTCCTTAGAACCTGATGATGAGCTTTTTCTTACTTTGTGCCAATTGAGGGTTAATATCCCAGAGCAAGCATTGGCCGATAACTATAATATAAGTGTATCAGAGATCTCAAGAATTTTTGCTACCTGATACCTGGTGCCTGATTGGACCTCAGAGGCTTGGATCTAGGGAAAAGTGACATCATTTACTCACTAGCTTGAAATTTCATCTTGTAGATGCAACTTATTATATAATTATGCAAAACACCAGTTAAAAAATCTGAAAGCCCGGAACTCTTGTGCTGCATATTAATTCAGCTGCGTACACACGCATTGCATTCTTAAACCAGTGGGTGTTTGACGTCATTTTCTCCTCGACCCAGCTCTCTCAAGATTTTAAAGTTGGTAATGGCGGACCAAGAAATAACAAAATCCAGTTAAAATAAACAGGTTTATTTTTATAATCAGAACTTAAAACTTGGGCACTTAGTGTTTAGTTAACATAGTTTTGAAATCCAAAGAAAAAGAATTGTTTTTTTGGTCATAGTACCACCATCAAGGACATGGGAAGCCTTAAGGGACCGACCATTTAAGTCTTGAGGGGTGGGGGATTTCTGGTCAGCAAGTTTTTTTTTTTTCTAGCAACCTGGTGGGCAGGATATTTTTTCTTTCCTAAATGCTCTGCAGGATATTTTTTTTCTCTCCTCATTTCTCTGCAGGATTTTTTTTCCTCAAAAAAGTGTTGTGTTTACATTTACAGAATGTATATTTACATTTACATTGGGTTATTGCAGTAATAGTTCTAATATGGAGCTGCAAAGCCTTAAAATGTTGTCAGCTATACAAAATCATTCTTGTATAGCTACATGTTTTCGGAATGTCATTCTTTAGAATAATTTAATATTACCTAATAACAATATTCTCATGTTATAAAGTGATGCTCCAGAGGTAGATTTGAAAATGTTTAGCTTCTTAATTAAAAAAAAAAAAGCTAAAAATAGCAAAAAGCAGTTCAGAAATGCTCATAGAATCATCAGTTACAATTTAAAAGTGGACTGAAATCTCCAAAACAAATGGGTTATATATTGTCTTGACTTGTAGCACGATATATATTTTGCAATATCTTTGCAAGCTAACGACGGATTTCGTTCAAACCTTCTACATTACTTCAGCAAGGATTGTAGTTAAGTCCTATGTTAAAGAATTATCATTTGGAAGAACCAAGGAATAAAAAAATCTTGAAGATGCAAGAAAATAGTTACGAAATCAGCATGTAACGCGTAACAGCTAATTTGCATGAAATAGTTAAAAACGTAAAATTACACCCTCAAAGCAATCCCTTTTAGAAAATTCAAGCGAGCAGAAATATTAAATACGAAAAATTGACACTATACGCAAAATTACAGTCCTCTACATTTATTTTCCAAATAGCGAGAATTATAATTCTAAGGACGGTTGCAATAAAGTGCTTGTGTAACGCTCAAGGTCCAACAGCGCTCCATGTTTTACAAATGTGAGGCTGGCGACTTCCAAACGCATCTACAAAAGAAGAGAATTTGTCTGAGTAAAGTTCATGACATTGTTTACAATAGAGTAAGAAAGGTTTTCAAAGATTGCTGACGGCGATGAAGAAATAAAGAATTTTCATGATCGGAAACTAATCTGTTGAGTACTTTCGATGAGTAAAATGAAACATTACTTACCCACAAGAGAACCTGTATCTCAGCCTTCAGTGAACAACGGTCGCTGATACAAAGTTGCAACACAGTTCAGTTACTGGTCTTCATATCCTGCTAAGTTTTATAGTCTTCAGTAGGTTTAAAATGAAGAAATTCTACAAACAGTGAATCGGAAACATATTTCCAGTTGAACGCCATTTAAGCGTAATGATCAAATTACCACCATGCTCGTAGCAGAAAACTTCCCGAATGAAAGTACAATTCAAGCCATTTTCCAGCTGAAATCTACAAGAAACATCAAAGAAGACCTTGTAACCTCTCCTTAGTATGTGGGGGTGTTTTTATAACAAAGCAGGGGCAAAAAGTAGGAGACCATGAGGTAATCTTGATTTCGTTACAATAGTGTGCGAGGTTGGTCAAGCGTTGAACCGAGATGAATACTGAGAGGAATAGCCTTTCAAATGCTGAAAAGATGAAGAAACTTTGTAGTATACATGAGTTAGAAGTAGTTGGGTCAGTTAATTTTGTTGTATTTTAGCAATAATAGTCATGCTAAGCAAGCCAAATAGTCAGATGCCACACCCAAAAAGGATTCTAGGTAATTTCTGAACTAAGGTGTAGACAAGAATTATACTATGAAATTTTTCCAAATATGTTCGTTTGATGTTAATTACTTAATATCTGGTAAGTAAAAATGTTTTGGGGATATTTTACACATTTTCATGAAAGTGCCCCATGTTACACTGATGTACATGTGTATCGTGCTACAAGTCCTTTTATAAAATAACTAAGATAGTACGCGGGCTCGGATTGGTCGAGAGGCGTGTTTGTATGAGAGTATGTAAACATGGTTGTGACTTCAACTTGTTTGGCTTTCCGTGCACTAATCACGCCAGCACAAATTTGAAAAAGGTTTTGAGTTGAAAAACTCGACAAGTTTACTTTATTTACCCATTTCCTCGTTGGTTGAAACTTGGAAAATCTTTAGAAACATGCTGTGTCAATTTTTTTTCGCTTGAGCTGACATTTTAAGCGAGAAAAACCCGTATTTTGGAAAGGATCTTTTTTGCAAAACAAAGACTGATTACACGTACAAGCTTCATGTACAAGACTTCGCGACTGGTAAGAATTTCTCTTTTAATCAATGTTCTAAACAAGAGCATTTTGGTTTTTTTGCTCGGGAAAGTTGTTTTATAAAAGCAATAGAAAACTTTTTTCGTGTGTTTGCATAGCCTGATATAAACACTCGAGGGGTTGGGAGAATTCTCGACAGTTATGTAAACCCTCGACTTCGTCTCGGGTTTGCATAACTGTCTCGAATTCTCCCAACCCCTCTCGTGTTTATATCAGGCTATGCAAACACGGAAAACGTTTTCTATTGCTTAAATATTATGTAAGACATTGCAAAAACCTTATATTTCAATAGAAAGTTATTACATGAAAATGCTTCAGTTGAAAAGATGAAAAATGAACAAATTATTTTTCTTTGTCTAATAAAACTTGATTCTTCAAACAGAAAAATTTACCTCCATTACTGCTTGTGATAAGCTAACGAGTTTGGATACAGTGCCAGCCAGCAAGCCAGGAATCCCTGATCCCAATAACTGCAAGCTACCGAGGGAACTGTAGGCTGACTGCAGTGCTAACTAGGCTAGCCAGTGTGTAATTTAGGCTAACCGTAATGGCTTGCATGACTCCTATGACTTGGAGCCATGTGAACCCAGCAAGCAAGAAATCCCTTATCCCATTATAAGGGCAAACCGCAAGCTACCTAAGCTAACTGTAGGCCAACCAGTGTGACGTTTAGGCTAACCAGAGTGTTATTTAGGCCAATAAATGTGTTATTTTAATAGGCTAACCAGAGTGGCTCGCTGGCTTGCAGGTTATCTGGAATGGTTGCAGTATTGCTGGGATTTTGTAAAGCCCCCCAGGAATGATGAAATAGTTTTGCAACATTTTTTTTTCTTGCTTGCAGCAGTGCAAGAATTTTTTTCTATTTCATTTGTGCTGCATGTTTTTTCTTCCAATAAGCGCTTGCAGTAGTTGCATATGAGTGCCAGATACACTCACTCCTCTACACTTCAACCAATGCTTCAGTTCATTGTTTTTTAACTGTTCAGCTTTCCTTCTCTTTGAAGATGGCCCAGGAACGTCATCTTCCATTAAGACACTTGGAAAGGGCTTGTTGTTTGACTTATTGACATCTTTGCACACTTTGTTTGCCGCCATTGTTTTTAAATCTCGTGGGAGTTTGACTGCAACTACCAGAATGCAGTTCAAGTGTGATGTCATCATGCAAATGTGCTATTATGCGAAATTCTTGTATGTAAAATTCGACCTCATATCAGCAATTGACATCTTTGTTTTGATGAGGCTGGATTCGTAGCTGTTCGAAAGTTTCCATAATCTTTCATCTGCTTTGAACAGGTAACTGAACTTGTTTATACAGCTAAGTATTTTTTCTGAACTGATGAACAACAGTTGAGAATTTTTCTGAACAGATGATAGATAACCCTAGCCATGCGAACTGTTGAATTATATTTTTCTGAGCAGATAACCGGCTGAAGCTAATAACACCAGCCGTACAAATGGATGCAATTTGTTTTGAACTGATAAAACAAGCCGTACGAACGGATGCAATTTTTTTTGAACGGATAACCCTGGCCGTGCGAACAGATGCAAATTTTTTGAACGGATAACCCTGGCTGTGCGAACAGATGCAAATTTTTTTGAACAGATAACCCTGGCTGTGTGAACAGATGCAAATTATTTTGAATGGATAACACAAGCCATGCAAACGGATGCAAATTTTTTTTTGAACAGCTGACGAACAGCAAGTGAACAGTAAAACGCCGTTCAAACGGATAGACGTTAGTGTATGTTTTCATGTGAGAGGTCACATAATATTACATCCAATGTTGCTCATTATAATTATTATTGTTTAAGAAGAAATCAAGCAGAATTGGTGCTATTTCAAGGTGGCTAAAATCAAGGGATATTGTTAACGCATTATGGTTCTGTTATTATTTTCAGAAATTGTTACCAAGTAGCACTATTGGAACAATGAAATGACATGCCTTGATTTTTTTTCTTGAGGGATGGGGTGGGTGAATCTACAAAGTAGTGTACCGGTATGTTTTTTAGTGCCATGAATTTCATGACTTTCCCTGTTCATTGGTTGCGTGTTTTGCAAGTGTATTGAAGTCGTTCTACACAGCTTCCCAAAGTGGATTTAATGTTAGACAAGTTAAGTAACCTTGATATTAAATGTAATTCCCTGTTTGTTTTTTAAAAGGTGATCGTTATGATTCTGAACCACGGGGAACAGATCAATTTGATGAATTCAATGGTAAAGAAATGCGAAAAAGTAAAATAAGAGAATGGAGGGAGCGAGCAGGATCATATGGAGAGTACAAAGATAAGGAAAGGTACTTAACACAACTTGGATTTCAAGGGTATACAGCATTCCTTCTTCATACTCCAATATAATGCTGGAGTAAAATGAATATGGTGTATAAAAAAAGATAACACATTAATCATTGTTCAACATCCCACACATTTTTTCAGGGTATATTGTAATGGTGTGTGGAGATGTTTTTCTTCTTGACCCATGATGTGTACAGGAAAACCTTTTCTATTGCTTCAAAAATGTGTTCATGTGAGGATTCTGAATAGTATTTAGTGTGAAATAGTATAGGGTTCAAAAACTTGTCCAAGTGACATTGTCTCTGAGGCCCGTTTAACCCATTGACTACCAGCTGTTTTTATGTTTTCGGAGTGATTTTCCACGTGCAAACGATCCATAGCATTTCGTGACTCGTTGCTTGAAACTACAATGGAAAGTGGGCTGTCCTAAGGCACTGGAGGCTCAAGGTTTCTGAAAACGTCATTCGGACATAGGAGGGCCCACGTTGGGTTTGCTTGCGATTTTTGCTAAGTTTCCAGCCATTTTTCATCTGTAGTGGCTGCCTGATGAGCATCATTAAGCTTGACGGTAGCTAAGAGTCCACTTTCTCAAAGAACCGAGCAAGGTGATGTACTTTGTTGTCGAATTTGGCTTGTTACTCGACTACTGATGAATTTCTCAACCTACGGCCACATATTTTGGAATTTGTGAGCACTGAAGATCACGACAAGCATGAATTTTTGGCAGTAGGTTGGAGTGGCTGTAGACTTAGTTTATATGTGAGAGAATTGGGGGAAGGAACAGGCGCTGTCAAAAATTCTCGTTATTTCCCGGCATGCAATGCAGTTGAAATATTGAAAATGGCGGGAAGGCCCAAATGCACCGGAACAAAAGGCTGTATCTACGCTCAAGAGAAGAATATGAACAAAAAAAATTCATTTCTAAGCTACATGTAGAACAAGGACTGAATTTTGTTATGATGGTTGAAGTTTTGTTTTTCAATTATGCTTTCTTTAAAAACATAAAGGCAAAAAGGGGCATTTTTGACGTTTCTCTTTGACGTTATAAACGGTCATTTTCGTTCTTGTCTAAACTCATTTGGTGAAAATCGCTGTTTCCTGTA
>OX419336.1:15223478-15243478 GCA_948470475.1 Galaxea fascicularis | reverse complement strand
ACTTTTCAGTAAAATATATCAGAATTATATAAAATGGCTTAAAATACCTTCCAAATTGCAAAACTTGTAAACAGAACAGGTATTTTGTACCTTAAACAAGAGTTGTCTGGTGTGATTTGATCCTTAATAGAACCTTTCCAGTTCTCAATGATAAAAAGATTTTAGGGCAACTCAACCAGTTAAAACTGGTTTCAAGGCTTCCTAAACAATAACAAGGCCTGGTTACCTTAGTAAATGCCATCATGTTCACTGAATAGCGTGAAATGGCAGCCAAAAGGCAGAGAGAATTTGTACATTTTTTCAATGAATTTTCGGCAGTTTCTTGCGCGTGAACCACCCTAATGCCACTACACTGACAAATGACTTGGGGATTGAAATTTTCGGTCGTATTTCCGAGGTAATGTAACGTACAAAGTCGGGTTTTTAGCAGAACGTTAGTCATGAAATGAGCATTGGATATTGAGAAGATGGTGCTGATCGAAGGTCCAAGATGCGAGTTTCTAAGGGAATTTCTATGGTGGTGATGCTGTTATTTTGCTGAACAAAGATGGCTGCCATTTCGCTTGGGGATTGCGATTTCGGTGTATATTTTCAATGCAATTCAACGGATCAAGCTACAAATTGGAGGAAAACGAATTTGTTACATGACCATTAATATCCGTGAATGTTGAGCGTACAAGTTCAACAGAACGTTGACACTGTTAGGATTCGTATTTTGTCTTGGAGAGCAAAAGGGAAGTGTGACGGATCGACTGGCTTGACATTTAGGAGGATTTTAGCCACAAGGAGTGCATTATTTTCCAAATATCACTTGTATCCTCAAAGTTAGTTAACTTTATTTATTTCTTACAACTGCTGGTGTTTTAAATTAAACGCGGACAAGAATAATCTGTTGTTTTTAATTTTCACTTGCGCGCTGTTACGCGTTACGTGCCATTTTCTCACATTTTTATATTTTTGGAGAAAAAATTGTTTAAAACATATTGTTCGGACCCAAGCTTATTTTAGCTCAGTGTTTTCCTTAGTTCAAATGCAAGGTTTGGAGAAGGTTTCACAGTCACAGGTTTTTTTTATGCGGAGATATTCAACCAAATGTAATCGCCTCTTGTCACTGAAACGATTTGTACACCTGAAGCATGCTACAGGTCTGGACTGAATAATTGTTGTTGCAGTTTTATTCATATGATCCTTTTGTAGGGTTCCTCCATGCCCAAGGTTAGAGTATGCATTACAATGAAATTGTCAGATGTCTCTGTCTTTTGGTTATTTCAGGCTGTACCAAGTGTTTCTCTAACATCAAACCAGAACCCTTCTTCTTTTCAACCTCCGTTACAAGTGACTTCAGCTCTTCGGCCACACAGTGGTATGATGGCAGGTGTACAACTTCAACCTAGTCAGCCTGCTATGCTCAATAACCAATTCATGTCTGGAGGAATGCAGGGACAATTTTATAATTCTGATCTTTTAGTTCAACCGCAAGCAAGTGAGCAGCCTGTAACTTTAACACTGTCAACACCACCAACTTCCAGTGGAAAGACATCATCAGGATTAATGGTAGATAGAACCCCATTACATCACGGTAGCTAAAGCTTATGCTCACGAGCTTATGACGGAGCAATGTCAAGAAAGGACTGAATTCAACTTCTGATTCTCAATTTGCTGTCCTGCCATTGGCTAACTTGGGTTTTACATCTGAGTTCACCTTAATCACTGTTGCCATGTTGTTTTTGCTGTATCTGCCTAATGACATTTGGCACATCAGACATCACGTTCTGCTATTGCTTTGGAGAGTGATATGATCATGAATAGGAACTTGCAGTATAGAGTTCTAAAGTGATGACGTCACAAAAATAAAATTTTTGAAATTATGGAATATGATGCCATATTCTTATAGAGCATCCTGAAAGACGCCCTCATCCCAAAAATTAGCTTCGAATTGTAATTCCCAGTAGAGATATAAGGGATCAAAGTTTGGTGGCATCCCATACAAACCCTTCAAAATTTGTTTCAGTTCCTTCAGTTTAGAACTGACTCAAAATTAGAGAGATTTATATGGGGCAGTATCAAATTTCAATCCTTTATATTTCGGCTGGGAATTACAATTAAGAGCTAATTTTTGGCAAGGACCTTTTTTAAGGATACTTCATTCAAAAAATAATGGTGCCCGATCCCATAATTTCACAAATTTAATTTTTTGTGACATCACACTTTAGAACTCTATACAGTTAGTGTTAGGAATCATCAGAAAACTGCTGGGTATATGGGTTGGGAAACTATACACCATTGACGTCAAGGTTACCAGATGACTATCTTATAACTTTCCAACACAGAGAGTTTGTGAAAATATGCAGTTATGTGAGAGAACATGAAACTGATGTGTGCAGATGTAATGAAATTAAACCTTCTGTATGTTGAAATAATTAATGTATAGCTCTAAAGTTCACACTGTTTGTAAAACTGCTGGAGATCACTATTTAACAATTAGACCATTAGGTCAATAGCCCATGAGGCGAAGCCGAATGGTTTATTGACCCGTGGCCCTTGAGGGCGAAGGGTCTAATTGTTTTAGTATCACCCAACTAGTTGGACAGAAAAGGCAATAATAAAGTTAGCAAATGCAAGTTGAAGAAATATTTATTTGGGAATAAAGCGAAAGAAAGTGTAACGCTCGATTGCTACTCAAGGACTATTACTAATAGTCCTCTAGTAGCATAGCCAATCAAAATGCAGGATTTGCATTAGTCCACTAGTTGGGTGATACTAAAAAACAGTATGCAATATTGCCAATGTTTCTCTTTCTCTGGTTGATGTATTATTTTGGTAAGTGGTCCTGCAGGAGGTATTTGTAATAACGTACTTCTCCCTGTCTGTGTTTATTATTTTGATTGTAGCTTATAGGTGACATGTAGTGTGGATAGTCACTATACACTGTAGTTACTTCTGTTCTTTTTCCTTCACAGAAATCTGTCAAGTCAACAACATGGTCCAACAGTCCAGTGGACATCAGTCTAGATAATTTAAGTCCAATGAGCCACAAAGACAAACCTGCTCAGCCAAGCATGAATGAATTACACTCAAACCAACAGCAAATGTCTACTGCTTCAATGGGCATCTATGGTTTGCCACAGCAAAGCATGTATTCCATGGGAACTGTTCCGCCCATGGGTATGAAGATGGGTGTTCCAGTGATGGGTATGCCACAGCAAATAAACATGCTCAGTACAAATATGAGTCAGATGACCATGGCTCCTAACATGCCACCAATGATGCAGATGGCCCACAAAGGAATGCCCAGTGGTATGATGCAGCCCAGACCAATTGGACAAGTAACAAGCTTTGGAAACAGTGGATACACAACATATAAGGGCATTAGTTGATGTAAACTGACATGTTGGGCAGTGCATGGCTGTTGGGGTTGAATGAGGTTGTGTTCCACCATTCTTGATTTACTTTACATCAATTCATTATAGTCAGAATCTAAATTAAGAATTAAATAGTTTCACAGCCAGTTTAAAAGTTGGGGGTAACACATTGGCTGGTCCAAAAGGTGATAAAGTAAAGTCTGTGGAGCTTTGGCAAACTAGGAGATCAAACTTAGAAATTGCATAGACAAGTAGAGAGAAATGCTTGGATGATGGAGAAGGGGTGGTTGTTGATATTGAAGGCCCGAAGTCAGCAGCTTTTTAAATATGCTGTAGGGTTAAATTTATAGTTTTTTATCCCGTCTTGACATGCCCTCTCCCCACCTCGACAAAAACAAATCAAATCACGCAAACAATTTTTTTAACATTGAAGCTGTATTCAGAGTAATCATGACAATTGAATAATAATTATTGCAAACTATCAATTTTGATCTGGTTAGATCATGAAGCAAAAATCAAGTCCAAGTTTTTGCTTCTGACAGGTGCCGGTTGTTCCATCGTTGGATAGCGCTATCCACCAGATAAATCTCTATCCAGTGGGGAGGTAATGGGAAAGCTAATTGCACTATCCACTGGTTAGATATTTGTCCAGTGGATAGCGCTATCTAGCCTTTGAACAACTGGGGCCAGGTCTAAAGAAACTAACTGTAAGTTTGAAATGTGTTTGTGTCAATTAATTTGCCTATCTATTAATTTTGCCAATGATGAAGTAACCATTGTTTGTAGTTTTAGTAGTCAGTAGTTTATTCCTAGCTGTGCAATCGTTTTTGTTTTGTGGCTGTTAGGTTGTTGCAGTTTTATTTAGAGCTTATGTTTGATCACCAAGTTTGATGTGACATACAGTATTGATGAATTATCACAAAAATGAGAGTATGAAGGCTTTATTGTAGCTTTAAGTTTAATTGTTTAATAGTAAGGAAATTGAATTGATTCATTCACGTTGCTCAACTTGCATGGTTAATGGAACAAACTTACTAAGCAAATGAACCACCAAGATAGGAGAAGCAAAAAGGGTAAGCACAGATACATTATCTGTGTAAGTCTCGTCATATTACCTGGCAGTTAGTGAAACTGTACTTGTTTATGAGCATTGTAATCAAGGCCTTGAAATATGACTTTACTGCTTCACTTTATCCTTGGCTCTTTTGGTTCCTGTAAATAACTTGTACATGTGCTGACCAACCACCACTGCCACCAAAGTTGCGATTATGAAAACGACCAAATGAAAAAGCACCAATGAGAGTAATGAGAGATAGACAGAAGAGGAGGAACTTCACTTGGTACTTTTGTATGGAATAAACGTAATATATGACAGGATTGTTTTGATCAAGTAACAAAGATTTTAATCTGCATACAATGTAACACAAGTGTCATGCTGCTCTTTCGTGGCTCATAGCCGCAGTGATTTTATTAATCATGCAAATTTTAATTTGGGCAACTGGCCTGTCATCTGTTGGCCTTAAAACGTTCTATGAATTGGGGAAAAAACCTTACGGTGACCCATGTTTGAAGCCTGTGTGTCATTTAGTGAGTAATATTATTTGTTAGTACTTGGGTTAGGTAGATGGAAAAGTTTTTTATTCCGAGTTCTTAACATAATTCAAGGTCTCGGAAAAACGTGTTAAAATTTGTAAAATGAAATGATCCCAACCCAGTTCAACAAGGTTCTTTGTTATCTGATAACATCCTGTGGTGTTATTTTTAGTATTCACATAACTATTTACTCTCATTATGCAATTTTTGCGTCATTCTGGTACAGTCAAATTTCAGGTAGAATTTACTAGTAAAACATGCACTGACGTGCGTGATAGTTATTCATTTTATTTCCATTCCCAACCTTCAATATTTGTATTTTCAAGATATTGGAAGATTTTGTATATGAATTGGTGCTAGTTTATGCTTTACTTTGTGGTTCATCAATATTCTTTGCCTCAGGGAACAATGTTACATTCAATGGTGTGGTGTCGGTAATAAGGTTTAGGTTTTAATAGACAATGGTCATAGGATTCAGTGAAGACAAATTGCTTGTGTGATTAACCAAACATCTCCCTAGTTGAGTCCAGTTTGTTCTATTGCCTGGTTTGGTCAAGGAAGGAATTGGTCAAAGTAAGTTTTTTAAAAATTCATTCAATGATGAAAAGGAAACATAAGTTGTCGATACATGTTTCCCTCACCTGGCACAGTCCTTTTGCCCATTTCATGAATGCTGATTGGAAACTTGTGGTCATGATTGTAATGAAGCAGTTACCATGGCAACCAACCATTAAGTCTCCAAGGAAACTGGACTAAATTTCAAGGGAATATGGTGGTCTTACTACCTGGGGGCTAAATGGTTGGCTCTAATTATTTAGAAACAGTTACTATTGTCTTAAATCGAGGCTTGTCTGTCAAGAGAAGCTATCAGTACCTAGTATTATCCTAAACAAAGTAATTAATCTGTACGACCAGCGTGGTATTGGTTTCGTCCAAGTTCTGTAAAGTTTTCACCAGCATATTGCCGTGTAAATAGCGGACACTTCAAAGAAGTAACTTTGTTTATTGCAACGTTAAGTCGAAAAAAGGGAGATTTTATCTTATTTTTATGTTAAAAAAAATTAAAGATACGATGAACAAACTGTGTAATTTATATGAAAATGTGCTAATTGCCCGTAAGCGTTTCAGTTGGTTTAGTCTGATGTTGCTTCACTGATGTTTAAGTGACCGGTATGTTTATAATTACCATCAAACACAGACAACATCTGCAAAAGTTAAAGCCACCCCTCTTAACAACGATCAACGATATTGCAATCCCCGATGATGAAATTTTTAGTGTTTGAATGATCTCCTTTTATGACAAAAATATAGAAATGGCGTTATCTGCTTACACACGTTTTACCAGGTGACAATTTCGTGAAATTTTATACAAGAACAATATTTTGGACAATACAACGATCGGGGGAAGATGAATTAGTTTTTATTACTGTGCTACACACTTAATAAACAATCCTTTTTTGTAAGGCTTCCACGAAGTGTGTAGCCACATTATTGCACGATCGGATTTATTTGTCCACGAGGGCTGAGCGCCTGTCACGTGGTCTAGTAAGCCACACATGTACGCATTGCGGACCTATTTTTTATAAGGACGTTGAGACTGACTCGATGTAACCAAAATTTTAACAGGCTGGGTCGGTTAAGAACGGCCTTATTTTGTTCATTTGTTTTTATCGTGTTTGAACTTCTGTTCAATGCTTTTTAATAAAACCAAATTCACCAAGAGTTTGTTGGCGCAACATCTTGTTTCGCGACATCAGCTCCAAAATTAGACGTATTTCTCTCTGTTCTTTCTCGGTAAGAGGGGATGATCATCTCTTGTTCACTGTTATTCTTTACTGTTGCTAAAGGAAAATCTTAAAATTCCATTTTTACAGCACATTAAGGCACTTAACTGCTGCAAAAAGTGAGACCACATTAGCCTTTTCCGTCCGCTTGTTCAGGCTATCTAGAAAAGGGCGTTCTTCTGAAAATGAGTAGCGAAGCAGAACGAACAGAATCAGTGCATGGCAGCAGTGTTCCCAGTTATAGTAAGACAGTTTCCTCAATTTCAGTCTCGGGAACGGGCACTAGTCTGAACATAGCTTTTCGTTGGTGCCCACGCACAAATCTGAGCACCGGGCACGGGCACCACCTCCAAGGGTAGTACTCGGGCACCGTTCCCGGGCACGGGAACTTGCCTGAACACGTTTTCATGTGTTCCCACGTTTTTTCCTGTGTTTCCCCACGACGCAGTCACAAAAAAGGCGGCCATATTGCGGAGTACTCAAAAAGATAAACTGGGCACCAAACCTTCTGCACGAGCGTGAACATCCTCGGTCCAGGGCACTGAGGTGTCTAGACAGCGTCCTTTTTAGTGCCCGGGAACGATGCCGCGGAACGGGCATTTAGACTAGACGGGGCCTTAGTTTCGTAGTGCATGACCCCATAAATGTCTCAGAATTTTAAAGTTATTTTTAGAGTGTTTATAGAGAAAAAGAAAAGGGGGAGGGTAGGGTGATTTCAAGGAAAGGTGAGAAAAACGAAGCTTTTAAGATGATTAAAAATTAAATTTGGAGGTTAAAAATTAATGGACGAACGCCAAAACAGTCCGCACTAAACCTGACATACACCCCGTTGTAGTGGACTGTTCGAGTGCTTGTGCATTCCTTATTTTCCCTTTTTAATTTCTTCATCTGTCTTTAACCATCAAAACGGGAAGAATGACATGTTGTTTTATGCTGAATGTTGCAATCACCGTCGCTTCGTCGGCATGTGAAGCTTGCCAGGCACCCTGGCTCCAGTGGTTCGTTCTCAAAATATCTCGAAAAAAGCCATTTGTATTTCAAATCATCGAAAAGACAGTTTTTCAGCACATGCATAGAGACGGATTGTAATGTAATTGCACTACCAGCTGGAGTTTCATTTCCATCGTTTATAAGCGGATTACGAAAACAGAGAGTTCGTTCACCACCAGCATCCTTTGCGTCTGGCTATCTTTAAAAGCGGGAACGGAGAATGTGGGAATAGGAATGGGGAACGGGGAATCTTTAAAAGACGAGGAATCTTTAAAATATGGAATCTTTAAAAGCGGGAATCTTTAAAACACGCTCCACCAACAAGACCCCGTTTGGTCCAAAAAATGACAACGCGGGCTTGTTGGCGGACATGTTTGCCGAATACAGATCAAAATATCCTCTGAGGAAAAAATGCTCGAAATAGTACAGTCAAACCTCGATTATCCGGACTCGTCGGGACCTCGGTAAACAGTCCGGATAATCGAGAGTCCGGATAATCGAAAATATAAATATTAATGAGATAGACATGTAAAAAAAAAAGGTATATAGCAAAGAAAACATCATTTGAATTGTGAAATCTACACAGCCTGTATGTATATATCAGCTGAACGCATTAGAATATTTCTTTGTCTCGTTGCACTCGCGAATTTTGAAAAGCGCACAGGATAATACGCTGTCAGGCCCGTAGCCAGGATTTTTTACGGGTGGGTGCGATCAGTTGATTATACGGACCAACGAGCGCCGGAGGCGCTCTTTACTAGGGGGGTCCGGGGGCATGCCCCCCCGGGAAATTTTGAAAATTAAGTTGTCTGAGACTGCATTTCGTGCGTTTTGAAGGTCAGTATGATAGCAATATAGGTCGCTAAAAGCGAACCTAAAAACGTGGATATTTGTCAAATTTTGAACTTCAAAATTGATTTTTTTTGGCAAAGAGAATGCTTTACGTATGTATTTTACAATGTAGAGAATAACAATGCCAATGTCACTATTTAAAAATAACAAAAATAGAAATAAAGTTGTAAATCCGTATTGTTCACTCGGCTGGCTGCTGATCATCACGATCTTTCAGAAGTGTGCCAAGCTCAAGCCTCCTTGGGTGCATCTTGGCAAACAGATCAACTACTATTATTTTTTTTTTACTATTTATTTTTTTAACAAAAAAGTGGACCTCAGCAGTCTGCGGGGGGGTGCGGGCGCACCCATCGCACCCCCCCTCCCTACGGGCCTACGCTGTTTCAAAAGTCTTTTGAAAGGATTATTGGGCTTTTTGCGACTTTGAGTTGGACAAACGGTGAAAAGTCCAGACTTGCTTGTTTCAAGAGCTCAACTTTTTTGCACTGTAATTCGATTTGAAAGGAGAATCAACTTTCCGTTTAAACATGCTTTTTCGAGGTACATGCCAAGCATTTCTAATTTCAACATTTTGCACTAACTTCGTCTTTCTGTGTACTCACAAATTTCAATTTTTTGCACTGTTTGGGGTTAATTGACATGCACACATTTTTGTTTGTATATTGTTAAGAGAAAAGTAAATCCCACTTTCCCCCCTTTTCTAGTCGAAATGGAGCCTTGGTTTACTGTGCCATTTTCTTTTTGCCCCGCTTGATTAAAACCGAAAATACTTGAGAATTGGTGGGTTAATTTGGCTGTCATCTACTCTGTCGAACTTTGAGACAAACAAAACCCCCGGTAGCGTCATCCGGCGACACTATTCTGGCGGGAATATTGAAGACGCGCTTCGTTTTATCTCTTTGTACACCATGTTGTCTCGTGGAGACAACTTCAAAATCCTTAAGCATTTATGACGAAGAAAAAGCGAGTAAGTCGCTTCGAAGGCCTTCCAGAGTTTAAATGGGCACTTTCACGAAGATTCCTAAATTTTTGGTCCACACCGAATCCTGAAATTAGCAGTAAGGAATGTAACCCATGGATAACATCATGTTTAATCGTCTTAAGCCCGCCGCACACTTGAGGAAAGAGCTGAGCAAAATTCCTCGCGAGGCAGTTAGCTCAGCCGTTTCCTCACGTGTGCGGCAAATTTGCGGTGAGAAATTCGCCTCGCGAGGCGATAAAAAAATATCAAACATGTTTGATATTTTCCTCATCGCCTCGCGAGGCGAATTTGCCGCACACGTGAGGAAACGGCTGAGCTAACTGCCTCGCGAGGAATTTTGCTCAGCTCTTTCCTCAAGTGTGCGGCGGACTTTAATGAGGAATTAGCCTTAATCTGCAAAGAAAATACAAACCACGGCCGTAAATATCGATTTTTGGAAGACGCATATAGACGATTTGAAAAATTTAACCTAAATTTTTCAAATTGTAATCCATTTCCATCCAAGTCATTCGTTGCAAAAAACCCTAGTGAACGGTTTCAGCACACAAATATACCAATTGTTCAGTAATAAAAATGGACCATTATTTCAAGGTTTCCTATCATACAAATACAGATTTTAATTGTTCAAAGAAATGCTTAAATCCGTGACCGTGCCCCTTTAAGTGTAGTGATTTAGGAGAACAAGACAAGAACAGCGGTCCCAGGTTAGACGAGCCAGTTGTTGTAAAGGAATTGCTAGGTTCGTCTTTAGACTTTATCGATGCTTTCACCAAAGAGGCTCGGCTGTTGCGTGACCTAAATCACAATAATATAATAGGATTTAAAGCTGTTTGTCACGAACCAGTTGGGCCACCAGAGTGTCGACAATAAATCTGGTACATTTAGAAGACATGCTGGAAATGCAGATCATTGCTACTGTTGTCGCCGGCCGAAAACGATATTGCAGTCTTTTGATGTTACTTAAAGCCTGTTGTTGTTGTTAGAGTTGTTGTTTAATGATAAATAAAGTTGACATCAAATGCCCAATGACCAAGAAGGCGTTTTCCTGCTTTTAGAGATTCCTCGTTTTAAAGATTCCCGCTTTTAAAGATTCCTCATTTTAAAGATTCCCCGTTTTAAAGATACCCTATTTTAAAGATTCCCCGTTTTAAAGATTTCCACTTTTAAAGATTCCTCGTTTTAAGGATTCCCGCTTTTGAAGATTCCCCATTTTAAAGATTCCCTGTTTTAAGGATTGCTCGTTTTAAAGATTCCCGCTTTTAAAGATTCCCCGTTCCCGTTCTCCATTTCCCATTCTCACATTCCCTATTCTCACATTCCCCTTTCCCGCTTTTAAAGATAGCTGTTTGCGTTTCATTAGGCCCAGTTCAAACGTCGATCTTCACATGTTCCGGATCTAATCCAAATAAAAAAAAATCTATTGTTTTCCCTCATTTGCATTAGATTCGGCACAAGTGAAGTTCGAGGCATATGCTACAACCCAGACGATAGACAATAAGTCAAATTTATCAAAACCGAAAAAGATTTGCGTGACAAATGCGTAACAAATTTGTCACGCAATCTTTTGGGAAACGAATTTCATATATAAAAACGGCAATAGAGGGATTCGGCTAACGTGTTTATATCCTTGTTGCCACCCAATTCAGATCATGTGATGATTCATTTGGGAGGTTACAATTGTTCTGTTTGTTCATACTTCCATGCGATCAGTTGTGTGTGACAAATTGCACAATGGTTACCTCCCAAAATAAATCATCACATGATCTGAATTGGGTGGCAACAAGGATGTAAACACGCTAGGCGAATACGTCTATGTCACATGAACTATTAGAAACTGCACGCAGTCCGCAGTCTACCCTGGGTGCCAGAGGTTATTTTTTTCGTTTGGTTGCGGGAAATTACGCGGCGCGAAGCGCCGAAAGGAAAAAAATAACCTCTGGTCACACGAATAATGAACCTCATTTCCTTGCTGTGCTGTCGCCTGGGAAACTACGCTTTTACTAAGCCAATCGTAGCTCTTGTTTCATGTCGGCTGGGAAACCACGCTTTTCGTAAGCCAATTACAATTGTTGTTTCCTTTGAAGAACCAATCAACGAACTAGTTCAAATTCTGAACTGATTTCTCGCATGGAAATGAGGTTGCGTACTCCGGTGACCATTTTTCTCCTCTGCGCTTTGCGCTTCGTTAACGCGGCTTCGCCGCGAACCATCAGTATCGATAAGAAAAAAATATCCTCTGGAACCCAGGGTATCCGCAGTCCGTAGTAGTGACGCGGTGGACTGCAAACACATGTAATGTACGTACTTACGTAGACTACGTACTTAGGGAGGGGCTACAAGTCCGAGGGGGGGAATTACTACCAGAAATGTTGGGTGGGGGTGTGCAGCAAGTAGTTTCTTCTAAGAAAAATACCCAATTGACGACTAGAGTGCTAAAACCATACCCTATTAAAGACCAAAATATCTAAAATCGATACCCTATTTATGACCAGAACGGCTGAAAAACCCCACGCTTTGGGGCCGCACATACCTATATAGCCCATTAAGGAAGTACTCCCCCCCCGGGGGGGAAGGCTACAAGCAATTACACCTTAGTTTTGAGCCTGATTTAAAGCTGTTTTGGCAAAGGTTTCCACAAGTCATCACATATCATGGCACTAATTTTCAAGCCGTTAAAATGGAAAAGAATGAAACCCCTTAGAGAAAATGCACAACAAAAGAATTCAGATTTACACATTTATTTCGTTACACAGGAAATCGCGTACAAGACTAAAAGACTGAACTTGTTGCTTCTGGCCAGGTAATTAGCTCACTCATAAATTGGACTACGAGTTCGTGATTCAGTGTTACGGCCATCTTTTGACATAAAAACTCGCTACCGATTTTAGAATTGTCACGTACTGATCACACATGAAAACCTACAATAGTCTCCTCTGCAGACCACTCGTGTGCCACAGAATTCAGGTAGTCCACTCACTCACGACTCGTAATTGTTTCTCAAGCACGATCGCCCATTTCTACGGCCCCATTTGTTAAACATTACATGTGTTTGCCGTCCACCGCGTCACCTCGTCACTACTACGGACTGCGGACTGCGTGCAGTTTCTGACGGCCCGAATACATGGTGAATTTCAGCCCGGGCTGAAATTTCAACTCGGTCAACCGCGCTGAAATTTTGTTGCGATTACATGACGAACTTCAGCCCGGGCTGAAATATTCCACTGGAATCGCTTTTCCTTCCTACTAGCAGCAGCCATCTTGTTTCCTGGAAAACAAAATCACTGCGAATGTCCAAGCTCACTATTCAGCCCGGGCTGAAATTCCGTTTCGATAACATGAGATTTTTTCAGATTTCCTGGCCCGTTTGCCCGGGCTGAAAATCCTAGCCCGGTTTGCTCAAACCGGGCTAGGATTTTCAGCCCGGGCTGAATCGCTCTCCATGTAATCAACAATTTGATTTTAAGAGGATTTGTTTCAGAAGCCGCGCTGAAGTTTCAGCCCGGTTAACCGAGCTGAAATTTCAGCCCGGGCTGAAATTCGCCATCATGTGACATTGCCGTTTTTGTAGCTACTGCGCATGCGCGAGTAGCTACAATGCTATCGGAGTCGATTTTGCACTAATGACGTCACAGAGTTTCACCCGCAGTGAAGACTCAGACAAACAAACGACTCGCGCCATGATCCGTTCGAGAATTTTGTATGGCAGGGTTGCGTCGCGTCGGTAAGCTCGCAAATGTGCCTTTAACTACTTTTTCGCGGAAACATGGAATATCCAGCTTGATGTCGAAGAGAAACCTGGGAATTATGTATTAGATCGGCTGATGCTTGGGTTAAAATGCAAAGAGTTGGAAAATAGCGGCGATTTTGTTGTCTCTTAAGATTACACTCGCGGCCGACTCTCAAACGTTAACACCCTGCTTGCGGTTACCCTGCTTTCGCTAGTGTTTTTATCCAATCCTTTGCTAGCAGGGTAAGTCTCGAAATATTTTAGTGCCGAATATTTCATTGGAGCTGTGAATGGCTAAAAGAGAAGCTCTCTTTGTGCCATTCACACCTACAACGCGCGTCGTTTATGGTTTCTTTCGGATGAAAGAAACAAATGACGTTTAGTTGTTTACCTGATTAAAATCCCGGAAAGTCAGCTAAAGACTGTCTACTCTGCGCAATAGTTTGTGTTCTTACGAACTACGCAAATAAATATATGTCAAGGTTTCACGGAAGGCCAAAACAAATTTGTGTCTGTTGATACTGGCATGTTATAAGCTTAACCTTGATAAATATTTGGAAATTCAATGTGATTGCACCCCACAACGAAAGTATGGCTTTTTATTTATTATAATTGAAGCTCGTTCAACGATTTCACCTCGTTGTTGTACCGCTTTCGTTTATTTTTCTCTTCCAAAACATACAAATTTTTGAGCGTCTCAGTCACGTAGGAGGTCGATCTATATTTAGTACTGTCAAGCCTTCTCCCCCTTCATGTCTAGTTTGCGCTTAGGAAAAAGTTTTTGTTTCGTAAACTGGTAATTTTCAGTCTTAAGCACAATTTCGAAAGGGCTTTTTACTTTCAGTAGAACCCACTCGACCACAAGTGCGAATTCGCCGTTAACATTATTTTTATGGTAAAGCATAACGCGAGTTGCGACAGCTTGCGTGACTCGCGTGACTCTTAGCACATGAGATAAAGACTCATGACTGACCATGGGGTTTCCTAGTTTAGCATCCCTCTCACATGTATAAGAAAAAAGATAGGCAGTAGCTACATGCAGTCGTTGACTGTCTATTTTTATATATGGAAATCGTTTCCCAAAAGATTGCGTGACAAATTTGTTACGCATTTGTCACGCAAATCTTTTTCGGTTTTGATAAATTTGACCTATCGTCTACCGTCTATCGTCTGGGTTTTAGCATATGCCGAAGTTCGACGTTTGAACCGGGTCTAATACTTCTTAGGTGGCAAACACTCAAACACCTTTTCGACAAGCTGAACCCATGTGCAAATGAGCGGTGTCAAAGCTAGTAAACAAACACCAACATGCTACATCACGAAATAATGAACACCCGTGACAATAACAAAACTAGCACCTGATTGGTAATAATAAATAATAATAATAATAATAAAAGTATTTATATAGCGCTTATGCTTTGCAGTGCTAAGCGCTTTACAATGCAAAAAAAAAAATCTGGTTAAAAGTTAAAAGTCTAAAAATCATTACATATATATGTACATAATCACAAAATACAAAATAAAAACCTAAGATAGTTCATAAACTCGCTTAAAAAGAAAGGTCTTCAATTTGCATTTGAACTTATTTACATCATCGATCGATCTAATGTCAATAGGCAAATCATTCCAGAGTATTGGGGCAATGACTGAAAAAGCCCTAAAACCGTATGTCTTTAAGTTATAGGGCTTAATAGTAAGACGCCATTTGTCTGAAGATGAGCGGAGGTTCCTCGTAGGTTCATAAACATGGATTAGGTCAACCAAATAATCAGGAGCTAAATTGTTGAGTATCTTAAAACAAATGAGATTAATCTTAAAGATTATTCTTTGCTCCACCGGTAGCCAGTGCAACTCCTTGAGAGTACCACTTATATGATCAAACTTGCTTAAGCAGGCAATCACACGTGCTGCAGCGTTTTTAGTCTGAAATGTCAGCCGTCTCCTGTGGGTTAGGGAGAGGAGACGGCTGACATTTCAGACTACAGCGTTTTGAACACTTTGAAGTTTGTTAATTTCATACTTGGGAAGACCATGTAAAAGCGAGCTGCAGAAATCCAGCTTTGAGTTTACAAATGCGTGCACAAGAACTTCAGCCGTTGTGACATTAATGTATTTACGAATCTTAGCTATATTTCTTAGGTGGTAGAATGCCCCTTTAACTACGTTGTTAATATGACAAGACATCGTCTTTGGTGTCAAGAGTGTTATGATTGTAGTTGGCCTATCCGTTGACGTCGTTCTCGTTTTTGTGTGTAAATTACTCGACTAAAGGCATGCAGATGAATGTAGATGCTTCTAGAGCAAAAGTGTTCACTTAAAAACTGGACCGGACGTCGCAGTGAAATCAACTCTGCTAATACTTCATGCTGCGGTTGTTCCGCAAAGTACCATTTCGTTTCGTTTTGCGAAGTACCGTAAGCCTTTGTTACCCAGTATTTTCGATCGTACGATGAGAAACATGGAGAAACGGACACATCAAATGAGAGCCAGCAAATCGAACCAGGATGTGGGATGAAAGTGTTTTCAAGTATTATCTTGCCTGCAATGATTCTGATTTTGAACCAAATAGAGGCCTATTCAACCCTTGGTGGTCTGCCGAACGACGGATTTCCGGCTATGAGTGAAAATATTAAGAACTCCGTTTCAACCACTACCAAAGTAAGTAAGTAAGTAAAACCTTTATTTAAGTGTCGATTTGTTTAGCCTCATAAGACTAACTGGGGACACTATTTAAGATGCACCTATTGAGAATTAAATATTTACAGGGAAATGATTAAAATTACGGGAAAACTTATATACAAGATATAATTTAAAATTTAAAAATTAAAAAAAAATTTCCTGTTGACTACACAGATTACAGCAATTGCTGTTGTTACTTACTATCTCGTCAAGGTTTAGTTTTCTTATTTCGTTTATGAAGATGCGTAGACTTGGTGAATCCCTCTGATTTTCATTAAGTTTCGACCATAAAAACGGCCCAAGATATCTGAGTGCTTGCCATAACGTATAGTGTCAAAACGTGGTAATACCAAAAAACATTGACTCCCGTAAGAGCTATACATTAGGGGAGCAGGGGTGGCGCAGTGGTGAGAGCGCTCGCCTTCCACCAATGTGGCCCGGGTTCGATTCCCGGCGCTGGCGCCATAAGTGGGTTAAGTTTGTTGTTGGTTCTCTACTCTGCTCCGAGAGGTTTTTCTCCGGGTACTCTGGTTTTCCCCTCTCCCCAAAAACCAATATTTTCAAATTCCAATTCGATCTGGATTCACGGACATGTTTGAACGAGTTCTCTTGAGCTCTTTGGTGTTCCTGGGTAAACAAATTACAATTACAATTATATATATTGGTCACAAAATTAAGTTCAGTTATTATATCATTTTTTTCCTTTTGTTCGGTTTCGCTGTGTCTGGTTTCCTTTCGTTCGGCATGTACTAAAACCAGGAATACCGGAACACCGGAACACCCAGGAACACCGGAACACCCCGGAACACATGCTTCTCTCTAGCGGTTTATCATCCCCTAAATATATAGAAAATCTTGTTTAGAATGTTTCTCCAAAATGCTTCAACCATTTCTTTTCATAAGAAAGGTGATGGATATGGATGATTCATTGTACTTACCGAAAGAACACAATTTAGCCATGTTGGTGATGTTCGCCACGCACTTTAAGAGATGACGGCATTCCTGGTCAGCTGTTGTTCAGTATAAATGTAGATCCGCAATGCATAGTTATAGTTGATACTTAAAGTTACGTACTGGCCGGTTACAAGTCATTGACCTTTTTCGCTTGGTCTTTGTTTACCCATCAAAGACCGCGTGATATTCTCAGGGAAAAAAAATGTATTCATATGCACGCGACTAATTGAAAGTTTCTCAAGACTATGATCACATAGGGGGAGCAGAGCTGGAATGGTGGAGTGGCACTCGTCTCCCACCAATGTGACCCAAGTTCGCTCCCCTGACCCGCCGTCATATCAAGGTAGAGTTTGTTTGTTTTTCTCCGGGTTCTCCGCTTTTCCTCCCTCCACAAAAACCAAGACTTCTAAATTCTAATTCGATCTCACACACGTACACTTTATAACGAGCTGTAGGCTCTTTCGTTATGCGTGGGTAAACAAATTAAATTGATATTTAATTTTTGACAGGGTTCGTAATGGGAAAACAAAACAACACCGTCAAATTCGGTGTTTCGGGATTTTCCGGGCTGTTCCGGGCTGTTCCGGGCTAATCCGGGGTGTTCCGGTGTTCCGAGGTGTTCCAGGTTTTAGTACATGCCGTTTCGTTCGGTTTCTTTTCGTTTCGTTAATTACATAAGCCCTGTTTCGGCTGATCTTAGATTTTCGTCTCCTCATGATCGTAATTTCCGGAAATATTCCGGAGACTTCCGACGATTTCTTGAAGACTTCCGAACGCTACCGAATATGTCCGAAGATGTTCTGATAACTTCCGAACACTTCCGAAGCTATTTCAAGCTTTTCCGATGTCACGTCAAATGATCCGATCACGAGACTCCAGTTCGTTTCCAGTCCCTCAAATGCAAACTGAAACGCGACTGATACAGTTAGGACTCAAACTCGACATGTAAGCGCCGTCTGTTGGAACATTTACGGGGAATATCGCAGGCGTGGGACTCACGCACATCGCGTGAGATTTGGCAAGTACCGTAGAATTCCGAAAGTAACGGCTCACCCGGAAGAAACGCCGCCCCCCCTCCCTCGAAAGTAACGTACAGTTTAAAATTAGTGATCGTGTATGTATAGCGTATAGCGTATGTATAGTGTATGTATATGTATAGCGTATAGTCTGTTTTGTTCACTGTTTGTTCATCTGGTTACGTTACATTGTAGGAATATGTATAAATGTAATGACTTTTAAATTTCATAATACGTGTCCTCTTTGTCTAAGACTGCTTCGAGTTACAAACGTTTTTTATCTATCCGAAAGTAGCGGCCTTTTTTGCCTGCAAAATCCGAAAGTAACGGGGGCCGTTACTTTCGGAATTCTACGGGCATATGATCTCAGGGTTCATCATCTCATCTACCGTGTAGCATGAAAATTTTGCGGGTTCTAATTTTTGCGAATTTTGCGGATTGACCTAGATCCGCAAAAATTAGTTCCCGCAGAAAAAAAAAAACCGCAAAATAAAACCCCGCAAAATTAACTCCCTACAGTCAAATTAAAAACTCTACTTTTAATGGACTTGTGCCACTGGGGCGTTATAAATGGGTGTCGGTAAAACGCCGACTCGGGGCCGGAGTCGGGGCCGGGGTGTTAGCTTAAAAAAGACAAAAACAACATAAAAGTTAAAAAAAAAAATTATAAAATAAAAAAGGAAAACAAATTATAATAAATGAATAAACAAACAAATAAATATCAACCAATACGTTTGTTAAACGACTGCTGGAAGTTAAGCAAGAAGCGATACATAACACATAAGTTTGCTATGGCGCCGGGTACGAAGAACCGCAGTGGAAGAGCAAGAAAGAATACAAGAGGCCTACTTGAGACAACCTGTTCAAGGCCAGTGGATGAGCAAACAAAGCTTTACACGGATTCTCAAAGCACAGCGACAGCGAGTTCACCGAAATATAGTTATACTCCGTTGTATACTGTAAGTAAGTGTGATAATTCGTGGCTAGAACTCATGAACATGACTGTTATTTCGAGTTTCTTCGGCTGGGCGCTGTCTGACGCTTCTAATGCCGTAACGATAACATCAATAAAGTCAAAAGCCATGCATCTTTTGGTAGAAGTCGTTTTCTATTACAAGTAGAACATGGAAATTTATAGGCCAAAAATATATTCTCGCGTTCGCACATCATTTTTTGCACAGTCCCGCATTTGCATCTCTTATATTTGCTTATGTTATATTGGCCTTGTGGAAAAAGCGACCACAGGCAGTACCATCGTTTTAATTGGTTTTACAAGTGGATTTGCAGTGCAGTAAGACCTATTTATTTGTTCTTATCCCACGTCTCACTCCTGTAACGCGGCTTACTTCGACATTCGATCACGTCCACGACGCCGATCAAATTAGAGGTTTCAAATCCTTCAGACACTAAAAACATGAACGGACCACCCCCCTGTAATTGTTTTCCGTCAAACGCTAGCCTTCTTGCAACATTCCTGCCGATATATTTGACTGTAATATGCCGTTCGCCATTCCTTCACATATGAATCGCCATTAACGGCTGATCGCAAAACAACAACAAACGCGCGCAAAGCAGGCCGGTCGACAGAGAGTCTTCGATTTTTTTTTTTTTTTTTTTTATAAAACGCAACACCCCGGCCCCGACTCCGGCCCCGAGTCGGCGTTTTACCGACACCCGTTATAAATTGGACTTAACATAATGCGGTAGTCTGTTACGCAAACGAAACATTGTACAAAGAACAAAAAATATCGAGTGAACAGCAAGTCAGTTCATCAGATTGGCGCGAATGGGTCATCTGAAGACCTCTGAAGGAACACCATTTGCTAGGGCGTCTGTGATGCCGCATTTTTTCCATCCCGGCCTGCACAGATGTTGTTTCAATTCCTGAAACTTCAACTGAACAAGAAAGTGTTATTATTATCGACTGAGTCTGCCTCATTGTGTTACAGTAGGGTATAGTTTTGCATTTTAGTAGGCCGTTCCCGGTTACATCTCAAAGTTTAACACTACATCTTTTGACTCAGGAGCCCATACTCTGACGCTACTGATACTGAAGGAAAA
>OX419336.1:15213478-15218478 GCA_948470475.1 Galaxea fascicularis | reverse complement strand
TCACGCTAAGCCAGCCACTTGCTAGCCTGCGAGAGCATCCGGTTTTTTCGGCTCAAGTTCCAAGTTTCATCGGAGGGAGAGAAGCGACGACCGGAAATACGTCTGCTGGTCGCAGGCTAGCCACTTGCTGAATATTCTTGGTTTTCACGTGACGTCATAAAAAACTAAAATTTAAAAGTAAAGAGACTTTTCCATTTTTAGCTTCATCACGTAAAAGAAATTTTAGAAATGTATCTGCTTGGGTGTTTTCAGCTCGGAAGCTTGCTTTGTTTTGAAAATAGAGCAATTTGAATTTTGCTCACAAGCATGTCACGTACATGAAAACATCAGTTCAGCGTGTTTTTTAGAGGTCTGAAAAGCCAACATCTCAAGAGAAGCGTCTATGTAAATGCTTGCAAGCTCAAAGGACAGAATAAAGCCTTTGAGATAGCCAAAGTAAATTCCAGATGTTTTCACTCGTTTCCGGCTGCCATATTGGAGCCCCTACTTTCAGAGGGACTCCATCATGGCGCGTCCATACTAAACTCTGTAATTTTGAGTGGTACATTTTGCCGAATAACTCGAGTATGATTTATCGCACAGCCCCGAAACTTTGGCATTTTGTTTATTTATTACTCTTCTACAATATCTTAATAACTTAATAACTTAATCTATTGAATGGTTGGTGATTTTGTTTTTTAGCTTACGTGACTGAAAACCAAGAATAGAACAGGTCAGCAGTAGGGGTGGTCACAGCCAGGGTTAGTTGCGTCTCAAACGATTCCCACAGAATCAGTTGTGAAGAGTTGTGAGACGGGGCCTCTGGTTTATCGTCCTGATCCGAGAAGTCTAGAAAGTCTAACCTTTTGCAGATGTCATTGCAAAGGAAGCACTTTCTCTTCAATTATTTAGGGCCTCTTTACATGGAGGGAGGGTGCCCCGGCTAACCGAGTTAGGCCCGTTTCAAACGCCGTGCTAAAGTCGTGCCGAACTAAATTCAATTTGGCTCGACTGTAGCACGACATTGGCACGACTTGGTTTCAAACGTCGAGCTTAATTAAGTCGAGTTAAAAGCTGTTGCTGTAAACATGCGTCAAACCATAACAAACCGGTTTTGCTGACTTTTAAAATGTATTTATAATTTATGAATTCAGTTCGGCACGGCAGTAGCACGCCGTTTGAAACCATGCCGTGCCAAAGTCGGGTAGCACGACAGAGCTTGCCGTGCTGCACGGCAGAGTCGAACTTAATTCTTAAATGGTTTCAAACGCCGTGCTACAGCCGTGCCAAAGTCGAACTTAAATAACGAATTTAGTTCGGCACGACTCTAGCACGGCGTTTGAAACGGGCCTTACCCGGCTAACCGAGCTACCCTGGGAGAGCCAACTTCTCATACGTTTCTTCAGAAAATGCATTGAGGCGTTTTCATGCTAGACAGGGTAACCCGCATTGCCGGGGCACCCTGCCTGCCTTCCCGAGGCACCCTTCTAGCCGGGATATCTTTTTGCCATGTAAATGGTTCTTGCCGGGGCACTCGGCTAGCCGAGGTGAGAAGACCGCTATATTCAAAGTTATATTCCAAGGCAGATTTTAACATTAACTGCCTCTAGTAGCTACGCTCAATTAATAAAGAGCAAAATAATAGCCCTAGACAATGAAAAGCAGCCGTTAGCGGAACGAGTGGTGGAAAAATCATAAAACTTGCCGCCAAAGCCTTTCTTTTGTCCGCCATATTGTTTGCTGTTCTCACGGCCGCTCTAAAAATAGCCCAATGACTATCCCGCTCAGGTGAGTTGCATGTAAAGGCGAGCTATGTTTTAACCCTCCTAGCCGGGTAGCTCGGTTAGCCGGGGCACCCTCCCTCCATGTAAACAGGCCCTTAAAAGACCCTGAGTGTCGGTCCGGCCGGGGGTTGAACCCAGGACCTCCCGCACGGTAGTCTCGCGACATTACCATAACTTCGGTCCGGTGTATTTTTGACAGAGATGGTTTTGGTTTTGCAATCTTCGTTTGATACTCAGTCTGCAATCTGCGGTCTGCATTTTATACCGACCGGAGAAGTAACACAAACCAAACGGGTTCAACCGAACGGCCGGTGAGCCCTTCATTTAAAACCACAGGCTCGACGCGGTGCATTATGATTGGTCTACGTCAAGTAACACGTGATTTTTGTCCAATGAGCAGGAGAGGCGCGAGAAGTCAAATTCTTTTGAAAGTTCGTTTTTTTGTGCCCGTTGGTATTCAGTCGGTCCGTTGGCATTTTCGCGAACAGTAACGTTCATGATTCCTCTGTTACTTTCATGTCTTTTATTCTAGATCCGGCATTGGTATTTTGAGAGTATTGACACCTCCAGTGTTGTGCGTGCAATTATGAGCGAGATTTGCCCGAAAATTGTGGTCATAAAGAGGAATGGAGCAGATGGCCCCCAATTTCCTTTGCGAACCAACGAATGCTTATTCGGACGGTAAGAATTATACCGCGTGAATTGTTAACTTTCAGAAATAAACTTTCATCACAGTCTTGAGAATATTACCAAAGCGAATCAAGCCATTCTTTCGTTATTTCTGATTGTTTTGGGAGGTAAAAATGTAACAACTTTCACTTTGCTGCATAGGAAACCTGAGTGTGACATACGGATTCAGCTCCCAAACGTTTCCCTTGAACACGCTGTTATACAAGTTGATAACGATAAAAAGGTGAGATTACTTCAGGAAATAAAAGACATCTTTTAAATTTGCTTTTAAAAGGATTACGTTCATTCAAATCCATTTTTAAAGACACTCAAGCCTGTGTTTATTAATGACAATTGTTGCCAAGGTCGCCTTGATTTCAAATCACTGGGAGAACTATTTCACTGGAGCTTGTAATGTAAGAAACTTAAGCTTACTTTAGGCTTACGTATAATAGGTAAACGTGATGTAAAATTACTGTCTTTGACTTATGTAAAACTTAACAAATAGTGCAATCTTGAGACGTGTATGCACTTCCATTACTTGCAAAGTTTCAAGAATTGTACCTCAGGCATTTTCCTATCCCTTGCCAGTTGATTTATTTTACATAAATTTTTATCTTCCATAGATAAAAATAAGAAGTCTCAGTTCCAGCAACCTAACTCTTCTGAATGGAAAACCTGTCCATCAAGCCAAGATCCAGCATCTAGATGTGCTAACAATAAGTGATCGCTCCTTCAGATTTGAGTTTCCATTTCCAGTTCAAAAGCAAGTGAACTCACCCACGGTAAATATTTTATTTGTAAGAATACACATATTGATGATGAAACTTAAAAAGTGTAAAAATGTGAAGGGATGTATTTAAATAGTTTACCATATTCTTCACTAACAGCTGCAAAGAATTTTTATGCACGGCATTTTGACAATATTATCTTTTATTCCTCAAATTAGCTTCTGAATCAAGCCTAAAAACTTGAGATCAGCCAAAGAGAAACTAATGAAATTTTCAAACAATATTAATTCTATTGGAATCATTCATGACTCATTTGGATTTAAACAGATGTTTACCTGGAGCTGTAGCTCTGTCATGATACTGTTAGTCTGTAATGTGGGGAGGCCACATGCTGCATTTTGCTCCCATAACTTATTTGTTTTTTGTTTGTTAATGATCTCTAACATCTAACTGTCATCAAAGGTTATAAGCCAGGTGCCAGATTCACAAAAGCCCTTTTACATTCAGATGTATGTCCTAAGTATTGTTTTCTAGTATATCAGAACAATGGGCTATTGTGAGAAAACAATACTTACGCCTAGTTTCCATATGATCGCTGAGACTGCTGAAAAACGTGTTCAGCGATCATATGGGAACGCCTTGGTCTGCTACTGAAGCGCTCGTAGCAACTGCGATAGCTGCAATCACTGAGATAAAAAAAATTTCTATCTCGGCGATCGTGACGATTGCAACAATCAAACTTTCCCAAATGGCCTTTATTTCGGCGGACATGCAAATTATTTCGATCGCTGAATTTTGGTTTTTGCTGCGATCGCAGCGACTGCAATGATCGCGGCAATCATAGTGATCATATGGAAACCAGGCATTAGAGGACATCTTACTTAGGAGGGCATCATGAATCTGTCCCCAAAACGGCTTTAGATTTCAGTCCTAAATAGTATCCCTGAAATGCCAAATTGGAGTACTATTCTCAGGCCACTTGCATCTTTTCAAAGCCGTCCTTTACTTGTAGTCTTTGTTCAGCAAGATGTATTCATTATTTTTTACTGTGTTTTGGTCAGATGTCCTAAAATTGTATCTACTGTATAATAAATATTTTTCTGGTGTGTAACCTTTTTTCTGGCTCACCAGTGACATAAAGTTATTGAGGTTTCACTTGCATATTAAGTAAAAATTATGTTTGTTTATTTGAAAGACCTTTAAGGTGATTCCACCAAAAAAGAAGGAGTACTATAAAAAAATTTCTCAAACTTCGTCCAGTTGGTAATTGTAAATGTGGTCAGATGCTTTTTTAATTAGTACTTCTTCTTCTTATTGTTTACTTATTATTTGGTAAGAAAATTTGTTTGGACATAATGTCCGACCAAAGCTGAGATTTCCTCAGACATGGGTGATTTTAGTCGGACAGTGTCCGATGACCGACAGTTACTCTTGCTTTCCAGCTGTGTTGTGCTAAAAAGAAGCCATTTACAAAAGTCTGTATGGGAAGTCAATGGTCGTTCAAATGGCATAAAATGTCATGTCCTGTGAATAAAATTGACTAACCTTGTTGCCATGTTGTATTCTTTGTTGTTTGCCAGTGTCTCAGGCCATTTTGAAGCGTTTTGAAGAGATTCTGATTCTTTGATTCTGTGGAGGAATTGAGGCTGGAGGTTATTTTGCATTGGAATTTTTTTGCCTCAAGCGAAGGCCACTCCAGGTCACCTGTGTTTTGCCTTGTCTTTCTCTTAGCAGTAGAACATGAAAACACCAAAAAATCACTGAAAACGCTTTAAAACTACCTGAGATGCTGGCAAACAACAAAGAATACAGCACAGCAACAAGGTAAGTCAATTTT
>OX419336.1:15190978-15208478 GCA_948470475.1 Galaxea fascicularis | reverse complement strand
ATGTAGAACAAAATAAGGGAAGTGCTGATGTGCAGTTTGGAACTGAAAAAGAGTCTGGAGATGGGGACAACACCAGAAGGTGCTCTAAACGCGTTTCATTTGGGCCGGTTTTGAGTCCAGAGCAATTTGACAAAGATTTGCCCCCTGCTACCCCAGTGAGACGTGGAGCTACACCTAAGCGACCTTCCATTTGTTGTCGCAATCCAGATGTCAAAAACCGGAGATCAGTAGCTGCTTCACCAGATGCAGAATCCATTAAAGAAGAAGTGTTTGATGACAAAGTCTTATTAGGGGTACAAGAAGAGCTACATGAAAACGAAAAACTTGATGAGAAGCCTTCCACTTCTAAAGAATCGGAAAAGTCAGAGATAAAGAGGTCTACCCAGCAGATAACTACCCCCAATGGAAGTAGAAGATCATCTTTGAGGCTAGCAGAAAAAAGCCCTACCTTGCCAGAGCCTCAGTCACTTCCACAAACTGTCCCACCTGATGTTTCTGTAGAAGACGAAGATGAGACTGTCTTGGACAGTGATGACTATACTTCCGATGAGGAAAATGAACCAGAGATGTGTAATGGAGAATCTAGTTTGTCTACCGGTATTGACACAAAGTCCATAAAAAGAAAAATCCTTACTCCCCTAAGGAAAGAGATTTTAAAAGGAATCCAGCTTAAAAAGATCAAGAACAAGATTGCCACGCCCTTAAGAAAGGAGATTGCAAATGGAATCTCGCTTAGACAGACCAAGAAGAAAATAGCCACACCTTTGAGGAAGGAAATTGCAGATGGTGTTGAGCTTAGACAGACCAGGAAGAAGATGGCCTCTCCCTTGAGGAAAGAGATTGCAGATGGTGTTGAGCTTAGACAGACCAGGAAGAAAATGGCCACTCCCATGAGGAAAGAGATTACAGATGGTGTTGAGCTTAGACAGACCAGGAAGAAAATGGCCACTCCCTTGAAGAAAGAGATTGCAGATGGTGTTGAGCTTAGACAGACCAGGAAAAAAATGGCCACTCCCATGAGGAAAGAGATTACAGATGGTGTTGAGCTTAGACAGACCAGGAAGAAGATGGCCACTCCCTTGAGGAAAGAGATTGCAGATGGTGTTGAGCTTAGACAGACCAGGAAGAAGATGGCCACTCCCTTGAGGAAAGAGATTGCAGATGGTGTTGAGCTTAGACAGACCAGGAAGAAGATTGCTACTCCCTTAAGAAAAGATATTGCATATGGAATCAAGCTTAGAAAGACCAGGAAGAAGATGGCCACTCCCCTGAGGAGGGAGATTGCAGATGGTGTTGAGCTTAGACAGACCAGGAAGAAGATGGCCACTCCGTTGAGGAAAGAGATTGAAGGTGGTGTTGAACTAAAACAGAGCAGGAAGAAAATGGCTACTCCCTTGAGGAAAGCGATTGCAGATGGTGTTGAGCTTAGACAGACCAGGAAGAAGATGGCCACTCCCTTGAGGAAAGAGATTGCAGATGGTGTTGAACTAAAACAGACCAGGAAGAAGATGGCCACTCCCCTGAGTAAAGAGATTGCAGATGGTGTTGAGCTTCGACAGACCATAAAGAAAATGGCTTCTCCTTTGAGGAAAGAGATTGCAGATGGTGTTAAGCTTAGACAGACCAAGAATAAGATGGCCTCCCCTTTGAGGAAAGAGATTGCAGTTGGCATTGAGCTTAGACAGACCAGAAAGGAGATGGCTACTCCCATGACGAAAGAGATTTCAGATGGTGTGGAGCTTAAACAGTGCAGGAAAAAGATGGCCACTCCCTTGACGAAAGACAGCGCTGATGGTGTTGAGCTTCGACAGACCAGAAAGAAAATGGTTTCTCCTTTGAGGAAAGAGATTGCAGATGGTGTTGAGCTTAGACAGACCAAGAATAAGATGGCTTCCCCTTTGAGGAAAGAGATTGCAGTTGGCATTGAGCTTAGACATTCCAAAACGAAGATGGCTTCTCCTTTGAGGAAAGAGATTGCAGATGGAATCTCGTTCACACAGACTAAGAAGAAGATGGCCACTCCGCTGCGGAAAGAAATTGTAGATGGAATCTCGCTCAGACAGGCCAAAGAGAAGATGAGCACACCTCTGGAACTACTGGGAAAGGATATTGTCAAGCTCGGAAAGACGGCGCAAACAATGCCGGTGGATCTCCAAATTGAAATTGTCAAAGGAAAGAAGTTAAAGTCAACGAAAAAGAGTTTGCCTTCCCCGCTTAAGAAAGCTATAAAGAGTAGCACTTCTCGAAGGAATGCCAAGAAGAGCCTGCTAACGCCAATCGAAAAGCGAGTGGAGGAGCTAACAACCTTAAAAGAGATAACCAGGTCAAAAAAAAGAAGGAGTGAGGATAATATTTCCGCCAATGAACCGAAGCGGATGAAACGTTCACACTCAGGTGGAGTAGATAGTCAAGTAAGACCAATCTTGAAGACTCCCCTTAGAAAAGCCATCACCATGGGAACCAAGCTACGCCCAACTCGTCACCGTTTGGCTACGCCAGTTCGTAGTCAGATCCACTTGAAGCCCACTCTGCGAGTTGTCCGTCGAAAGTCCACAGCTGGCAAAAGTGCCAAGAAGGCGGTTCCAAGGAAACCCACGTATGCCGAGATTGTTAAAAGACCAAAGAAGAGTGCATTTGCGAAGGTAAGAACTGAAATCAGCTTAATAGACCTTTTTACCGATACGGCGGCCATCCTGAATTCCGAGGAGATTATGGGATACCCAGGGGGCAGATGAGAAATAATTATAAAGAATACTGTGGCGTGGTAACTTTTAACAATAATTTTTCGCTAACCATAGGAACAACTGCCAAATACCGTGACAGTAAGATGTAACGCTTGTTATATTTGTTATGGAATATGAGAGACAAGCAGTAAAAATTTATCCTGAAAACTGTGTATACGATAAATTTTCCAGCGATTACCCCTTCGGCAGCCCATATATTCTCAGTCAAAACAATAGAATTCAAGATGGCCGCCGAATCGGTAAAAAGGTCTATTTCAATAGGTCGGCACTTATTTCCATCTCTCAAACTGACATTTTGAGCCCACGGTGGAGTGAGCACCCATACCAAACCATGTTGTAACTGCCCAGCGGTATATCTTCGAAGTCAGTTTGAGAGATGGAAACAAGTGCCAACCATTTCAATCACAGGCCAACAGTCTTTCAGCCATTTTGAATTCTTTCGTAGATACCGTTTTCGTTGACAACTTGCATAACAATTTTGCTGTACTAAACACCGGCTTGTGTTTACGTTGTGAAATAAAAAATGTGTTTGCTCATTTCAAACACCTTTGAAAGTGAGTAATAATGGCATTTTCTTTTTTGAAAGATCGTTCACTCCCGGAAGCAGAACTGTTGCCGTGGCAACATTACAGTGAGTACATTTGGTACCTTACATGATGTACATTACTAGTGCCAAGTTTGAATGGCATCACTTCTCTTAGTTAAACCATTGGTGACGTCATAAATGTTAAAGCAAAAATTTTAATACCGCGGGATATCTTTCAATGAAAGAAGTGAACGAATTTTTTCTCAGCACTTCCAATGTCCTTTGAAACAAACAAAAATAATATTTTTAATTTATAGACACTTAAACAACTGAGTAGGTCATCCAAATTTATAAGTGTTTTTCGAGAGGAAGACTAACTTCGAAGCAAATGTGGAAACAACATCTCGGAAAACCTTCGATCTGTTGTTCAGTTATAAAACGGATTCTCTTTCTCCACAGGGATAAAATGGCCTACCACTTCCAAATGCTGGTGAAATTTTCAAAATAGCAATTGTACACAATTCTTGTTGTGAAAACACGGTTAATGTCTGGTGATTATACCCTCTTATCTCTAACTTAAAACGGTCATTTTGTTCTGTGTAGGTGGAATCTTCATCTTTCACGATCGCTGCTACTGCTGTAAGTACATCAGGTAAGCAATCAGGAGCAGGGTTAACGGAAAAGTCGTACTGCTCCTTCATTTCGAAACGAAAACTTGCAGAACGCCAGCAAAACATTTTCAAAGAGAAATGAGACAGATTGAAATGTTGTTGACACGAGATCCACCGGAAAGCTTGAGGTTCATATGTGAACTATTTCCCGTTTTCTCGCCCAGGAAAGGGGTGTAAATGGACCCCGGTTTGCCGGAATTTCTGGCAGATTTCTACTGTCGCATAACTTTTACGTGCTTAAATAAAATAGACAGTGTATAGCAGGTCGCGCGCGAACGTAAAAGTGGAACCTTGCTCGACTTTTATGTTTACGCGCGACCTTTCATACATCGTCTTCTATTTTATTTACGCACACTCATAAAAATAACGCGACAGTGGTAATCCACCTTTAGGGAAACCTGTGCAGTAAGTCAAATCGTTCAAAGGGATGCGTCAATTTTTCAGATTTAATGGAACCATTAGGTTTCGTCATTACATTTTCACGTTCTCAGGATATGCTTCACCTTAAAATCCAGAACATTTTTTTTGTGTTAAGTGAGTTTTTAACGGCTTCAATTTTATCCTAGGAACACTTCACAACAACGCAAAGCCAACAGATAGCCACAAGAGCAACAGCTATATTGAAAAGAATACTCCAAGAAAAAGCCCCAGTTCGATGTCAAGTCCTGTGCGAGGTGCGAACGACGTCAAGACTCGAGCAACTCCACTGGACTTGAAAGGTGTATCGCAAATGTTTGAAACATCATCTGTGGCTCATTTAAATGCTGGGGGATCTTCCAAGAAAAAGAAGTCTGGAAACTGGCTATCTAGTCTAGCGAAAGCGACTCATGGCCCACGCAGACGTGGCACCCCTGTGGTAGACCTCATTGGAATTTCTGAGATGTTTTCAACACCACCACCCGTCAATAGAATCAAATCAAGTACACCCACTGAAGAGAGCGCTGTGACAGTAAGTTCTGACGAACAAGAACTGCAGATGACAGCTACCTTGGAACCCACCAAAACGCCTTCATTAAGGAAACCTACAAACTCTGACGAACAGGAACTGTACATGACAACTGCCTTAGAACCCACCAAAACGCCTTCATTAAGAAAACCTGCAAACTCTGACGAAGAAGAACTGCAGATGACAGCTGCCTTAGAACCAACCAAAACGCCTTCATTAAGGAAACCTGCAAACTCTGACGAACAAGAACAGCAGATGACAGCTGCCATAGAACCCAACAAAACGCCTTCATTAAGAAAACCTGCAAACTCTGACGAAGAAGAACTGCAGATGACAGCTGCCTTAGAACCAACCAAAACGCCTTCATTAAGGAAACCTGCAAACTCTGACGAACAAGAACAGCAGATGACAGCTGCCATAGAACCCAACAAAACGCCTTCATTAAGAAAACCTGCAAACTCTGACGAAGAAGAACTGCAGATGACAGCTGCCTTAGAACCAACCAAAACGCGTTCATTAAGGAAACCTGCAAACTCTGACGAACAAGAACAGCAGATGACAGCTGCCATAAAACCCAACAAAACGCCTTCATTAAGAAAACCTGCAAACTCTGACGAAGAAGAACTGCAGATGACAGCTGCCTTAGAACCAACCAAAACGCCTTCATTAAGGAAACCTGCAAACTCTGACGAACAAGAACAGCAGATGACAGCTGCCATAGAACCCACCAAAACGCCTTCATTAAGGAAACCTGCAAACTCTGACGAAGAAGAACTGCAGATGACAGCTGCCTTAGAACCAACCAAAACGCGTTCATTAAGGAAACCTGCAAACTCTGAAGAACAAGAACAGCAGATGACAGCTGCCTTAGAACGAACCAAAACGCTCTCATTAAGGAAACCTGCAAAAACACCCGTACCCACCACTCCACTAGCTTCGCTTCAGGTCGTACTAAGTGAAACGCCCTCCCTTCGTTCTGCAGCTCAAGAGCTTGTATCAATCCAAGCTGTGCCTCCGGTCGGAATTTCCAGAACCCCGTCTCTTCGGTCTGCCAAGAAACAGTCCTCTGTAGTGACCGATGAATGTCCCAGTAAACAACAAATGGAATTTGTGCCGCCAATACAACCGAGTAAAACTCCATCCATACGATCTTCAGATGGTGTAAGAGCAGTTTCAAGAAGGAGCGTTGGAAATCCAGGAAAGCGAAAGAGTTTGGGACTTGCAGGTATTAAGCGCCTGATGAAATCACCAAAACAAAGACATGCATCCGAGAATTATGAAGATTTATTTGTACCCAGCATATTCGCGTCGCCGAAGCCACAACCGAGACGCTATTCCTGGAAAAGTGAAGGTTTAAATGGAGTGGCAAGAACTCCAAATGACAAGGATGTGGTGGCGGCTACGACGAGCCCTAAGCTCGATGGAATAAAGGAAATGATGCAGGCAAAGGATCCCACAAGTCCTAATTTTGTTGGCCTTAGGATCCTAATGAAGTCACCAAAACCTTCAGAGATTTTTGATCCTGAAGACCATTTCGCCTCAGAGCTATTTGCTTCTCCTGAAGGAGCATCGTCTCCAGAGAAAGATTCATCCAACATGGTTGCGATACCGGTGATCGACATAGTTTCCCCGGAGAGCCAAGCAAGTGTCGTAAATAAACAGGTCAACAACGATAGCGAATCCACAGCGAGAGTGACGAGAACAAAGCGAAGCGCGCCAAAGGGTTTGAATGAGCCACTACCCAAAAGAGCTCGCCGTACGCGTTCGACAGTCAACCAGGAAGATGAAAGTACAGTTAAGACCCCTTCCAATCCCAAAGCAGCAGAGAAAAAGCCGACCTTGAGAAGTAAGAGGAATTCAGCAGCTATTCCACCGACCACGCCAAAGCCATTTGCTTTTAAACGCACACAGCTTGATCCCATCATTGAAGCTCTATCCCCCTCACCTATCGAGAGCAATTGCTCCTCTTCGTCAATCAGCATGGGGGAGGAGGAAGCATTGCAGGCTCAAAGACCAACCAGAAATGCCAATAATCACATGAAAACACAGGCAAAACCACTTTTGCAAAGTTCTGGACGTGGCAAGCGCGATCAAAGTGGAGGGCGTGTTACTTCTGATGCAGTAAAAGCGACAGGTATGCGCAGGACTACGAAGAATACGTCTAAAGCAGAGGGTAAAGCGATTATCGCTGAGGCGAAAGTGCATAAAATGCGTTCGACACGAAGCACTCGAGTCCAGCAGGCATCTTCCCTGCACTGTATGTCTGTTGAAGAGCTACCGTCTGCAGCGAAGACCAGAGTTACCGGTAGCCGTAGGACCAAAGGCTCTCATCCTGAAAACCCTGTTGATGACTCCACCATCAGTATTATAACCAGGCGGTCTCGACGTGCTGCCAAGAATGTCCAAGAAGTAGAATCTGTCTTGGAGAACACAACGGAAGACAACTTCAAAATAAAGGCAACACGAAAAAAGAGAAGCAGTCGTGCTGTCAGAGTTATCTTAGATGACACAGAAAAAACCAATATAGAGAGTTCACTTTCAGAGGAGACCAAACCAACGAGTAGCACAACAAGTCAAGACAAACATGAAGAAAGTGACAGTTCCAGGACTACTAGAAAAACGAGGAGCAGTCGTAACATTAAGATCACCTTAGAAGAGGAAGGAAAAACTCAGCTCGAAAGTTTGGGGGTCACTAAATCAACCCGAAGAACACGTAGCCAGGATACGGTCGGATTGAGAGACGTTTCCGAGACAGCAAGAAACACACGAAGCGATCCTGTTGAGGAGATCACTTCAGAAGCGCAACAGAATTGCCTTTTGGAGGAGACCAAATCCACGCGGAAAACACGAAGTAAAGACACTCTCGAAAATACTGGTAATTTCAAGACTGCAAGAAAAACAAGAGGTAGTCAAGCTGAGAAGTCCACCTCGATACACGATCAAAGGAAAGTCGAAGACAACTTCAACAATAATGAAAATTTTAAGGCAACGAAGACGACACGAAGCAGTCGTGCTGATAAGATCACACCAGAGAGGGATGAAACAGTTGGGCAAAAGGATTCCTGTTTGGAGGAGTCCAAATCAACTCGAAGCAAGCGCAGTAAGGACACCTTTGGGGAGGGTGACAGTTCCAAGGCAACAAGGAAAACGCGAAGTAACCTTGCCACGAACCCTATCCCAGATGAAGGTAAAAGTGAGCTGGAAAAGAATTCTGTGGTGAGTGTTCGAGCAAAAAGCCTGCGCAATGGAAAAGCTGGTCTTCGAGTGACTAGGTCGACCAGAAATATAAAACCAGCGGGAAATCAAGAAGAGGATAATATGATTACTCTTCCTGCCACACGAGGTACAAAAAGAAAACTTCAAGAGGAGACTGCGCCAGAACCTAAGAAGACGTCACGCTGTAGCGCTCGGATCCAGACAAGATCAGGATCCAGGAAGTAGGGCGGACAGATCAAGCGATCAACCACTGAGTAACTTGACACAGCAAACATGAAAACACGACTTTTCATATTGTAACATAGCTCATGAAACACTGCAAAACAAGCAATATAAACAAGCGACAAAGTCTGTAAAAATGAAAAATAGACTGTCACTGGATTTCCATGAAATTTGAACGTTCGGTGTCGTAGGGTCGTGTCGTTAGTTTTTAAGCTGAAACGTTTTTTACAAGCTTAGTTTTTTGGTTCTGTTTTGAGAATCATTTTAGGCTATTGTAGTTTGAGCGTCTGTAGAGACTGACCTGTGTCCAACTAGAGTTTTCCTTTTCAGCCTATCCCTCTGGAGATAAAAGTTATGTACAACAGTTTTAACGTCATTTTATAGATCTGTTGGGGCCAATAATGCATTTGATCTCTTATAAATTTTACCTTTGTCAAGTTTACATTGATGGTGGATAGTGTGTATCTTTATTACTGATTTGAACCCTCCCAAGTCTTAAACGATTAGGCATCGTCGAGAATAACTGATAAATCTACTGAAATGAAGTGAATCGACGTAATTAGGCTACTTAATGTTTAGTGTTTTTTTTTTTAGTTGACATTCATACTCAATACGTATTTATATACAAACACCGCATTTGACTTTGACCGAGAAACTGAAAATGGCACCATTGAAGTGTGAGGTTTCTTGTGCCTAGAATATCCTAAGAGTTGCTCATTGTATATACCTGTGAGGGCTTACAATTAAAAGCTGTAATCGTACGTTACGCTTGGTTTATTTATGAATGCGATGTCGGCTTACATAAAGTCGAATAACTGAAATGCAATTTTAGATTGTAGTCTAACATTCTTTTTCGTTTGATGTTTCTCCTCCAAGACTAGCGCCCAATGCTTTAATCTTTGTCCGTCGGGATCTTGGCTCATCTGAAAGAAGACAAAAAGGAGCTTCAAATTTGTGCAACAACAATCGCTCTGTGCGTGAGATTTACATTTTGGTCTTCTGTAAAATAACGTGAAATGACCGAATTGTAATTTTTTTTTCCGTGAACACTGGCACACGCACGACGCTAAATTTTTCTTTCTCTATTCTTACTTTTATTTTTTCTTTCGGTTGCGTCTAAATTCCTTGTGGACCTCTGAGGTAGATGCATTAAAAATTTCAGTTGCAGTTTCGCACCAAAATTCTTCGACCTGTTACTGTGAAAACCGTGAACACTAGAAATATGTATGGAATGTTGTGTTGCAAATGAAAACCACTCAAATACAAGATAACTAAACGCAAACTGCAACGTCAATCGTCAATGTTTTCTTTAAAGGACCACGCTCAACCATGAGCCATTGCGCGCGAGCGCTTTCATCGGCGCCATCTTCTGTATGACAGGAAATACGATTCTGCGATAGGTGAACTTCCATCTGGCTCCATCGGCCGTATTATCTGCTTACGTTAGTTGTGGTATTTGTGAATAGCTTTTTTACAATTCAATTCGCGGATTTGTATAGTTATTTCTTCGTTATTATCGTATGAAGTTCTGAATGAAGCCGCCAGTTGAAAAGAGGTCGCCGGCCGAGGCCAGAGGACCGACATATTGTTTGGCTTTCCTACATTTAAGCTATGGAACGACAGGAAACAAGTTTCTGGGTTCGCAAATAATTCAAACAGCGAAATTTGCTTAGGTCCTGCATGGATTTATGCTCAGTCGTATGCAGGATTCATCCGCCATTTATAACCCGATTTCATGTAAGTGCTTATCAGTTTGTATTATCACTTGGCTTTCTTATTCTGTAATAATTACTGTTGTCAAGTGTTGTAAAACCCAATAAAACATAGCCCTGCGACTTTGTGTCGCTCAAATGCACTGCTTGGAGGAGGTTGACGTTGATTTATCACAACTTCTTTATTATTGTTACACCGCTTTGAAATGCTGCCACATACACAACTCGCCGAGTATCTCAAACCGGCATCTCTGCGCACACATCCCCGATATTTTCCTGTTTTTCGACTGCATGTATTCTTGCACTGGCAGATCTATACAGAGTGGAGAGCAACGCAAATTCTTAGTCGTTTATATCCAACAAATCGCTAACCAAAACTCGACATACGCGCTCCTTCATTCATTGCATCTCACCACTCTGCTTGGAAGAGTTTGAGAAGGCCCCGCTTCCTCGTGATCAGTGCTCTATGGGCGAGCTATAGGAGAGCTGTAACGGTTAACAGGTCTTTTTTCATAACCCAAATCACTATTGTCGCCAGTAACATCGAAGGAACTTTCCTCCTGTCCTTCGATCGTTCGATTTTTCTCCCACCTGTTCTTATGAGTCTTACGGGACGGCCGATTTCCCGGATGATAACATCAACAGAGGCGTGCAATGATTTTTGGTTGATCGTGGCCCTTTAAGCGGTTTCATCACGCGTTTGATTGGAAAAAGAACAATAAACATTCTCAGCGTTAACGGTTGTGAGTTTCACAGTAACTCCCCCCCCCCCTCCCCAATGACAAGACTCGTCAACCTCGTTCCCTTCCCTCTCGCTCCAGGGGAAGGGAAGAGGAGAGACCCTGGGAACGAGGTTGAAGACTCGTACTTTTGGACATAAACAAATTTTGTAGTTGTAGAGCCAGCATGACTTCTTTTACTCACCCATATAATCAAGACCAAGGAATGTCATCAACTGCGCTGCTTCATTTTCCTCCCATGCTGTCCAATTTTCTTCGGAAACGGAAGTCAAGAAATCCTGCATACAAGGAAAATTCAGCTTTGTTTCTATCTGCAGCTTAGACCCACGAAACACTTCAACACTCTTCACTAGCTCACACTCCAAAGGGAATATTAATCAACTTCTGATAAATAACGTCTGCGAATTATTGCCCAAATTCTCACTATCTACTCCGATATAAGAACCCTCTGTGATTGGCCTGTGTACAAAGTTATTGTTTGATTACTGATGGCTAGCCTTCCCTAAAAAATTTAAACGTAACAAGTAACGAAAAGAACCTGGCCGAGCACTGTCGACACTCGTGAAGGTTACAACTTACTTGAAGCTTTTCTGTGTGAAGGACACATTTTTGATTTTCAAGATTTTCGCAACAGAGAGTGAGCAAGCAGGCAGCAGTAGATCTTCTCTTGGAGAAAAAAAGAAGGTAGACCAAGCTAGTTGAGGAAAGTTGTCGGTTCAGTTTTAAGTGCAGAGCTTTGGAGGACAATTTAAAGGGCGTGTCTTGTAATGAGTGATGTCGTTTTCAGTTCCAAAGTTATTGATAAGAGCTAGTTATTAGTAACACCTACATGAAAATAAGACTATTGCTCAATCCATTCTTTGTTGTATTTCACCGTGAAATACGGGTTGGAAAAATTGGGGAAACCAGACGCCATGATCAGGTCGTAAAGCGTCGTCTGAGGGCAACTGATACAACAGGAATCGAAGCAGCGATCGAGGGAAGAGACTGCTATTAGGACGCTTCGCCGTGTTACTTTGCCTGTTTTAGCTTTCTTGAGATCACGTCTCGTGTGTAGGAAACTTGCTGATGGACTGACTGGTAATTAGCCTGCGAGCGCAGACGTATTTCCGGTTGTCGCTTCTCTTCGCCCGGAAAGTAACGTCTGCGAAAACGACTCCACAAACGATTTCCATGACGTCAATCCTTTTGTTTTCTGGTTGACCAATTACTTTCCGGGCGAAGAGAAACGACAACTGGAAATACGTCTGTGCTCGCAGGCTAACTGGTAATGAAACCTTATTATTTTCTGGCAAGCACTATCGACAGATGTAGGAAGAGAGACTCATGTCTAGCAATTTTTAATTAAAAAGCCTCTCACGATCAAGAACTGAAGGAATGTTTTCTGGTAATGCCTTTGGGCCAAACAAAGTCAATGCTTGATTCCTTACAATAATATCTTCATCAAATGTTCAACAATTACCCGAGTCGCTACTCTGAAATTCAGTTATTTAAGTTATTACTCGGTTTGCTCGCTGGTTCACTTTTACTTCCGATTTTAATGTCATTGTGTTTAGCAGCCAATAGGAATTGGATCTGAAATCCAATATTGGCCAGAGGTCCCGATATCTCACGCATGTCAAAAAGGGTCAAGACCTCTGGGGATGAGATTGGTAGACTGAAGGAAGTGATATACACTGTAGAGAAAATCCTGTACAAGCAATGAGTGAAAAAAAAAGACATAAAAGGTGAACATCCCACACCACCTCCCTTATTACTTTTCGAACGGTCTGTCCGTCCATTACCAAGTCTTTACGTCTCTGTGGCAATAGGGAGTTTAACAACGAGGGCGGCAACGGCAACGAGAACGCCACATTTCTTTGCCGTCCTCTAAACAGAGATGGAACCGTGAGTATATGACGGCAAGTTTTTCATTCTTTTCCCTTCCATTAAGTCTTTAATGAATTTACTCCAAAAACAGCGGTAAGAACTATACTAGGAGTAAATTAACAACGTTCACAGTAATTTAGACCCTGGACAACTCACCAGCATTTTTCATGGAATTGGAATAATCGCTTAAGAGTTACAAAAACGAGAAGTTATACTTTGAAGTGATGTTTTCGTTGTCGTCCCCGCTAATGGCGATAGGGGGGGGGGGGTGGGAGCAAAACGAACGTCGGACGGGTAAGAAGAAGGGTTCAGTTGAACTCGTACTGGTTAAAAACTGAATACAATTTAACTATGTGTTTTTTCTTACCAGAGCGGAGTAACCAGGTTCAGTTGTTCTTAAAATCTCTGTAAGTTTGTCGATCAGCCCATAAAATCTGAAGAAAGGCCGGTACGAGACTAAGTCAGTCCACAAGGCAAATTTGAAAAAGGAATGCTCCATTACAAACTTGTGTTTTAGACGATATAGATACATGCCTACTCGGGAGAAAGAATTGGCATTGGTGGATTTCGTGGACTTTGCGTCTTGTGTATAAGAAAGTGCCTTACTGCCTTGACAATTATGACCCACTCACTTGACCGTATCCCAAAACTAAACTAACATATGGCTTACCAAGTCACTATTCTACGAGTACGAGTACAAGCATGGGCATTGGCACGAGTATGGCATGACCTGTTGTAGCTGAATTTGTGAATCTTTCAGGATACACTTGTTCATCCAAGTCAATAACAGTCCAAGATTTCACTCACTCTCAAGTGAACAGATGAATGAATGCGTGTATAAAGGAACGAACGCACGAACGAAAGGATGGATGTATTAAAGAGTGAGAGATCGGAGAAAACACGATAGGTGGTAGGATTTATAGATAAATAGACAGAGAAACAGGTAGATCACACTGACAGACAGGAAGTAAAGCACACAGGCAGTCACACTGTTTTTGAATTTGAATAAATATACAGAATTGAAGATGGGGAGTACAATCATACCGTGCTTTATCCTGATTTTCCTTGTTTGCGCAACAGATTTCACTGATTGCTTGAACTGTAAACTGAAAGCCGAGTTTTGAAATATCATTTTAAGTTGGTGTACAGAGTAGAATCTCAGTAGCAACCCACAGCTAGTATGAGACGACAGAAAATGGTACGCAGAGAAGCTTCTTTATTATCCCTATTTTAATATCGTATTTCGTTTTAATACCATTCTTACCATTTTCAGCACAGCAGGCTCGTTAGGATTATTCAAGAGACTAAGTAAATTAATGAGTTGATTTCCCGCGAACTTAGCTGCCACAGGTCCGCCTAGAATAATAAAAGTAACATTAACAATAAAGATGATGGTTTGGGTGGATCTCAGTCCAACACTCTAACTGTTAGCAGGTGAGTTCTCAGTTATCTCAAGGTATCGCAAATAATCTCTCCTCCTCACTGGAACTGACATTAAAGTTTTGATAACTTCTTCCCTCATCTGTCTCGTTTCGTGTGATAAACAAGTGATTTATGTGAAGTATCAGGGAGGGATCATTAACTTTCTTATTGGTAACCTTTCAACTGTATTTATTGGGCATGAAACCTATGTTGCCTTGGCTGGGTATAGACTTGCTGTTATACTTGCTGATATAACAACGCAGACCCAATGCTATGCTGGGAACTCGGACTCAACTCGAAGTTTTCATCGTAGCGTTAGTAACCCCCTTCTTGGTTTAACATGGCTAGTAATCCTGATTGAATTTTCCGAATTTTAAACAGTTATATCCTTTTTATGAACACGGATTCAGTGTTATAACCTCAGTTTCTGGGGCCAAGTGAGTGAATTACTATTTACTTACCAGACCAAGAGAGATGACCCAGGTCCTTGACTGCTAATGATGGAAGATAAAAGACATCAGAGCTGAAAACATTGTTTGAGAAATATTTAAGCGTTTTTTAAGACAGTTGAACGCTGAACGTCCTATGTTTTATCGCTTAGGTTACTTCAGTTCGTCTGGCCAAAGGACAAACTATAATAGATATAAAAATAGGCATGTTCCTGTCTTTGGTGCAAAATGCCCAAGAAAAACAAAGAACTTAAAAAGACGTCGGTTGCTTAGGATTATCATACTGCTTGCAATTGTAACCCTGCCTTGTTGAGGGAAGGGCTACATATTCATACCTCCTTGGCTCTAAACTGAATGTTTCTCCTATCGAATAAAGGTTAATGACGTGTCGTTAGTTAATTATTGTGAATGTAATCATGGTCAGGTGACACAAATTTGTCTTATTACTGGATTAGTCTAAATACCTTGTGTTCTTTCGGAGATGTTTAACAAACAAGCGAGCTTCTTTGTGGCGATCAAAATGTCACGTTCAAATAAATTGTCATCAACCAATGCTCCTACATCTTCCAAATGAGTCACTGTGGAAAGTAGGAAGAACATCGATTTCTGACCAAGTATGGAATTCCTTAGCCTTCGACATATAACACGGTATAAAGCAGCCAGCAGCCCCCCCCCCCCCCCCCCTCACCGGTAGGAAGGTTGTGGAAACTAATGAGGCAAGGACACATTCTTTAACGTTTCCCTAAAGCTCGTTTTTCATAAATGAACGTGATTCTTGTCTGTTTCTTTGTCTGTCTGTCTATGTGTCTGTGTAACTGACTCACTGACTGTTGGTCTTTTTTCCCCTCTTTGTTTGTTTGTTTGTTTTCTTAATTTTTATTTGAAGAAAAGAAACAACTTGGACTAAAGGAAACAAAAAAAAGGTACACAGTTGAATGCTAAAACAGAACACTAGTGAACAAAAAAAAAAAGAGTCAGTGAAATAAATTACAGGCATAATTCCCCTCTCTGTTTGCTTTCTTCTTGTTTTCTTTCTTTTATTTTCTTTTTAAGTCCTACACGAAGGAGCAAGGCGGACAGACGTCTGATTTCGCGCGGCATAGTATTCGCTTGTTTCCTTTTCTTAATCGTATTGTGGCAGTGGAAAACAAAAGATGATGGCGCTGGTAATGTAGGATTTGGTCACAAGAACAAGACAGAGACAGGGACAAAGACAAAAGTGGCGAATTCGTTGGTAATTTTGGATCGTAAAACGACTCGCCGGACGCTTCCACTGTTTAAAAGGAAATTTTTCAAGCGGAGGCTCTTTTACTACAACATCAACACGAAAGCTTCGTTTAATCCTGACTGCTGAAGGCTACTCTCAGGAGGTTGTCCAAATCCTGGATCAAAACAGAACCAGACTAAAGTAAAAGCAAAATGTTGTTTTTGTGAATGGGTCATTGGTAAGAACACGAAACGGATCCTGTAGTGTTCAGAATGTTCACAACAGGCTCATTGGAAATGTATAGGATTGACCAAACAAATGTACGCTCAAGCAGGAAGCTGGAATTGCTGGAGTTGCTGCCCTCCATTTAATTTCTCGGATTCCTTCTTTGATTAAGAGATGAGATTTTTTCAGATTTTCCGCAATTCAGCCCGGGCTGAAAATCCTAGCCCGGTTTGAGCAAACCAGGCTAGGATTTTCAGCCCGGGCTGAATTGCGCCCCGGGCTGAATCACCCTCCATGTAATCGACAGTTTGATTTTAAGAGGATTTGTTTCGGAAGCCGGGCTGAAGTTTCAGCCCGGGCTGAAATTCGCCATGTAATCGGGCCCTAAATCTCGATGCTATCTGACCTCTCAGCTTTGGCGATGAGAGAGAAAATTTCTATCAAGATTTTTTCCTGTCAGCTTCTTCTATTCTAAAATAGGATAAAAAAAAGTCTAAGACACTTACTAGCAACAGTTGTTTGTTCTTTGACTCCTTGAAAACCGGCCAATTCATGATGTGCAACAGCGATAAGATGTGCAACAGCGATAAGAACTACGTCATAATGAACATTTGCGTATAAGCAGAACGCGCGGGAAAATTGTCCTGGTATGGCCAACCAATAATCACGTTCTAACTAGGACCTTGTTACTGTATCATAACTACAGGGGTTGACAACTCTAAACATAGGCACGCAATGCGTGCTTGAGCTATTTTGTGAAGGGCGATAAAATGTTGATAAGATAAGGAGAAGTCAGAAAATGGTTGAATGGTGAGTCATTTATCTGTGGCGCTTTTGGTTTTTGCCGTGGTATCGGAGACGTACGAGCAAACTGTTTTTCATTTGATTTTTGTTTAGTTTTCTTATTTCTAAGACTGATTTTGAGTTTGATTTGTACCAATTAAATAGTCATTCATCCTACATTTTTTGAAACAAGAGTTTCATTAATTCCGCAAAAACCGATATGTAATATATTTTCTATTATTTGTTCATTTTCTTTCTCCGCACTTTCGCAAACACTATATTTGTCCAGTCTCTCAAATTCCCAAAATATACGTACACGTGCTGAAACAGTTCCAGGACCACATGAAGAAATATTCGCAAACAAACGAACCACCAAACACACCGTAATATACAACACCAGCAAAAACAAATCAACGTTGAACAAATCGTACTGATAACGAATATAGATGTAATTGCCATAATTCATCAATTTCTGATTTTCAAGTGCTTTGTACTTTTTACTTCGGACAACAAAAATAGCCCGACCTAAACAAACGCTCTTATTTTAGTGTTGGGCCTTTTGCTGACAACGTCTGTGTACGGTAAGCAGATGAGCGTAACACCGCGTTATATCCCGAAATAAGGGCAATATTAAACTTACCGACTCTAAAACAAACCACCAATTACTTCCAAAATAAGCTCCTCCGAATTAAGAGCGTCAACAGTTGTACAATATTAAAAAACCCGATCAACAGACAAACAACGGATCGAAATCCGCCAATAAGAAGA
>OX419336.1:15175978-15185978 GCA_948470475.1 Galaxea fascicularis | reverse complement strand
TTTCCCAAAAATGCCCTACACTAACATCCAAAAATGGATTCACCTTACCCCCCCCCCCTAAACATGCAGTTGACATTGAGAGGGGAAGAAGTGAATGCGACGACAACCCCCAACTGAGCTGTGGTCCTTTTTATGAAAAACCTAATTTTTTTCTGAGCAACATTTTTTGGAAATCTTCTGCTTCTACCCTCTTTTGTTTGCCACTTATCAAATGTTCCTCCACCATGAAAAAAGCTGAGTTTTTGCATACAGTAATCTTATATATATATATATTAAAAAACAGGGTAAAACAAAATGTGTCAGGGCAATGTTTTGTTGTTGAATTACCCTCGGCACAAGAGACTATTTTGTTTGCTGCACAACTTGTTGAGAATACAATTCACACCTCGCAGGGTTTACAAAGACTATGCAATAAACTCTGCTCTTGATGCCCTTTTTGTCTACTTCTTCACCAGACAAGCAGATAGCTCAGACACTCCACACAAATTGGTTGCCCATGGCCAAAATCCCATTGGACCAGCAATTTCAAAGAACTCAATGGATTGAACCAGGGGTTCTCCCCTGGTTTCTGTTGTTGTTTCATGCCTCAGGCTGTATTGTATGAGGAGCAGAACCTCTGAAATCCAGGGTACTGTTGAATCAAACGGCAGCATGCAAAAATTCAGCCGATTTTGATGAAATAATAATAAAAAAAAGAGCCACAAAAGCACCATAGATCAATTATGCACTGGGTATTTCAATTTAGGGCAAGTTATAGTTGTGCTGTGTTGTTGTGCGAGCGCATTTCAACACGTGGAACAGTGTATCGTGCCATCTTTAAATTAGGTTAAAGTTGCCATTCAACATGATTAACTTTCATAATTAAGTGGAGTACGATCGTCTGGGTGAGTGTAGTCCTGAGAAGGACTGTTTGTGGTGACGTTGACTGACGTTTCGACAACCTGAGCGGAAGTCATCATCAGAGTCAAGTGACTTGTGTAACGTTAGTAGATGGTATAAATACTCTGGTCGTTGATGTGATTGGTCAACAATGTCGTGATGTTATTGGTTGACTGTCAGTTAAGCCTAGTTGTCATTGGCTGTGAAGACTGTACACAGTGATTGGTGCGTTTCGATCTGTCTTTTGTTAGTCTAATGTGTGTACGTGTATTGTTAGTAAAATGTAGGTCTGTTGTAAACAGTGATTGGTGCGTTTCAATCCGTGTCTGTACATGTGTTGTTGTCGGTCAGTCTGTTGTTGGTCCGTTGTTTATGTCGTTGACAAGTCGTTTGTAAGGTGCGGGAAGTTGTAAGCAATGGTTTAGTGATGTCTGTTCTAGTTAGTAAACCAGCTTTCCAGTGCAATCGGTTGGTAGTAATTAGTACTGTAATTAGCAGAGTCCCAGTCGATTCTGTGGTTTGTCTGTAAATGGTGTTCAGCAATGTTATTGTTGAGGTCACCATTTCTCGTCGTTCGTTTGTGTTCAGTCAGTCTTACGCTCATGTTTCTGCCGGTCTCACCGATATAGGTAGCCTGGCAGTTGCAGCATATATCGGTCTCTATATAGCCCGTCTCACCTATATCATCTACTGACGTTACACAAATCACTTGACTCTGATGATGACTTCTGCTCAGGTTGTTGAAACGTCAGTCAACGTCACCACAAACAGTCCTTCTCAGGACTACACTCACTCGGACGATCGTACACCACTTAATTAGGATATGACTCCTGGGTTCAAACCTTTTACGATGATAAACTTTGTTGAATAGTGACAGAGCTGGGCTCTATTCATTGTAACAGCGCTTAGCTTGTTGAACAGTATTTTTAAGAAAATGCCATGTGCCAGCAATTCTAAGCAACATTCACTATTTCTGTTAGTTAAAAAAATGGTTAAACTTGGAATGGCTTCCAAGTGGTAATCAGAGTTGTGACACAAGGCTATGGTTTTACTTGCTTGACAAGACTGGCTTGTTCCAGGTGATCTTAACCATTATGGGCTATGTTTGCTTACCTGATACAGGTGGGAAGGTCTTTGTACATAATTTGTCCGTCAAAGCAAAAACGACAAGCCTGGCAATGGTTTAATACTTTGAATTGACCAAATCTTCCCCTTAAACAATGGTCTAAAGACCTACCCACACAAGAACTCATTTGGTTCATTTTGGAAGAGTAGTGGAAGTAACAGAGGTTGTTGGAGTAGCTCTTGCTATAATTATGCATAAATGAAATAGTCTATGAACTAGGCTAATAATAATAATGATATGGGATCTAGGCTTCTTCAGCTTATGCCTATGGTTGGTTTCTTTAAATACAAATATTAATAGTTAGACCTTTTGTATATCATTAACATTACAGCTATGTAGTTAATGTGTTGATACTACACTGTATGTGTTAACCAATGAAGTGAAATGCAAGTCATATTCTCTGCTTGTTTAGCAACAGAATATCCTCCCAGCTGTACACAAGGTTGTTGCAAGTGCTGGCAACTAACTGCAGTCAAATTACTGATAACCAGGATCCCAGCCAAGGTAACTATCAGAGCCTTATATATGTCATGTTTAGTACAATTAAATAACTTGCAATGTGAAACTGCATCTGTTGTCCTTGGTGGTTACGAAGAAGAGTAGTTATTATGTCATAGGAACATGAAAAATGTAAATATAATAATTGGTACCAGAAAAAAAAATTACTGAAAATAAGGTACTCAAACAATTAGCATGTGTAGTGTTTCACAGTGAATGAAACATTCGGATTCAACCCAAAACACGCACAGATTTAACTGGCACATCAATACCAACCATGTGCTTCCATTTTTTAATAACCCACAATTCCACTCGGTCTCATTTGATTACATCATCGATACTACAATCTCTCCTTTTTTCTGAATAAAATGTCCACTGTGCCACTTTTTCACAAAATAATAGCAACAAACACTTAAGCTTCATCCAGATAGTTAATCAATGAAAAGTGTTCCAACGTTCAAGCCCTAAATCAGTACAAACAAAACAATAAAAAAATTAATGTGAAATATGCATTGGTCATGAAATGTGCATCATTCATAACCAAGTCATCTTTAAACCTCTCTGGATGGGAACACTCTGCTCTTCTTTCTCACCAGCTTTCAGATCTTGTGGATTACAGGCCTCTGTTTCCTGTGATTCATCTTCCTCGCGTGCTTCTGTAGATGAGTGATGTTCCTCTTGTAATGAACACCAGCAAGAGACGTAATTTCAACATGACTTCCTTCCTTCCAGTTTCTAATTCAAAATGTTTCCCATACAGATGAACATGAAACCTCTCGCAAGCCCAGACTAAAGCCAGAGCTTCTCTTTCTGTTTGGGAGTATCTTCTTTCCGCTGCTGTTAAACTTCAGCTTGCGTAGTAGACTGATCTCCAATGGCCATCTTGTTCCTGAACAAGAACTTCACCTACATGTAGTCCAACTAGACTTGCATCAGCAATAACTCTTGTCTTGGCATCCTTATCATAGTAAGCTAACATTTCAGGACTTGCTAGTGTTCCTTTCAGAGCTTGGAACGCTTCTTGTTGCTCTTTGCTCCATTTGAATGTCACGCCTTTCCGTGTCAGCTGTCGAAGTGGTTCAGTGACTGTGGCCAGGTTTGGAAAGAATTTCACGTTGAAATTCACAAGTCCTAGAAAACTTCTTACTTCTGCTACAGACTCAGGTTCTCTGGTATTGAGCACGGCTTCAACTTTAGATTCTGTTGGTCCAATGTCACGTGTAGACAATAGGTATCCCATGAGCTCTAACTGGGCCATCCTGAACTTACACTTCTCTGGATTCAAGGTCAAACCTCTCTGTTGCAATCTTTCTAATAACTTCTCAAGCCTTTCATCGTGTTGTTGATCATTTTTAGCATGGAGAATGATATCATCTGATATATTGCGCACTCCTTCACATCTATGTAGGGCTTGTTGGATGACATGCTGATAGATCTTAGGGGCAGAAGTTATGCCAAACATTAATCTTTTATACCGATAAAGACCAGCATGTGTTGTGAATGTTGTGATGTTGCACGACTCATCACTGAGCTCTAGCTGATGATAACCCCATTTGAGGTCTAACTTGGTAAACACACTGCTTTGAGTCATGTGTCCTAGAGAACCTCATCAACGGTGGGAATAGAGTGTCTTTCCCTCACTATGGCCTCATTCGCCTTGCGCATGTCAACGCATAATTGAATCTCTCCAGACGGCTTAGGAACTACATTGTGTTGGTCCTTGTACCTTCTCAACGATGTCCATCTGCTCTAACTCATGCAACTTTCTTTCCACTTTCTCTCTCAGGCTAAAAGGAACTCGTCTAGGATGCTGAGCCACAGGGTTTACTTCTTTGTTCACATGGATTTTAACTTGGTAATCGGTTAACTTGCCTACCCCTTCAAAACATGCTTTGTATTTATCATCAATGTCTGGAGTAATTGCAGTATTAACTCCAAGTCCTAGTCTAAGCACCCTCAACTCAATAACTGTTTTTCTGTCCATTATTGGTCTGCCTTCATTGCAAGTGACAATAAATTCAGCTGTAACTTCTTTACCGGCTAAGTTTACAGAGGCTTAATTCAAATTTTCCCAGAATGTTCAGTGGTTTTGAGGTTCCGTAAGGATACAATTTCTGATTTGTTCTTTCTGATTTACACTTTATTCCTTTTTTCTTTAATTCCTCCCAGGTTGTCTGATTGATAATATTACAGGATGATCCTGAGTCAATAAGAACTCCACTGAGAATCACACCTCCAACTTCTAAATCAACTGTCTCTGAGCTACCTGTTTCACGTGGCTTAACCAAATCCCACGGTTAAAGCATATTCATCATCTTCATCTTCCTCCACACAGTTAACTTTTCTCCATCCACTTTGTTTCCCATTGTCGCTATTCTTCTGCTCTTGCTTAGTCTTCATTTTGCAAACTGATACAAAATGTCCTACCATGTGACACTTTGTACAGGTCTGAGTTCTTGCTGGACAATGCCTATCACGAGCGAAATGTCCACTTTGTCCACATCGGTAACATTGCATACTCTTCTTTTGATAATCTCTTCTTGATCCTTTGAGTTTTGTGTCTTCCTTGACCGCATTAACCGTCGCTCCCACAGCACCTTAAATTTGCTTTGCTTGTGCCTGCGACAACTCTAGTGATCTAGCGATTTTCTGTGTATTTGTCAATGTTAATTCTTGTCCCTTTTCCAGAAGTTTTCATCAAAGCTCTGTAGGCTTGCATTTATCAATAATTTCATCTCATATTTGCTCATTCTTTGTAGCTCCAAAATCACAATTCGCAGCTTGTGTACTGAGCCGTACAACAAATTGATCGACCATTCCATGCTCTTCTTGTTTCATTTGGCAAAAGATGTGTTGCTCATTTGGTACATTCACTTGCGGTGTGAAATAGGCATTGAGTATTCGAAGTGCAGCTTTGTAAACATCATCTTCCTGCCCGGCAGGTGCACCTGGGTCTGTTAGAGTCTCAAATATATCTTGAACCTCCATTCCTGCACAATGTAAGAGTAAGGCCTTCTTTCGAGCGGCTGTTGTGATACCACAGCCATCGACATAAAATTGAAATGCCTTTCGCCACCGCCGCCATCTTGAGTCAACACTCATGCTATCTCCTTGACAATCAAATGCTTGTATTCCACGAACTTCATCAGGTGTCGCGATAATTTTCTCCTCACAGACACGACTTCACATTGTTTAATCCTTGTCTCCAATTGTAGTGTTTCACGATGAATGAAACATTCGGATTCAACCCAAAACACGCACAGATTTAACTAGCACATCGATACCAACCATGTGCTTCCATTTTTTAATAACCCACAATTCCACTCGGTCTCATTATTTTGATTACATCATCGATACTACAGCATGGACTGTTTGTAACCTTTTAGGAGTTCCTACATTAATAAATTGCAAATACATAGAAAAGTTACCTTTCTCTTGATTCACAAGAGTTGTGAGTGTCAATTCACGTATTTGACAAGTTTCAGAAACAGTGTTGCAGAAACTGTCACCTGTCTTCTTGGTGCCAGGTAGTGCATAAGGTTGTAGTGGCACGTGGTGAAAACAGCTTACTCTAAAAGGTCAATTATAAGCCACAACCTAACAGTCTCTTAAAGGACTTGGATGTACATGTTTTTTTTAATAGACCAAGGACTTAACTAGCAGCTTTTTAAGCCCTTTAAAACAAGGGCTTTGTTGTGTTAAACTTTGTTTTCAGGAAGGTGTATTATATGCATGGAAGGATTTTAGCATCTAATGTCAAGATTTCATGAAGGGCTTAATTATTGTTTATGGGGTAGGGTAAGGTGTCTTTTATATGGAATTTGCAGTGCAAAAATTCTAAAAGGAAGAACAATAATCAGGGTGAATCAACCAAACTGTTAATAATTAATGTGTTTTCTGCTGAAAGCAGTTACCACAATAATTGATCTTTCTATATTTCTTTTTGAGACTATCTGGACATCCTTTGAAAAGAGGATAATTTCTGTTGTTTTTTTGGTAACACGGACAAGGCTTTGATTACTTAATTTTGTAAAATTTTCTCTCTTTATTGCCAGGCTTAAACAATTTTGCTGAAGCAGTTTTAACTCTTGCATCTGGCTGTCAGAATGGTAGGTTTGCAAAATTGTGTCATTGTGTCACTTAAGCCCTGTGTAATTGAATGCAACGTGTTAGCAAAACATTGTCCAACATTGCTGAGAGGATGTTCTGTGATGTTGGCTGAGGGTGTTCAAATGATTGCAACATGTTGTGTAATGTTGCGTGAAACTTATACCGCAAGGGAATCAAGGATCAATATTTACCTAGAAGCCCTTGCAAAACCATGTGCAGCCATAGTTACTGAGCTTTCAGTGCTAGACAATGGTGTGTGAACCATGCAAACAAACGCAATGTGTTGCATGAGAACTAGAGAAATGTTGGTTGAGGTTGGGTCAAAAGTTAATGAATTCATGTGCCAACATCATACAACATTGCCCAACATGGTGCACACACAATATTGCAACATGTGTTGCTAACCTGTTTCAGCATGTTGTGCCAACATGTTGGATTTGTCTGTGCAAGCCTTTAAGGACTGTTAACTCTTTTAGGTAAGTATGCATGAGGAAATATTTTCTGCATCCTTGCTGGTGTTTTAAGAGTGGGTAGCTTTGTTCATTATCCAGTGCACCAGCGCATAAAATGTATTGCAACTAATGCACTTTTTACTGCTGTAGTGACTTAATTATCTGCTGGAAACTGTTTGCCTGTTTGCATTACAGACATAAATTTAATCTTCTACTCTTTACATTAGAAGATCTTTAATTCTGTTGTTTTAGGTAAAGGTCTGTGAAATATGTCTGAAATGCAATGATGGTGTCTTCACCTGACAAGATTTATGGCTGGCAGGCACAGGTTTCTTACCAAGTGAAGGATGATCTTTGCACTTGTGAACGTGATTTAGGCAATTGTGTAAAGAAGCTCGAAAGAAATTTAGGACTTCAACGGGGTTTGAACCCGTGACCTCATGATACCGGTGTGATGCTCTACCAACTGAGCTATGAAGCCATGTGTCCTGTAAAAAGAATGATATGAATGTATTGATGTATATATTAAATAAATCATATATGGAACTACACAAATGAATCAAGTGAAGGATGATCCTCACAGTTGTGAACATGATTTAAGCAAATTGCATAAAAAATCCTGAAAGAAATTTAGGACTTCAACGGGGTTTGAACCTGTGACCTCGCAATACTGGTGCGATGCTCTGAGCTATGAAGCCACAGACGTTGGGAGCAGGTCAAATGTGGGTTCATATGGTCCCGGGACCATATGAACCCACGTTCGTGGCTTTATAGCTCAGTTGGTTAGAACATCACACAGGTATTGCAAGGTCATGGGTTCAAACCCCATTGAAGTCCTGAATTTCTTTCAGGCTTCTTTAAGCAATTGCTTAAATCGCATTCACAACTGCGAGGATCATCCTTCACTTGATTCATTTCTGCAGTTCCGAATATGATTGACTTGATTGATTGATTTGCATAATGGCCACTTCAAAACGTGCTCTCTTCATCGGGACAATATTCTTCCTTGTTACTGCTACAATTAACGTCTCTTCATTATCAGTTCATAGCACTACAAGCTGCACTTCATCTACTACTGATTTCCTTGGAATTTCGCTGGAGAAGAACAGCTTTAAGTCCAATTCCTATTTCATCCGACAATTAACAACAATATGCCGGACCAAACGCTTGCTTGCGATAGCAAAGGTTAAAAGAACACAGCGTGCATGTGCATTGTATTGTAACTCTGCATTGACTTTTCGACCGCTACTCAAGTTGATCTTTGACATAGAACTCAATCCTGGTCCGAATGGTTCCTTTAACTGCTCGGTGAAGGCAAATACCAGAAACACCAACAACGTGAAGATTGCTCACCTCAATGTCCGCTCGCTGAAATGCCGGGATCACTTTTTGCTTGTTAAAGAGACTATTTTATCAAACAAATTTGACGTGTTTACTATATCTGAAACTTGGCTAGATGCCTCTGTTTCAGATTTGGAGATTGAAGTGCCTGGTTATAACATCTACAGGGTCGATCGAAGCGGCAAGACTGGCGGTGGGATCTGTGCATACGTCCTGAACACCTATCGTACAGAACTAATGGGTGACATCTCTGATATTTCAACCACCGGTTTTCATCAGCTTTGGTTGAAAATACAGGTCAGGAATTTGAAGTCAATTATTATTTGCACTGTTTACAGACCTCCGGATACACCGCTAACCTGTTTGGAGAACGACTTAACTACAACTTTGATTTACGCGTTATCACTGGACAAGCCTGTGTACATAATGGGGGACTTAAACTGTAATCTTCTCAGTACCGAGTGCAGAGAATCGAAATCTTTAACCAGTTTTTACGAGTCGTTTAACTTATCACAATTAATTGCTGCTCCTACTAGAGTGACGGAATCGTCGCGGTCTCTTTTAGATGTTATCCTCGCTTCGCAAACCAAACAAGTTGTCAAGGCTGGTGTCATAGACAGCTCGATTAGTGACCATGACATGGTCTTTGCCGTCCTACATCTGAAAGTATCTCGACCTCAGACCACATATATCACAACTAGGAGTTTTAAAAACTACAATCCAGACGCCTTTCAGCTTGATATGTCCTGTGCACCCTGGTCTGTTGTGGAGGTATTTGACGACGTTGATGACAAATTAGATGCATTTGACCTGTTGTTCAATGAAATTCTCGATCATCACGCTCCGATCAGATCAATTAAAGTCCGTGGAAAACCAAATCCCTGCATAACGGAGGAGATACGTGAACTTATGAAATCTAGGAATGTCTGGCGCAAAACAGCTCGCAGAACGAATGATCCACATGCCTGGTCTACCTATAAAAACCTTAAACACCAAGTTAGGAAGTCAATCAGAGCAGCGGAGAGTGAATTCATCAAAGATCAGATCCAAAACAACCCACGGAACACAAATTGTATTTGGAAGGCAATCCGGCTCTGCATCCCTAAAAGATCAGTCTCCCCAAAAGTCTACAGCAAAGAGGACAAGATCGTGGCGGATACTTTCAATAAATTTTTTGCGTTAGTTGGAAAATCAACCAATTCCAAAATAGAATCTTTGGCTGAAGAGAACAACTTCGACTTGAATAACAGCATCTTTACTCCTAGAATTTTTCCGACATCTGAGCAATTTACATTTCATTCTGTTGAATGTAAACAAGTCAAGGACATTATAAATGCAATGCCTTCTAATAAGGCTCCTGGGATTGATAAAGTGCCAACTCGAGTTATTAAAGACTGCCTGCCGATCATACTCCCTTTTGTTACATCAATCATCAATGCTTCTCTTTCATCTTCAACATTCCCAGGGATTTGGAAAACAGCCGAAATTACACCTATTCCCAAACAAGGCAATCACGAACTTCCTAATAATAACAGACCAATCTCGCTACTACCTGTGTTGTCAAAGGTCTGTGAGAGAGTCGCTTATAATCAGT
>OX419336.1:15170978-15173478 GCA_948470475.1 Galaxea fascicularis | reverse complement strand
CTGTGTGAAAAAGCTGAAAACTGGTACCAGCCACCTTAAGCCTTTGAGGCCAATGAAAAGAAAAAGGACAAAAATGAGTTACCAGTAGGTTAAAGCGAGAGAGAATCCATCTAAATTATGGTCAGTGTAATGGAGGGAGTGAAAACATCACCATTTCCTTTCACGTTATGCAAACTTAGAATTGCTCATGTTAGTCAAAAATTATCTGTGCAGTGTTGTTCAACTGTCACCTGTCAAATGAAACTTGAATTATAATGACCTCACCATAATGTTTTCTATTATTTCTTTTCAATCCCTTTTGTACTGCGTGGTCCATAAACCAATGCTTGTACAGTATTGTGCAAAAGTAATGCAAACGAAATTCGACGAATTTCTCGAATATTCGCGAATATTCGACGAAAATTGGCGAAATTTTGTTTGGAGCGATTTTTCAACGACATTTTGTGCATCCAGTTATTTGAGCAACAATGATATTTTGCGGCACTACATGATAGTTTGAGCAAAATTTCGTGGTACACAGCGATATTTTGAGCGAATTTTCATTTTTGTCAAGTGATTTTTTGGTTGCTGTTAATGATACATATTTTATCTGGTTTCAATTTATTTCCCTCGCCGAACATCACATGCAAACATTTCATTAATCAAGCGAATTTTAAAATGTCTTTGTTTACACCTCCAGTTCAAGGTTTCACATTCTGGAAATTCAACTTATCTGTTCGTGATCTGCTTTTAGAAATTACAGTGAAAAAACACTACATTCTGGCATGAGTTCTGGCGACATTTTTCAAGACAAAAACATGGCTTTCTTACGCTCAATGGACACTCAGTTCTCGCCCGATCCAGTCTCCACACAACTATTTGATGTTGAACTGTTGGAATAGCAACAGGTTGCTGTATGTATATGGTGTTCACCGAGTATAGTTTTCACTCAATCTTGTTGCAATCATGCCAAAAATTACAAGCTACACGCAAAGTCGTATTGAGTCTCTTTACAATCAAGGTTCTTGTCCGGTTGAAATTTTCAAAGAGCTCACGAAAGAAGGTTTAAAAGTAAGCTTAAGCTTTGCAAGCATTACCTGAATTCTAAAAAAAGATTCAAGACACTGGATCCACAAAGAACCTTCGCAGAAGTGGGAAGGCCAACTAAACTTTTGGTGGAAGCAAAATTTTTTAACAGTTCGTTTTTGTCACACCACATGTCACACCATGCCTGGGCATTCATTTGTTAACAAATGTTTACTATAAGTTTCATTCAAGCATTCGGACTCTTCTTTCAGCTGTGTGACCGAGGCGATTTGAATAACTACAGACTACAGGCTAGCTCTCAGGTTCTTATTCACTGTCGTTGCCGCAAATTTTCTTTTGTTGACAACTGCATCACTTAGTGGAGGTTGGGTGCCTGGAATGTCCAGGGGCTTCCACTTTTGGCAGCCAGCCCCTAGACTGAATAATGCCCCCATGGCTGGCACAATGCTGCAACCCAGCCATGAACCCCCACACATGAGACAAAAAACAGGCACCCGTCACACTGACAAACAGTGGAAAGAAAAGGGGAGGGACGGGGGGAGAGCCAGATGATGACTGCTCTCGGCCACGCTGGCTGACAGAACTCCACGCACTGCCAAACCTACGCCACATGAGTGAAACACTGCACTAATGTGTATGCGCTTCAACCTGACCTCTGACCGCTGGTACTGTTGGCGCTCTTTGTTGTTAACCTCTTTAAATTGCATTTAAATACATTTAACAACTGCATCGCTTAGTGGAGGTTGGCAGCCAGCCCCTAGACTGAATAATGCCCCCATGGCTGGCACAACGCTGCAACCCAGCCATGAGCCCCCACGCCAAGTCGAAGGGACCTCTGAGCTACGAGTCAAAGCACAGAGACAAAAGGGGGCTCATGACTGGAGGAAGCCAGAGCCCCTAACTGCCAGATCCCGAAGGCACCCCAACTGTGTACAGAAGCCAGATGAATACCTGTTATTGTGACAGCCTCTCTGAGACACTCAGGATCAGGTCAACTGGGGTTGTGACATAGAGCTGGTATGCGTCACTCGTCCACCTGCCCATTGTCTTGATTAAGTGGTCAGGGATACCCTGTTGTGCCGCCATGGTCGCAGCGCCGATGCGAAAACTGTGACTGGAGAACTGACCAGGAATTCCCGCTGCTGCTATAGTGGACTGGAGAAATGAGGACAAGCGCACTCAAGTTAAAGGCCGACCAGTGCTATCAATGAAGAGGGGCCCCTGTGACGACCCACGGAGGTGTAGATAAGACATGATTGTAGCGATAGGACAAAGAGGAGCCTGACCACGACCTAGATAAATGAAAGAACCCTGCCAAAAAGGCTCAGTTTTTGAGGTTTTGATATGAACATGAAGGCTGGAGGGGTTCTCCTCCGCATCCACCTGTAGGTCCTGTACCGTCAGATGAATGGATGGGTCAAAGGTGGTATTGACAGTAAACTCCCCGGCTCGAAGAAAACCCCCAAAAAAACTA
>OX419336.1:15153478-15165978 GCA_948470475.1 Galaxea fascicularis | reverse complement strand
TAAAGTGCATTTAAATACATACCTTCCGAAATATCATGCAATATTTTCATGATATGGCACTCAAAATATTGTTTCAAGGTAAAACCTTTCGCTTGAAATTTCGCAAAATGTCCCTCGATTGTTCACGAAATTTCGCTGAAAATTTCGCGAGAACAAAGAATGAAATTTGTTGAATTTCGTTTACATTACTTTTGCACAATACTGTAAGAGGCCACAAGTGGTAATTGCTTTATTGGCAGCATGTAAAGTATTCTGTGTGATTACTTGTTTGGCTGGTCCATTTTAATGAGTGTTACATATATAGTGACATGATTTTCATCATTTGACAACAGGATCCTCGGGGAGATCAAAAGACAAAGAAACCTCCACAAAGCAACTTTGTTGGCTCACAATCTACAGTATCTACACTTTTGTCCTCATCAGAAAGCAGACTATATGATCAAATGGCTGTGATTAGAGAAGGAAATGCCGTTAATGACAAGATGTCTGTCACAGAACCAAACATCACTGACAGTTCAACAAACACTACTGCACATTTTGGTGCCAAATTTGAAAAGAGTGACACAAACAGCTTTGGAAAGCATTCACAGACTTTCAGTAGTGCAGGAGTGTTACTGAATACTGTGTATCAACACCAGAGAGAATTATCTAGTGACAGTATACCACAAAATAGTGAAAATGTAGGAAGCATTGTCCTTGGAAGTGAGATTGATAGAGGGATCAACCAAGTAAGTTTTGCTTCTTAATCATTTTGCCCCGTTGCTGTGAGAAACTGGAGTCATTTGATGAAAAATGATGAGTCATTTGTTGAAAAATTATTTTATGTTCGCTGTTAAGGGAGATGAGACACCAAATGTGAAAATAATTTATTGTGTATTCTTTTTCCTGTTATTATTTTTCAAACCATTTTGTTTCTTTCCTCATTCATTTCAGCAAAGAACAGATGCATCCTCTAACTGCAGTAATTCCAGGTTTAAAAGTAATGCTGGAATTAAAAGGAAAGCAGAAAATCCGTTTTCAGGTACTTGAGGAAGGGCATTATAGTTTTATATGCACAATATAGTTATGTTATATGACCGTGTGCAAAAAATTAAGATGCTTTGTATCATTTTGCAGAATTATTGCCTCATACATGGGGCTCTAACCATTTAATCTTGGTCATATGAGTTACATGTAGTTAGAGTTTTAAACAAATAGTGTCCTGCAATTTAAACAAGGCCTTCACTTACACTTTTATAAACTATAGTACATGAAGGTGGAAAGCAGTTGAGAATTTTTTCTATTGTTGGGTCAGTACTAGTGTTTTTGTTAGCATGGCTTTAGGAACAATTGCCTGATAGTCCAAGGTAAGCCCTCGTCTTGCTAGCTTGAAAGCCCATTGATGCTAATCTGTGATTGAAAGTTACCCAAAGAATGGGGGGGGGGGGGGTGTACTCCAGATTTCAAGTAATTCGATTCTGGGATTTATATTGGGTAAGAAAATTTGGCAAGTATTTTTTTGTTGTTGTTGCTTGATTTAAGTACGGCTTTTTGGATATTCAAAACAATCTGAGGATTAGTGGTAGTGCCCTGGGGATAGTGTCTGTGTTTGTATTCCCCGCTGTGTCGTTCTGCAAATAAAGTAAAAATCCTTTTCTGCAAATTTTTAAGGCTCAAAGATTCTGCTTGGGATTTTTTTGGGGGATAATTTTTGGTCCAGGAACTGTATTGAGTTTTGTTGGAAGCCTTGGGGATTTTTTGGGTTTTGATTTTTGCCCCCATCCAATTGTCCTTATCACTTGAAATCTGGAGTACCCCCCTGGGTAAGCTTGTTTGTATGCTTGAAATGAAGAATTTTTCGAATTATTTATTAACTTAATTACATTTCTGTTGGTGTACTGTTTTTATTTCTGGAAAGATGGCAGTGGAGTCAGTGGAGTTCCCAGTCATCTGAATGCTGGGCAAAGGATTTGTGGTCAAAGGACTTTCAGTAATACAGGGTCAACATTTGCAGCTATGTGTAATAATAATAACTCACCTGCTGTACATGATCCAACTCGTCAGTTAAATCCAAATCAGTCAACAACACCTCCTGTACATTTAGAGGTACACTTTTCTCTTTTTATTTAGACAGTTTTTTTTACAACTTACAGTCTTGTATTTGTGGTGTCTATAGTGGGGGTTGATTTATTTCAGCTGTGCTGAGCTTTGCATCCAGTTTGAGCATGTTAGTGTCACTCTTAGATTTTTTGAAAACTAGTTGTTGGGTCACCAAGCTCATTCTGGAGATAAACCTCATGTAAGTGTATATAGTGGGTATGGTAATGAATGGCTTTTCTTGTTTTATTTTGGAAAAAAAATGAAAATTGAAAACCACACCAAAGTCAAGGTTTCTATGTTGGCCTAACTCAATCAGGCCTATTAAGTAGATACTTGTTACTACTGTCATCTTTTGAGCTTAAGAATCCACCTTTCACAGAAAAATAAATAGTATTGGCACAAACTTACACTGGAAAATTTCCTACCCATCTGAAATAATGAAGACTTCTTAGGCTCAGATTGTTTTATCATTTTGAAAATGAAGGGAATGTGTAAAGGAACCAGTCTATTGAAAAAAAGTCAGGGTTAACACATTCAAAAGAGTTAAAGCCATGAAAAGTTATTGTGGCCCACATCACCTGGGTGCATGCATTAATTTTGATGTAGGATGTGATGTGACACTACAAGCTATATTGTGTACCTTAAGGATGTACAAAAATTAGTGCATGGCACCAACATCCTTAATGTGAAAATGGAAACAGCTTGTGTCACTACACACTGTTTTTGTTTTATTTATTGTCTAAGGAATGTGGTGACAAAAGGGTCTCAAGGAAGGCACCCGACATGCAGAGCTGTTCAGATGATGACCATGATATCAATGCTGTGCCAAATTTTATCACTGCTAGACAACAGTTGGTTAGTAAATTCATTTATCAATCTATTGAATTGATGATCATGGTTATGAGTTAGAAACTAAAGTAGAGAAAAAGGAATAATTCCTTTTACAATTATTGTAAGAAGCACATTCACCTTAAGCAAATTTACAGCAGTGGTTTACAAATTCTGATAACCAGAACCCAGTAGAATTGTCATGTCAGTCTTCATGCTCTCCTGAAGTTTGATATTGTTACATGAATAACAGTTGCATCTGGTGACAACCATCTTACCAAGTAATGTCACTTGTTAGCCTTTAACTATTAACCATCATAGGGCCGTCACATACTCCCTTATTTAAGGGATGGACCATGGGAAAAGTGATAGGGGGTGGGGTATTTTTGGATTGCACAATAATTTATTTTGTCCCATTAGTTTATGCAAGATTTTTTTGGCAGTGGACACCCTTTGCATTTATCTTCAACCTTCATTTGCACAACGTCTTTTTCTTTCCTGATTTTTTTGGTTTCACCACCCTTTCCACCCCTAATCATTTTTCTAAAGTCCCATTCCCAAAAAACTTATTTCACTTATAGGAATAGTAGATTCAAACTTTATAGATAGCTTATGGTGATATGCCTTGCAAAGGACATGATAATGAGGGAATATACTATTTGGTACTGTGTGCATTTGACTCATCTTTTCTCACTTCAAAGGCAAACGTCTTAGAATTATTTAATTGCACAAGTGAGCAGTTTAGGAACTCACAGGCTTGATATACTGTACAACATATTTTTTTAATGCCAGTTAAATATAATTGTAGTGTAATCACTGATTCTCAGATGATTAATTCGAAAAAGAAGAACCATCATCATGAGAGTGATTGTGCAGCTCGGAGACAGGGTGCAATAAACAGTGCAAATTATGGAAGCACAAGGAAAACATTGGGGACAAGGTTGGTTTTAGCTTTCAGGTCAAAAACACCCGGCGACAACTTTTTCTTTCCACCCCCGTTCCCAGATGAATGTCCAAACCTGACAACGGTTGTTGTATCTTCCAAAAAGTCGGGGGTGAGGGAGGAGTGTTTGAGCTCCCCCTGCTACAGGCCTGGCTTTGGAAGGTAAAAAGTTTTATAAGCAGTTTATATGCTTCAAGCCTTTTCCAGCCAGCCTACATGTCTTTTGCGAAGTGATGCAGTGCTGCAACTGGACGAAGTCGTGTTCACTAAGAATCCTACTCACTGAAGTCTAACTAGCCTAAACTCGGCTACAGAATTGTTCTGAGGCAGGTAATTGAACCCTTGGTCTTCTGAGAAATGCAGGTACCTTCGGTCACTCTGACATTTATTATTTTTAGGGTGACAATTTATGAGATGCTGCAAGATATGAGCGAAAATAATTTCCGCGCATGTGAAGAAGTGCAGCGGCAAAGTAGGCTTTCGTCGCCGAGGGGAGGGGGGCGGGGCAAAATGCAAGTTCTCTCCAGACCTTTCGGGGCATGGACGCAAAGGAGAACGAATATGCACAGGGAAGGCGGATAAATACTAAGTTCGGCACCCTTTGGGAAAATATTCATCATTCGATTTTATGTTTCAGGCGAGGTCCAAGCCGACAGTTTGTTCCTCCCGTCATAACTCACAGTCAAAATAATGATGTAATGGAAAGGTTAGAGGCTTATAATATTCGCCTTTCACTCTCTTGGGATAATCATCTCTTTTAAGACTTGAGCAGCAGCCAAATACAAAAATTCAATTGACTGTCACTTTCGCCATTGAAAATAGTTTTTCTTTTCCATTAGAAACGAAAAACCTCTGCTGTCTTTTCTTGTGATTAATTGTGAAACTTTCTTCGACTTCTGAAGTTTCTATTTGTACCTGTATGAGTCACATACTACTAATGTGTGAATACTCCGCTTATGTTTTGTTGACTCGAATTCTCTTACCTCTCAACTAATTTTAATAATTATTTTCGACACAGCTGTACATGCTAGGAGCGTAACAAGCTCCAATTGATCAGGTGTAAATAAAGTTATGGTGATGATGATGATGATGATTATTAACAGTAATCATGACGAAATGCTATTTATCTTAACAGGGCGCACTATATAGTATAATAATTTCCGATATTGCAAACTATTTGTAACCAGTTGTTATATAAATGTACCTTTCTCAGAGAATTAAAGAATGATGTAAGAACTAATGGTGAACCAGAAGTGGACGAGAGATTGAAAAACATCGACCCTAAAATGATTGAACTGATAAGAAATGAGGTGAGCTGTATTAAGCTGGTAATCCAAGCAAATTTGTAAGATCCAGTGAGAAGCTTTAAAGTTAGTCCACTCGGGCTTAAGTCAATGCTCGGGCACTCAGCAAGTTATCGAGGAACAAAATCTCAAGTGTAAGTTCTTACACTTTTGAGCGCTGAACCTCCATCCAAGCGAATTTCTTATGAGGTCTACAAACTTGCGTGGTGGCGTCATTGTGTCGTCAAGTAACTTGTACAATCTTTTGTATCTGGCGAGGCTGCTGGCTACCATCAATCAGCTGATCAATAATATTCTAATAAATACTTCATAAAACAATTCATTTGCATCTGGCAAGGCTGCTGGCTACCATCAATAATATTCTAATAAATACTTCATAGAACAATTCATTTGTATCTGGCAAGGCTGCTGGCTACCATGAATAATATTCTAATAAATACTTCATAAAACAATTCATTTGCATCTGGCAAGGCTGCTGGCTACCATGAATAATATTCTAATAAATACTTCATAAAACAATTCATTTGCATCTGGCAAGGCTGCTGGCTACCATGAATAATATTCTAATAAATACTTCATAAAACAATTCATTTGCATCTGGCAAGGCTGCTGGCTACCATGAATAATATTCTAATAAATACTTCATAAAACAATTCATTTGCATCTGGCAAGGCTGCTGGCTACCATGAATAATATTCTAATAAATACTTCATAAAACAATTCATTTGTATCTGGCAAGGCTGCTGGCTACCATCAATAATATTCTAATAAATACTTCATAAAACAATTCATTTGTATCTGGCAAGGCTGCTGGCTACCATGAATAATATTCTAATAAATACTTCATACAACAATTCATTTGCATCTGGCAAGGCTGCTGGCTACCATGAATAATATTCTAATAAATACTTCATAAAACAATTCATTTGCATCTGGCAAGGCTGCTGGCTACCATGAATAATATTCTAATAAATACTTCATAAAACAATTCATTTGCATCTGGCAAGGCTGCTGGCTACCATGAATAATATTCTAATAAATACTTCATAAAACAATTCATTTGTATCTGGCAAGGCTGCTGGCTACCATCAATAATATTCTATTAAATACTTCATAAAACAATTCATTTGTATCTGGCAAGGCTGCTGGCTACCATGAATAATATTCTAATAAATACTTCATACAACAATTCATTTGCATCTGGCAAGGCTGCTGGCTACCATGAATAATATTCTAATAAATACTTCATAAAACAATTCATTTGCATCTGGCAAGGCTGCTGGCTACCATGAATAATATTCTAATAAATACTTCATAAAACAATTCATTTGTATCTGGCAAGGCTGCTGGCTACCATGAATAATATTCTAATAAATACTTCATAAAACAATTCATTTGCATCTGGCGAGGCTGCTGGCTACCATGAATAATATTCCAATAAATACTTCATAAAGCAATTCATTCAACCTCCCGGCTCACGCAAATAGTACGTGCGAACCTTGTTCAAAGCTGATGAGCAGTTTCTGTTCATTGACTACAGACCGCTCGTTTCTACCTAGCATTTCCAAGTTTCAAGAAAGACTCATCTACAACCGCTTGCTCGATGATGTGACTTATCCTCTGTGATAACCAGCACCAGTGATCTCTCCACTACGGTTCCTTTGATTGACTTGCATTGTACAATGCCGTTTGCGGATGATCGCGATCATTTCCAGGGTTCTCAGTAGTCTTAGCCCGCAACCGGCGAATTGCGCCGCCTGTCAAGACGAAAGTAGCTGCCTGTGCTAGCTATGGAATTTGTCTTTGTGTGCCTCCAGACTGAAGTTTAGCCGCCTATAAGTATTTCTTGGCCGTCTGACAAAAAAACTACTGAGAACCCTTATTTCAGTAGCGGTTGGTGTTTTTGTAGATCTCTTGAAAGCAGTTTACACAGTGAGTCATTCCATCTTATCTGAGAAACTCGAACACAAGTGCTGTATGGCATACGTGGATTGGCCTTCAAATGAATAGATTACAATTTGTAGATAACAATGGTCGTGTTTCTTCGCGCTGTAACTTTAGAAACTCTGATTCATAATAATGATGAAAACATAAAGAAATCCGAAATTGTCTAAGAACTGAAATTACGAACAACATCAGTTAAAATTTGTTACGTAAAGGTAAAGAGATCGGTAAAAATATCACTGCCACGGAATAGGTTGAATTAACGGAAAGAATAAAAGCTTGGGGAGGCGAGCTTCGCCCAAGGGATAATGTGATTGAGCGTGTTACCAGTAAATGCGAAAAGACAAACGTGAGATCCATTTTTAGTTCGAAAGCAATTGTTTAAGCAAAACTGTTCACCTGCGCAGCACACATGGAATTGCGAAATGCAAGAAAATTGTTTTCGTCCTCTGCCGTTGCCACAAATAAGGTGCTACACATCTCTATTATCGAACTCGACCCGACTTATAATGCTTTATCTTATGTCTCATTTAAAACTGTTAAAGCTTGATTTGGATAGTATGATTTTAACATTTAGCTCTGAATTTACAAAAGTCGAATTCAATGTTTCAGATTATGGATCACGGTCCACCTCTGTCGTGGGATGACATTGCTGGACTTGAATTCGCCAAGAGTGTGATCAAAGAGATTGTTGTGTGGCCCATGTTGAGACCGTAAGTAAAGTGATGTTATAAGGTGATCTTGAACTGCACATTCTTGTTTTGATTCATGGCCTAAGCTAAAGCTGTTAACGTTTTGTTTTTGACAGCGATATATTCAAAGGATTGCGGGGTCCTCCTAAAGGAGTTCTGTTATTTGGACCTCCAGGGACTGGAAAAACGCTGATTGGTAAGAATACACTGTACATGCTTAAGGAAACTAATTCGGATTTGCCAAGTGTTCCCTTGAATATTGTACACGTACTTGACTCTGTCAAAACGCTAATCGTTTGGACTGGAAAAACGTGGCCACTTTGGCGAGATGGCAGACGAGGAAGTCGAAATACAGTGTAGAAAGACAGTAGGTGAGCTTATATTCCAGATTGGTCGTTTCTGGGACATCAGCTCCAGTTCTTTTATTGATTTGTTTCTATAACTTATCATTTAGTTATCTCAAGTACAGCAGCGGCGAACTGCTTCCACAATAATTTGGTATTATCAACAGAGTTGATAGTGTAAATTGACCACCATACAGGGATTCGTCAGATTCGCTTTGACGAAGGGTTAACGCGAGAAACGTCAGCTTTTAGAATCCCTGTACGGTGGTCAATTTTCACTATCAACTCTGTTGATAATACCAAACTTTTGTGTACTACTTCTTCACCGACGCAGCACCACAGTTTCTTTTGAAACTACCCCCGTTATTCATTTGCTGCTTCCACAATAGTCAGTCAAGTGATTTCTGTCATTTCTCAGACCTCCGTTACATGCATGTGCTTGTACTTTGTTAAGCTTGTAGATTATGCGTAGGCATTCTGCATCTTTTATATTCCGCATATGTTACGGTGGCAATATGAGGATGTTAGAAATGCTTTCACCCGTTAATGTTTGTTCAATAAGATTTAATGTTATGGGGAATGAGCTAATATGTGTTGATCTCATTCAGGAAAATGTATAGCTAGCCAGTCCAAAGCTACATTCTTCAGTATCAGTGCATCATCTCTGACGTCGAAGTGGGTAGGTTTTGTGCAAATTTCTGCATAGCCAGTGTTCAGCATGTTCTTGAGTGGGCACTCCTGAATTGAATATACCCATGAGACTTTAGCAGTTTATTTTCTGTAGTCGAGCGATGAGGTTCTTATGTGGTTTATATATAGTTAGTTTGAAACTGTCCTTACACCTGACTCCTAGAAGATGATGTTCATGTTCTGTTAGAAAATAATGTATGCTTGAAGTCGACGAGGTGCGCCCGGCTGCTCTGATACATGGTACACGCTCAGACGTCGTAGTTGCCTTTGTTGTAGGTTGGTGAAGGTGAAAAGATGGTGCGTGCGTTGTTTGCTGTTGCCAGATGTCACCTTCCTGCTGTGATTTTCATTGACGAGATAGACTCGCTTCTGTCACAAAGAACAGATGGCGAGCATGATGCCTCAAGGAGAATCAAAACTGAATTTCTAGTACAACTCGTAAGTTGTTTATCAGTTCATTGCGTGTCGTTATTTAAATTAAAATAGGCTAAGAACACTATAATCAGGCTTCCGAACGCAGGGTTCTTTTTCATTACTTGCGATCAGGATGGGGACAAAAACTGTCTCAGTTTTAAAAGGGAACATAATTTTGTGCTTAGCACGTTGAAAAATTCCAGACATTTCAGTTTCCCTTTCAAGCCAACTCTTCTTTGTGGTGTTTCCGATATCGAATGTTCTCAGTCCTATTACACCTATTAAGGACCTTAAAACGTCTTTCTGAGCAAGCCACGTTTCCACTTCTATTGGGAAGGCAAGTTAAAAGACATCTTTTGTAACCGTTTGAGCGCATGTTATGCCTCGAGGAAAATTATTGCGGTAAGATATCGTAAGGCATGTATTACGCGCCACGAGAGAGTTGCCCTTCAAAGCGTTTCTACCAGCAAACAAGCAATTAATAGAATTTGAAAGCCTCCCTCCCCAGAATCAATGTTCTTTTTTCACTCTCAGACGTTTCCCAGCAGTGGCAAGCTTCCAAATTTAACACTGGATTGGGTGATAGGGATAGGAGAAGCGCACTATTACTAAAAATAGACTTGTCAGCGTGAGATCCCATGAGACCCCCGCACAGAGTCAGACAAACATTGCGACTAAAACAAAGCAAATGTATGAGCGGGAGCTGCGGTTGTGATCCTAAAAGCGAACATTTTAGTCAATTCTTCGTTTTATCGTTCTAGAAACAAGAGAAATGGTAGGTACCAGACACTGCTGTTGGGGTGAGTGAAAAACAGACTCAAGATATCCAGAAAAATGGCCGGTGGCATGTTCACGGGAATTCTTTACGGAGAAAAACGTTAACAAAAACACGTACATTTGTGCTCTTCACTGGCCCGGAGGAAAAGGTCCCTCAGATGAGTTTCCAGACCCGCTCAAAGCAAATCTCACACCGAAACAAGCAGGACGAGCGGCCTGCACGACTCTCACGTGCGTGTTTTAGCCGACGATAGAGTTTTGCTCTCACGAGTATATCTTTGAGGGACCTGCCTCTTTTGTATGAAAATAGAGGAGGTTCTTTGTAAATTTCTCTGAGCAATGGTTGTCGTTCTATTAAGGTGATTCCTTAGAAATAAAACTTCCCGATGAATTTTTTTAAAACTTTCCCTGAATGTTCTCTACCGAGCACTGTTTCGAAAAATACAATAAAAATGATAGGTCACCATTCTCGTTTAAGAGATGCGACGGGCCAATCTTGCCCCATTTATGCGTGTACTCGTTCTAATCACGCACGTTATTCATCGGTCCACGTTACATTTTGCGGTAGCTCGAAACATAGTTTTTAAAAGAAATACTCGGGAAAAAATTTGACAGGTAGAAAGTGTCGAGCATATAGGACAATATCATATAAAATTTGTGGAAACATCACACTATTTAAAACGACGTGGATGTAAAGAGTTGGTAGAGTCGTTATTTTCGCGGTCATAATTTGCATCACAGAGCAACGGTTTCGTGCACTCTTTCACCTGTATCTTTTTTTCCTTCCGATAAAATTTTTTAGTTTTTTTTTAAATAAAGGAGGATAATATGTACACTATTATTATGCAATAAAAAATATAGGTCACCATGCTCGTTTAAAAGAAAACGAACATTTATTTCGCTATCGAGTTAAGCTTGATGGAAATTCTTTCGTTGTCAGTACGTGCACGCGCTAATTTGTGCGTGCTAATGACGCGAAATCGTGCGCAGTAGGGATGCGCAATGCAATACTGAGGAATCACCTTAAATGCCAGTTTTCCATTAGTCTTTGTTAGTAACCGATGGGTGATATTGCGTGACAAAAGGCAAGACTGTTCTTTTGTTTTGTGAGGTTTTCTTCTGAGGAAATTCTCTGCACTAGATTTTTTGGGTAGCCTCTCTCAATAAGTCGTGATTCGAAATGTTTGATTTTTTCTTCGAATGTTGCTTTTGTAGAGTTTGTACGGAGAAGCCTAAGGGCCTCTCCTTTGATGACACCTCTTTTTACTCCTGGTGGGTTACACGAGGAAAAATGTTCTTATTTCCATCAGTACGACGTTGGCCCACTTTCGTGTCCACTGGAGCGGTGCTATGTTTTTTAATTTGACGTTCGTGAAAGCTGGTTAGAGCTCTCACGATTCCTTGCTCTGTTTGTTTGCGAATACGTTTGATATCCGACTTAAAATCATTGTCTTATTCTGGCACGTGCTTTGTATTGTAAGGATTTGGGGCGAGATCCCATGTCGGTATGTCTTTTGAGAGCCTTGATAGCCTCTTCGCTCTGCTCGATTAAACTCTCTGGCGAAAGCGTTTCGCTTAGGCGACGTTTGCGACCAATCTGGTCTGTTTTGCGGGTCTGGTCCGTATGGCGGGTCTCTCCTCCTTTACGGCTCTGATCGCCTTTGCGGTTGTGGACTCCTCTGTGGGTCGTCTGTGGGTCTGTTGTCCTTTGCGTGGCTGAGGAAACCCGCGGTAGTAGAATGCTTTCTGTCATGGTCTACAATTTGCATTTTCTTTGAGAACTTTTGCTGAGAACCATTTGCCATCGTCGATACTCGGATCGAGCGTGAGATGATTCCCGCTTTTGATACAGTCGCTCACATGTTTCAGTAGCTCATCTCTTTTTCCGCTCAATTTCAATCCCCTTTAACCACCGCTTCAACTGGCCAATAGTGTATTCTTCTGGTTCTCTTTCAAATTTAGAGCCTGAAACGTCGTCTTCGTCGGTGAGAACCGTAAAAGATGGAAGCGAACCGCTCGCCATTCACACATTCCCCCTACAACCATTACAGCACTGGCGTTTGTTTGTCTGACTCACGACAGGGGTCTAAAATTCGTGACGTCATTAGTGCGCTTCGTTAATATTGCTCAGTAAGCTACATTTAGTTTACTCCAAAGCCGTAGATCGTCTATCTTTCCTTTTAACGCTTTGTTTTTGACAATGATCGTTGCAAATTAGTTTATTTAGTCTCATTTGTCATACATTGTTTGTGTGCTAAGTAATGGTAATAGGACTAAGTGGGGTCCAATTCGGTCTGTAATCACACGAGTGGTAACAAAATCGGACGAGCATGATTACAGACCGAATCGGAGGACACGAAGTCTTAGTACCAATTAATCATAAAAATTACAATTTCCGAGAAACCAATCACAATAGAGGAAATTGTTATTTTATGATTAGTCTGCAAAGCGCTGAGGAAATATTCCGTTTCTGTTTATTTCAGGA
>OX419336.1:15130978-15148478 GCA_948470475.1 Galaxea fascicularis | reverse complement strand
CGTCACTCTAGTTCACAAATTTCAATATTCTCGAAACCAGTGTCTTGCTTGAGTTAACCGGTTGTTCCTTTAATGATCAGTTAGGGAAATAAACTTCATAGCTCGCTTCGTGGTCCATCTCAAGGTAATGTGTGGTTGAAATGCTTAAAATACAATTTAAAAATGAAAGGATACGTTGAAAGCAAGCCCTGTCAACCCCCAATCACATGAAGCTTCGAAGCAAATTTTGGCGCGAGGTTTATTCGTACAAGGTTAGCCTGCGAATACAGCCACCTCTCAACGCTCCCGGCCCCCGAGGGGCGTTTCACGAGAGAGAACCGCCCCTCGGGGCTCGGGTGCGATGAGAGGTGGCTGTATTCGCAGGCTAGTACAAGGTCAGATAACTCTGATTTTTGGAAATGTGTTCTTTGCAGTCATGTAAAATAACTTTTGCATTTATAGGAAATCTGGAGAACACCAGCAAACAGAAGTTCTAAGTCGTTTTATATACCGATGAGACTGCTTGCTTGCCAGTACATCTATAGACTAGCTACAAAGCACCGGCTGCTTGCAGGGTATATTTCAACGCTAAACGTTCTTAGTTATGAAATGGACCGAATCGGAGGGAAAAGTTACCGAAAATTGTAAGACGCTGCGTGCTAGTGTCTTTAAGGGCGTATCTTAATTTATTTGTATGTACTTACCTAGGTTAATGCCATGTATTTTATCCACCGCTGCTCGAAAATCCTCAGCTAGAATTGAAAAGTTAATCAGATTAATTTGGTACAATTGAAAACAGAAAAAAATGGCAAGTATAGGTATGAACTTTTGGGAAATACTGTCTCTGGTTCTCAAGTTCTGACTGGCAGTCGTGAAACCATAGGTCACGAACAGAAGAAATACCCGTTTGTGCCTTCTGATTCAAATATGGTATCAAAGCAGGAGCTTCTTATTATTTACACTGACTGTATGGCGCTTTGGAACATCATGGCAACTTTCTGAGGGTTTGTATGGAACGTTTGTGTGCGATGCGGTTTGTCGTATGGTGTGCTGTGCATGTTTTACTTACCTTCAAACCGATTCGTTTCTAAACTGTTTTGAAAGCAAGCAAATAGTAAAAACATAGCTTCCAGAGACCACTGGAATGGCGCCATCTTCACAAACTATTGTCCCATGACGATTAGCCAATTTGTATGTATCGTGGAAGTGGAAAAAATGCCAAATGATTGTCTTAAGTATGCTAACGAGCCACGTCTTGGTTTCTTTCTTGTATTAACCAAGGGAAAGCCTTTCAGTCGATATTCGAATGGATGATGCTAGTAGTTTCTCAAAGGTTTTTCAGGGAACTCATGCCCAGTTATGGTTTAATTACTTTGTTTTAAAAGAAATTTGTCTTGCACCTGCCAACGGTTAAAAGCTTTCAAAAAGGGCGGATATGAAAGAAAATATTATCAACAAATTGTTTTGGTAATTGATTAACAATGCGCTAAATCTGCCGCGAAAAAAAATTCATAATAACTGCATGAGGCAGTGTGGTATTATGAAAACTGTCAAATAACAGGGTCATTGAACTGAATGAGTCTGACTCCCTTCATTGCGCTCGCCCAATCAGCAAATGTCAGTGCAGCTCAAGTAAAGAGGCCTGGCTTGAAAATTAATCCATAGAGAAGATATATACATAGATGTGTAACCGACTTGCTTCAGGTCATAACGCAAATACAGGGGCCATCGTGAGTGCATGGAAAATTCTTCAATAAACCTGTATGGTTTATGTACACCCGGCCGTCTGTAACACAGTAAAAAATAACCGGTGTCTTTTAGTTTTTATTTCTGGAGTAACATACGACGAGACTGTTTTATTTGAAACGGATGTCTTCATTTAACACACTGTCAAGGCCCGTCCGAACGATTGCAACATCATCCAACATTGATGGACGATTTTGCACAGTGTTGAATGAAGTGGCCAAACGAGTGCAACATGTGAGATGTAACATTTGGACTCAAGGATTTGCGACCACAATTTACTTAAGGCCGATTTACATGGTGCGATTTTTGCTTAAGGCCCTGGCAAACGAGGACATATTGTTGCCGACACAAATGTTTCCCCGTTTGTGTAGCATGGAAGTGCAACATTCATTTTGTGTCCCACGCGTTTGCGCGCACAAAAAGCATCATGAGCAACGATGTGTCCGCAACAATGTATCCTCGTTTGCCAGGGCCTTTGATTGTCGCATGCAACCTCTGTAGCGCGCGCTGCTCGCGCCATGCAAAAACCGTGTACGACACTTGTCATTCAATGTTAAGGCCGATTTACACGATACGATTTGTCGCGCGCGTCTTGGCGTATGCGACATAACGTAGAACAAAGTTGTGCTGTGTGAATGCTCCTACAACTTCTCTACCACAGACGCACGCGACCTAAAATTTGTCGTAGGATTTTGAATGATGTTTTAAAATCATACGACAGTCGTAGGTATAGGTGAATTGAATGACAAGTGTCGTATACGATTTTTTGCATGGCGCGAGCTACAAAAGTTGCATGCGACAGTCGTAAGCAAAAATCGTTCCGTGTAAATCGCCCTTAAGGAGGCTCGAAAGGGTTTTTAGCCGAGAGCGCGCGCGCGTAAACAACTCACGCCATATCTATAAAAAGTAATCTTGTCGACTCGAAATTTTTGAAGTTTCGTAACTTTACTCGCTTATATTTCCGCTTCCGCTCGGTAGATTTTTTCGATTTTTTCGGTAACAACTAAGATCAATTGACTGCGTTTATAGTCCGACTTCTGTAGGTAGGGAAAAAATTAAGAAAGCAATAATCAAAAAGTAGTTTTATTCTTAATCTTCCCTACAGAATTTTTTTAAATTGAAATATTTTGAAGATCATTCCTGGTAACATATAGAAGTTTGAGAAGATTTCACCGACCTGTTTTTTAAATAAGATAAAAGATTTCGATTTTAGGGGCTCAACTGAATGCGTCATATGGTTGCCATGGTAACAGGTTTTCTGAAATAAATGTCATGTAATGAATCTATGATATTTCTTTTATTTCTGTGCCAAATTTCATAGTGATACGATGAACCAAACATAACTTAGAAAAGAATTTGTAGAACTTGTCTAAAGAAAATGAAAACTATTTCGAACCACCTTAAGGCCTGGCAAACGAGGACACATTGTTGCGGTCACATTATTGCTCAAGGCCCTGACAAACGAGGACACATTGTGAAGTTTGCGCAACATTGAAACACAACATTCATTTTGTGTCCCGCGCGTTTGCGCGCCCAAGAAACATCATGAGCAATAATGTGTCCTAATTTGCCAGGGCCTTCGTAATGTTTCTTGGGCGCGCAAACGCGCGGGACACAAAATGAATGTTGTTTCCATGTTGTAAGTTTTTGTAAGTTTTAAGTCATGGGATCGGAAACACCATTTCAGTTGTGTGTTTTTAATTGGTAGGAGGTGGAGAATTTTTAATACAACTGGCATGTAAGATGCCCGTGCTTCCTCATTGTTGTCCTCTAGAGTGCATTTATACATGGTTTATGTAAACGGTTGATAAGGTTTATTACCCTTGATAATTAAAGAAAAGAGCTATGGAACCACAGTGCTTTTCAAACTAAAATGAAGGTGCTTTATTTTGTTAATCCATATTTTTACACCAATGTTCACATACCTACAACACTAAGAATAGAAATTTTTCGCTGGAAAAATGTGTTGTGACTTGAGATCGAAGCGTGTTGCCACCCGTCGCCCTTTTCATATAGCGTAGTGAGCTTTATAAGTAGATGATTACGCGTTTCATAACCTGTGTTACTTGGTCATTGTTACTTTTAGATCACAATGTTCTCAATTTCGCGTGTTTGCGTAGTCCCGTTTGTATGAAGTCTTTATTGAATTTTCGATCCATTTACGGAACACGCTCACCCGAGTAAACACGGTATAATGGTTACTTGACGAGCAGTCGGGGTCACCCCAGCTAACAATTCCATACACCACCCACTGGCCAGCGCTGTTCTTACACTGAAAAGGCCCACCGCTGTCTCCATAGCACCCATTTGTTTTAGTCTTCCCAGCATCCCCTGCGCAGATCATTTTGCTGGTTACTATCCAGGTTCGATTGTCCCGAGAGTGTATCCCACCATTGGGCGAAGTATCCAGCTTTGCAGCGCATGCGCCATTAGAGACGACAGGCATGCTGGCTTGTTGCAGAATTGCAGACGGCTCCCCTTTACCGCGCACTTGTCCCCATCCTAGCAGAAAGATATGGAGAATGATCACATAGTAGTCAACAGCCATAAATATCGTACGTAAGGAAGTAATATGGACTTGTGAGGTGATTAGAAAGCAGTTATTAACATTGAACCAAGCCAAATGGGATCAAATGCGATGAAAATGTGCTCGGCATCATTTGGGTGTATAAACTGATGCATGTATTTATTTTTAAGTTTATTGTGAAAACAAACCTGTGATATAACATTCCTTTCCAACAGCCACTTCCTCTAGAAATTCTGGTAAACAGGCTGTGTTAACTGCGTCGCTTTGTTTTGCTGGACGAGCAAGCTGAAATAACGCAACGTCATTTTCATATGGAACCGGGTGCGAAAATAAAGCGTGTTTGATTATACGTTTGACGTCAAATTCCTGCTCAAGGCCTTCCTTCTTGTACTGGTCAACGTCCCCAAGGATAACCTTATACTTGCTGGGGTCGCCACTAAACACACAGTGGGCAGCGGTCATCACCCAATCCGGCGTGATCAGCGTTCCACCGCACAGGTGGTTCTTGTCGAATTTTAACCACGCCTGCCATGGCCACTCACCGAGAATCGCATCATGTCCACTGACGACACGAGAAGAGGAACTTGCACTGCGACCACAGCTGGCTGTCAGAAAATTACACAAGATACTGATCAGAATTATGCTTCACTCAAGGTTTCACAGTGCTGACAACTTGTCGCCTCTCAGAACGGCTTTCAAACCAGGCGAAGTGCTTTTAGTTGGTGGACCTAAAAAAACTATGTAACCAGATGACTGCTTGATATACCACACGCACATTTTCATTGAACAGATATTTGAGTATATTGCACTTAGGAACAGGAAAGCTTGAGGGTCCGATGGAGACTGAGCAGATGGACTTTTATTCCTAATCTGCTTTTTAGTTTTCAACAGCTCTGATGCTTTACCTTCATTCAGGTGTGGTGTTGTTCGTATCATGATGTTCCTTATACGTCCATTTGGCCCTCCACTCTCATGCGTACCTATAAAATAGCATGTTCCTGACTTTTAAGAATACAGCACATGATTAGCATCGTATCATAGTTTATACTATTAAACGTGTAACTAGCTTAAAGCGAAGCTCGTTCTTTATGCCGAAACTTGTAAAAGCTATCGACAATTGTGTGAACCTTCGTCCTTCCTTGACTCTTGCGCTCTCTTCTCGGTAGCTCCTTGAAAAACACAAAGAACAATAGCGGTTAGTTTTTTAGACTGAAGGGTGATCCGCCTTGGAGAACAAAAGAACTTTGTAAGAAGTCAGTCATCACTGACTAATTCAATTCTGACAGAAGAAGAAACCCTCACCTGGCAAGTTAAGTGAAATTGGTTTAGTGTCTGCTGTAAAGAGCGACTCCAGAGGATCCAGGTGACCGCGACTGATGATATGATGTCGCGCTGTTTACATGAGAGAGAGAGAATACACTCGTAATCTAAACGCCAAATTAGCGATTAGACGTTTACTTTATTCATGTGGTCAATGCAATAAATAGTCTGCTCATAGTCTGGAGCGCGAGGAAAACAAAATGGGTTTCTTTGTACCCTGGATCGATGTAAGAAATACAATCACAACTTAAAAGGGAAGTACAGTGATCTGTCCCGCTTTGGCGAATTTGCGGAACCTTTGTGTTCTTAACAATTCAACGTGGAGTGCAAATTTAAATAAGACCTACTAGAAAGATAAAGAGATAGCGTCTAAGTTCAGTAAGAGTTAATGTGTCTGTTTTCTGCAGTCTATGCATACATTAGCAGATGGTTGTCAACTTTCTTTCTTGTTTGAAACCAAACGAATGTGACCTTATGATGTAAAACGATAAAAATTTGCAAATTGTACTCAAGAGATATGAAATGCTCAATCGAATAGTTTTTAAGGAATAAAATCACTGAAGCGCAAAACAAGTTTCATACGTGGAATAAAAGACTATTAAAACACTGAAGAAATTACTGACTTTTCCTTAAAATTTATCATGCAGAAACTACAAGAACAAGAATTTTAACAAAGGCGTAAGAATATTTCTTTCACTTATCCTCTCTTTTGAATTTCAACGCCAAACTTTCAGTTAATCTTCTGTTTCCAGAAAAACAGTTCATTCTATTTAAAAAACGTTCGCGGAAATATTAAGAGTAACATTCAAAGGTGACGTTGTTGTTTCGCTTTCCGTTAGTTGCATCGCCGTGGGTATTATATATAAATGAATAAAGACCTTGCAATAATGATGAAATATTACCTTTGGTCGTCTTCAGAGAGGACAGTATAACCACAGCCTTGATAAGGCTGCCTAGAGCTTTCATAATGTGATCAGTCAAGGGAGTGATCCACTGCAAACCACAAAGGCCACTTATCGAGTGCCTTCCTCGCTGAGTTGAAACTTATTCCTACCTGAGGCCAATATGTTAACATGCATGATTGGCTGACCAATCGTTTTATTTTAAGGAAGTGTGCTTATCTGTGAACAACAAAACAGATGGCCACAACACATCACTTTTTTGGTTTCGCTAATAAAAAGCATTGGTTAGCATTTAACTTTGCCTCTAGTTTTAACATCCTTAGATCGTCCTAATTTACTGTCAAACTGCTACTGCGTGGATTTACAAATATAAAAAGTTTCGTAGTGAAAACAAGAATAATATAAACGTTGTAGTGGCAGATGGTTTTGAACTGAAAACAATTTAATATGCAAAATTCATCCGCGTCGGTAAGAGCCATCTAGTCTTTGTGAAACAAAAGAAGTAATTTCCTTGGCCCAGAAAAAAAAAACTCCAATAAATACATCGGCCAAATCTTAAAATGCGTTTGAAAAATACCGAAAAATTGTCCACGTGTTCAATTGAATATGTGCCAATTCAAACCATCCGCTGGGAAAAACAGTCAGTTATGTTTAAAAATTCTGTAGTATAGTTTAAAACGTATTTTAATATCATCTGACGCCGGGATCCGTGCTTCATAAGTTTCTAATCTTCCAGTCAGGCAATGCAATGTTCAAAGAAGATAATTTGTCTTTTAAAAGGTTTTTCTGTTCGAATGACAATGCAAAAATTGTTAAAAGCTTACTTAAAACAAGTCAAATTTATTTCGTTCTAGAATACAATGTGAATATGCCAATTTATCCAGTTGCTCGAGGAGGTTATCTTATAGAATATGCTATGAGATCAAATTTCTTCTCGCCTCCGATGCATTTTAGACAATACAAGATTACACTGTTTGATGCTGGTCAATATTGCGAAATGAAAGACAAATTGCCGGCTCCTAATACTGAACTATGTGAAGCTTGAGTAACTTCCGGCACACCCAAACAAAGCACAATTATTGGTTTTATACGCCCTGCGCATGCTCTAAATTAAATCAATCAACTGGAAAGCTTTGAACATGCCACGTTCGCGATTACCAAAGGACCAGAGTCTAGGCTGCTTCTGGCCCCCCTTTTCCCCCTCTTATGTCCTCTGTCCTCTTATTGACTCATTTCACTTGGTTCAAGAATACGTTCAAACACCCTAGCCCCACTTCCATGAGCGGGTTTGCTGACACAAAGATGGAATGCATTAAACAACGTTGTTTATTTTGTGTAGTTCTTCACGAGATACATTGTTTTACCTTATTAAGTTTTTAAACGCCATCATCTTTCAACTAAAATTTGTATCACACTATTCATCTATAGTTTGCTGTTCGTTCGACTAAATAGCTTTACTCATTCAGTACTTTCTCAATCCACTCTCGAAACATACTAACTCGAGTAAACACCGTGAAGTGAACAGCAGAGGAGCAGGTGGGATCTCCCCAGCTCACAATACCCTGCTGTATCCAGCGGCCAGCGGAGTTCTGACAAACAAATGGACCACCACTATCACCAAAGCAACCGCTTGTGATAGTCTTCCCAGCATCCCCCGCACACAGCATGACCGAAGTAACAGCCATTGAAGGGTCGTCCGTCTTCTGCATGTGCATGGTTTGGCAGACTTGGTTGGACACCACAGGCATAGCAGCTTGTTGCAGTTGAATAGCAGCAGAGCCAGGATGGTCCATCATACCCCATCCTTCAAACAAAACACAAACACATCTCACTGGGATTGCAAGTATCATGGCGCTGATGGTTAAAATTAGTATGTATGTGACTGAATGAAGAAGAGAGAGCACGATACAACAAATTAAGTACAGTGGAACCAACGGGCCATGAAAATTTGGGGGCATTGAAGGGGTATGGTCAAATTTCACGGCTGGTCTATTTTAAGTGACGTCTTGACAGATATATCACAATTGCCCTTCTAATCAACTGTTACGGCAGTATTTACTGACTCGACTTTACACATCCTTCACAGAGCGAAGGTCCACTTTTTTAACACGATAGCTATTTGTAATACATTAAGATACATAATGAATAAAGTAAACTAATTACGATACAGCAAGCTAATAAGAATACAGCATACTATACAAGAAGCACAAATTGTCAATGAAACAAAGAAAATAAACAATAATTAAGACAAGGAGGGTCAATATCAAACATTTTCCATTGACATTCAATTTTCCTCTGTAATTCTACTAAGTTGGGCGTCTTGAAAAGCGTTTTGCAAGCGTATAGGTAATATTTGGTGTATAGCAAGAGAAGATCTAGTCGGCGTTCTTTGGTGTTCGTCAGCATACATTTTTCATCTTTTGTATGGAAACTGAAGGATCTGCTCTCTGCCATACATGTAACGTGTTACTTTGAAGTGTAATAAAACGGTTCACTTTCAAGTTCACGATTTTGAAAAAAAATCGGTGACTTTTTTGGTTTGGTTTGTTTCTCAATACAGTATTTGTTTAGACGGTTTGGTCAATTAAGGTGATTCCCCAGTAAAAGAACCCGCCATAGATTTCCGATGAAACTTGGTATGCTGTTGTTACAGGACAAGGGCATATAAAAACATAATAAAAAGAGGGGTCTCCGTGCTTGTTTTCACGCCACAATGCTGATAAATACGCTTACTTAGGTGACTTTTGGTAGGGTATTGTTCTCATTGAAATTAGGAAATAAAAAGTTAGGGTCACCGTGCTCGTTTAAGAGAAAAGGAACATTTATTCCGTCATCGAGCTTAGTTTGAGGGAAAATCTCTTACGTTTTGTACGCGTACGCGCTAATGACGCGAAAATCGTGCGCAGTAGGGATGCGCAATGCAATACCAAGGAATCACCTCAAGAATTCGTATTTGGTTCGAGAGGCCGTATTAAAGGGGTAAAGGATTATATGGGTTGAGATTGCAGAATGTGGCCTTTGGCCGTATTGTCGAGGCGGTCGCATTAATGGGGCTTTCTTGTAAGAAAACGTATGGGCGTTTCACAAAGTGGCCGTACACTGTAACCAGAGAGCGGTGTTACATTGAGTATTGAAAGTAGATTACATTTACATGCTTCTGTTTTGCATTGCTTCACTTTGTGATTAGCCAGCAAAGCTCGCGCAAATTTTTCAACCAATGAAAACCAAACCCAGTCGCGTCATGCACTCTTGCATTTTCTCGCGCCTTACGCAGAGTACATGAAATTGTTCGAATTCTGATTGGCTCATTCCACTGTTTCGGTCTGTTGTGATTGGCCAAAGTAATTGCTTTGGATTTGGTTTTACGCCACTCCATTAACAAGGTTATTGACTTCTAAGACAATGCTTATTTAACCTGAGATGTAGCATTTGGTCCCTGTTGCCACCACTTCAGCCTCGCTTGGTAGACATACAGTGTTCACAAAGGAAGTCTTGGAAGCCGGACGTGTCAACTCAAGAAGGGCTATGTCGTTGTTCAAGGGAACTGGTGACTCGTACTTTGGATGTACGACTACACGTTTAACGCTAAACTCCTGCTCAGTGCCATCAAGTTTTTCTCTGTTGAGGTCACCCAGAGTCACGCTATACATGTTGGGATTGTTATCAGAGACGCAGTGAGCAGCGGTCATCACCCATGTTGGTGTGATCAGAGAGCCACCACACGTGAATCCCGAACCCTTAATTTCCAGCTTTGCTTGCCAAGGCCATTCACCTGCAGTAGCGTCCTCTCCACCAATCACACGTCCTCCTGCTGCCGTAGCTTGGCCACACGTAGCTATCACATTCACAAAGGAAATGAAATGAGTGCAAAATGATTTGAATGGCGTCAGTTAGTTTCATCAGGTGGAGGGTCTTAAGGTAATTTCTCTGAATTGAATTGCGCAACCTTACTGCGCGTATTTTCTTGCGTTAGCAGCGTGCGCACGTGCGCGTGCAAGTTCAAAATACTGCAGGTTTTGTGAAGGACTGATCTCCTAGAAATAGGTAAATGGCGATTTTCTTCCAAACGAGTATAGGGACCTATCCTTTTTATTTGTCATATTGAAAGAAAATGTAATTCTCCATGACATATCCAGATTTGAAGAATTTTTTATTGCCCAGTTTTTCATTATTCACAGAAGATCTCCTTTACGATGAAACTATTGAAACTTCAGTGGTAAAGCACCGACGCAAAAAACACGAGTAATCTTTCATTAGTTCATTTTTCTTCACCTTTGAGAGGCTGAATTTCGACCATGACATGCTTTTGACAAAATAAACTTAAATCCCATTGCTTCTGCCCCGTTTTTGTAAATTATAGAGTCTCAGACCACTTTTGGCTGTCAACTTAAACTGCACTAACAATGTACTTAAGTCGGTATAAACTAAAGCCTCAAAGCATGAAAACTGACATGGGGACCCTATCTTTTTATTGCATTCAAGTCTTTGATGCTTTTGACGTTGGCAACCGCCTAGCAAAGTTTCAAATAAAATCTATTGTGACTTTTATTTCTGGGGAATGACCTTAACTCACATAAATTAATGGTATCCACATCCTGCTCCTTGTCCGCATCATCCCTTTCATTTGAAGGACCTTTATCATATAAAGACCAAAAGGCATGTATTTTATTCTTGACATCATGTTATTTGTTTTAGACACTTACCTGCCTTACCCGCCAGGAACGTCAATGAAGAAGCTTGAATACCGTTCATCAAACACGAGCCATTTCAGTTGGTTCGTTTATCTGTGCGTTCTGAAAACAACTAATTTCGGTAAGCTGGATTCAGAATTAGTTACTCGCTAAAAGAATCGGGGGATGGAGAGGAAATAGAACGACTGAATTTCTCTCAGGATGAGTAATGTGGTTTGTATAATACAGCTACATTGAGTAAGCTGGCGTGTCAGTGTAAAGGATTAATACGAACGTGAAGGATTATTTATTAAAAAAGAAATCCCCATCCAAAGAGCATACAGGTGCAGAGGGCGCCATCCTTTTACAGATGTCCATCAAATAGTAAATTATCCCATTAGGAATCTAGTGTTAATCTTAATTTTGAGTTAAATTATGCAAAAAGGGTGTGCATGAATTCAAAATGAGTCCATCGGCTGAATAATAGGCTAATAACTCATAAACTTTTTAAGGTTTTACACTGTTTATCAGGTTTTGCATATACTAGTCAGCCGAATGTTGTAACTGTGCTCCATAATAACAGTAAATAATGTTCTGGGTCAAGAAGAGAAGATGGGTTTGTTATCAGTGATGGTTTTCACGATAGCATTGTGTCTTATGGCTTCTCAACTTAGTGGCTTTCTATACTAATATTAAATGAGTTGTCTCTTCACGATTCATGTGAGTCTGCAGCTGGAGAATAGTAAAAGCAGGCCGAATTCTTAAAGTATGTACGAATTTCACATAAAGAAAGGTCGCCGGTTAGGTGGTAACATGTATTCCGTTAAACTGAATTCTCGGCCGGCGTTAAATGCTATAACTGCCTGTGGTTAACTCGTAGCAAAATGTTGAGTTCTGTGGAGAACTTAGTTTACCAGTGGATTGAACGGACTTGTGATCACGAATTTCTTTCGTTTCGTTTTAAGTCTCACCTTTTTCCGGGTGAATCCCGAGAAAGCGAGATTCCACACAGAGCGTTAAATTTAGTAAAACGAAAACAGTTAAAAGAGCGGTCCCTGAAACAAACACCATCATTAGCGATCACCACTGAAGCAGACAGAGATCTTCATCAGCTACCCTGATAAATGATGAACTGATGCTGATTGAAAGTGTTTTTTTGTAGTTGGCGTTCACATGGCACTTAAAATGGAAATTTTTCCTATGAATTTAACATGTTTTACTAAGCCGATGCATTGGCAGGTGCTCTGAAGCTGTTGCTGGAGCGTTTTTTGTAAAGTGGAGTTGGACTCTATTGGGGATGTTTTGCCAATCTGAAGGTTTATTTGTAAATTGAAAATTAAATTGGTATTGGGTCTTCTTAGTAATTTTGGAACACTTCTTTTGACAAAAAAGCAATGGCGTGTTCATAGACTACCATCTCAATGGTCGGTGGCAATTCAACAACATTCTTTGAAAGAAGTACTTCCCTTTTAAACAGGAATTTAGTTAAGGATCGGCTACTTGACGCCTCTTGTTACTCGCCATTGAGGGAGAAAGACGTTGTGTTGGCCAGCTGCTCCGGCTTCCGTTCCCAGCTTCGCGTGAACAATTTAAAACCGAACCAATACGACCTGCTTTCAGCTTGTACAGCTTTAAATATGGTAGCGTCCCTGGGTGTTAGAGGTGATTGGCGAGGGTCTCCCAGGGGGGGGGGGGGTCCTTGTTCCCTTGTTCCCTTCCAAAATTGCCCTATGTTCCCATGTTCCCACACTTTTTCCTTATTTGTTCCCCATTTAATAAATTTTTAAGATTGAACTAGTGAGCAGCACGTCTACGAACTCTAAGAGTTGTAAAACGATTTATTTTATCCTAAGCGTTTCGTGTGACTAACGCACACTTCGCCAGGGATGTTTTACAATACAACACATGGGACCTGTATATATACCTACATAAGGGAGTAAAAAATATTTTAACATTACGTAAAACCGCACCTACGAGAGCAGATTTGCATGTAGGAAGCAGGCGGAAAGGTGTGCAAGGAGTGGCATATTTTGTACGTAACATAATTTTGGGGCCCACAGTTTTAGCTACGATCAGCAAACAATCTATCCGCCATCTTGGCAATCTGTGACAACTGGGGCGCTTACCATTTACACGATCCATCCGGGTGGAAATTTGAGATGTAAAATATTCAACGCCGCAGCTTGTCCAAACGCAAAATGGATGAATAAGTGTAATAGTGTCAGTTGAAAAGCTCAAAAATAACAGAAAAAGTGCATTGATTTAGCCGATGGCCCATAATTTCTGAAACGTTCCAAATGGAATGGTATGTACCATTTGACTTTCCAACCAGAATTTTCGGGGTTTCCGTGAGAATGGTAAGGAGCCCAGATTCCCACCAACTTCTCGTACCCAGACTCCCAGCTGATTGCTTCGTATTTGTTTGATTTCTTGTGTACCAAAAAAAGTAACACGAAACCAATGCACAAATGACCATAAATAAAATATCAGAAATAACGGTCTTTATTTCTTATATCACAATATTTTCTCCTCTAATTTGTATAGTTTTGTTCCCCTGTTCCCTAAAAATAGGCTTATGTTCCCTTGTTCCCCAAAACCCCTGGGAGACCCTCATTGGCGTGGCGTCATTTATTGTTAGTGCTATGGCTTAGTTGAATCGAAATAGCCTGGATAAAAGGTGGAATGAAAGTTTGCCCGAAAAAGAATGTACATCCAGGGGGTTACAAAACCTATCAAAAGAGTTCCCATCCGGTGTAGCCACAATATAAAGTTGCTCAGAAACTTTTGGTAAACCAAAGGAACAGCGAACTGACGCTGTTTATTCTGCTCCGTGCAATGACTGATCATGGGTACATCAGACGGGGCCAAGCGTTTAAAAGAGCACCAAAACTCCGCTTTGTCGGAGCATGCGTGCCAAACCAACCATTTTCGGCTTTGTTAGGAAGCTTGGCTCATCAACTCCGCCCACGCTCCTTTGAACCGAGATGATGGCTGCCTCAGGTTTACCTGAAACCTATTTAAGCTTATTTACACCTTTACGATTACAACGTTCATTAGTGAGCGTCGAAAAAGATCCTTATTCAGCATTTGTTCCTTCTATTGACATTTCTATGTACCTATGCTATTTCGGTCCGTTGTAATGCACCTATCAATGTTTAGACGGAGAGGGAAGGGGGGGGGGGTACGGGCAAAGATGCGGCATTTGAACACTTCTGTTGTCCCCTCTCTGGGGAATTTGACCACTTGTGCTAATTAAAGTTCAAATATTATAAAGGATTGTTAAACTATTTCCAGTCCCATGGGTCGGGAATTTGACCAAAAAATTGCAAGAAAATTCAAATGACGCACCTTTGCCCGTACCCCCCCCCCCCCCTCTCCGTCTAAACATTGATAGGTGCATAAGATGCTGAAAAAATGTCTGTAAATCAGGAAAAACCCGAAAACAATCAAGCCGGAGTTTGTTACTTCACTGAGACTAAATACTGTCTTCGGTTATGGCTGGTAAGGATGGATATGGATTGCATTTTGAAAAAAAAAATTAGCCTAATTTTTTCAAATTCTCGCACGTCATCTTGAAGGTGTACTTTGGATGGCTTTCCGGCAAAAAATTGATTGATATCTTTCTCCTAAATTCTAAGGAATGTTTTTGCATGAGTAAAGGTCATAAGTGGCAGTTTCTGTGAAGTTTGGGTCAGAAAACGGCCAAACCATCATGACAGTTCCCCTTTAATTGCCAAGACCAATCTTGCCAAAGGAGCCTTTTCACCAAGGAAGAGGGGGAGGCAGGATAAACAGGGACAAGAAACAACGGGCCCAGTTTCTCTAAAGCTCCAATACATTACCAGCACTTAATGAACTATTTTTCTCAAAACCTTTACTTTGTCCAATTCTTTTTCATATAAGAGCTTTACTGAAAAAAAAACTAACAAGACCAGAAGCCATTAAATTATTGAAATAGTCACATCACTGAAATAAGTAATGGAAATGTGAAGCTTGTGGGATATGGCTTAGATTGACAAAAATACCTATAGAGCATCTAGGTAAGCTGAAAGCCAGTTATTGGGCACTAATGGCCATGTGGTAGTAGGCATATCCCCTTAAATTTGCCAAATAAAATTTGAGCCCCAGCATCAGCAGCCATGAAAAGAAGACAAATTTAAGGTTGAATGTTTGCAAATAAAAATAGCAGAGCCACTTAGAAATAGCAGATGCTAGTTGAGCTAACTGACTAATAATTACATTTTGATGATTACAACTTGCTCCATAATAATTATAATGAAAACACACAAACATATACAAGAGCTATGTGCACCAATCAACTACATACAAAGTATGCCAATGAACCAGCCGATAGTTGGAAATGAGATTCTTTGCCAGTTGCTAAATGTGTAAAGAAAATGGCAATAAAAAGTGTGATAGAAAACAATTACTGTTTAAGTGCAAGAAATAAAGAGTGTGAGAAGAGGAGGATAAACAAAGTAAATACGTGTAGTGAACATAAACAGGCTTAAGTGTGACAAAGATAAGACATAAGATGCTTACCTTGCATATTCAGTAAGGTTTACTCCCAAAAAATATGCATGGCCTCCCTTGAATTTTAATTGATAACCAGAGGAAACCAAGTCAAGAATGTCTATTGTTCTGAGATTCCGAGGGCAGTTCATTAGTCCAATGGGTCCATTAGACCAGAGTGGCTGATACAATAGAATTCAGGGCCAAGTATGGACTAAGCTACAGTTAGTAATTATTGAAAGCGAATGCCAGGTTAACAAAATAAAGATTCAAGTTCTGTTGCCACTGCGACATTAACTTGTGACATGGCTGTAGGCTGCCACACAGACCTTAGGAAGGGTATGGATAGAGGCATCTAATACAGTTATACTTATGAACTATCTGGTTTCCTCATGCAGTTGACATTACAAAATGAATAAATAAATGCACTCTTTGAAGCTATTTATACAGTTGGCATGCAGTAAAACATTGTCTTTGGTGGAATATTGACTGAGGTGGTGAACAGTACACTGCAAACTGTGTCAAGGATGAATATAAACTGGAAGCTGCAATGAATACAAACTTGCTGCCAGTAATAAATTTACGATAAGATGTGGAAATGCCTCAGAAAGTTTTCAGAGGTAATTAATCAATATTGTCTAATTTAATTTTTTTTTAACTTTCACTGTTCCTTGTACTTCAGTTGAAGATCATTGCCTTAGCCTTAAATACAAATTAATGAAATAATTTAGGTTTACACAAAGCTTGGACATACTGAAGGACAACTCTTTCCATGTAACCTGACCCTCGTGGAAACATACCTTCTGTAAATGCAACATGCCCACCATATTTTGTTAAAACTAGAGCAATGTTGGGGCATCGTGGTAGCAGTTCTAAAGGTATTGACTCTACAGGAGTGAAGGGGTCATCTGCAGCATTCAAACACAACAGAGGAACACAGATCTTCTCAAGTGGCTTTAGATGAAGCGTTGCAGCTGTGTAATATTCATTACAGTCTCTATATCCAGACAATGGGGCAATTACTTTATCATCAAATTCTCTGACAGTACTCAAGCTCAGCGCCTGATTTATATCAAAAGGCTCTGCAATTTGAGAGTTGTACAGAACACTTGAAGAAAGGTGTTGTTTCAAGACGGTTTGCAAAAGTTTAGTTAGATGACAATTAAACAAAAGTTGGTTCAATGGCTGCTCCAGTGACTCAGTAGTCTTGAATAAATTCCATGGGGTAGAAATTACAGCAGCACCAAGAATCATTTTATTAAGACCATGGTTTCCTTGATCTCCTATTTTACATAAGAGGTTGGTCAAAATTATACCTCCAAGAGAAATACCCACAACAATCACTGGGAAGGTAGGCTTTGTTTTCTTAATGTGGTAAATGACATACTCTAGGTCATCTGTGTCTGCAGCACAGCATACACGTGGAGTCTTCAATGGCAAGCCACCCAGTCCCCTGTTATTAAGCACACCAACACGACATTCCAGTTGTTGAGTTGCTTGCAAGACAAAATGACGGATGTAATGATGATCACTTGTGCCAGTCAATCCAGGAAGGATTAGTAAGGTGAGAGGGGTACTAGAGTGATCAGTGTTAACCCAGTCCAGGGAAAGCATTCCACTATCTGGAGCATAAAGCACTTCCCTGTGGTAATTAACAGATGGATGTGTTTTTAAAATACTTCCCACCACTGTCTGAGTGCGGCCTTCAAAACACCAAAATGTAGGCCAGTAGAACTGATTAACAAATGGACAGCTCTGCTTGATGAGCAAAGAAATATATGACTTCGGCTTAGACACAATTTGCGGCTTTCTCACCACACACGTACGGTAATAACCGATGAAGA
>OX419336.1:15118478-15125978 GCA_948470475.1 Galaxea fascicularis | reverse complement strand
ATGATGCTGGTTATGGGGAAACAGGCTTTAGGAGATGCAACTGAAACCTGGATAAGTCAGTCTGAGAATTTCAGCTCATATAAGAATCACACCACAGTGACACTTATCCGGGAACAGTATCTGATAAGGACATCAGTGAACAATGTGAAGTATTCGACAAAGTGAACAAAGGATTCCCAGTATGACCAAACTGACATTAGCAAAAATTTTGACATTGCAACTCTGAGAATATACAATGAAAATTTTATTGGAAGAATGAGAGAGGCTGGACTATCTTGAATACCTGTTGGCCCATGCATCGAATAGATGTACTTGGTTATTGCCTTAAAATCTTTGCCCATGTTGTAAACACCTTGAAAAATCCCATTGGCCCAAAAGGGATTGTAGAGAAATCTGTATGTAAATAATGCAAAGAATTAAGATGGTCTGGCATGATTGAAACATACATGTATTTACAAGCTTATAGTACACTCTACAAAATTACTTAATTCTGATTGGTTGAGAGCAGTACAATTAATCCCAAATAGTACTCGACAGGAGTACCTATTGAGTCTCCATGGCAACAGTGCATGAGAACAGTGAAACATTGTAAATGTGAACGTTTTGATGGGTGAAATTGGATGAAAAGGCACATAAACCGAAGTTACCATTCTCTGGAATGATTTGTTGGACTAATTTATTAAAACACCCAATAATTTACAAGTTGCATAACTTCATACAATTTGTAGTTATGCTGAGCAAACTATAAATAAAAAATCACATGACCTCATACAATTCATGATTAATAGATACTCAAGATTTTGAAAGTTCACAAATTGCTCTTGCCTAAAGGCTTGTGCAATTTTGAGAACTTTCAAAATCCCTTGTACTTATTACACCGTAATCATGAATTGTACTCAGGGTCTTGCGATTTCCTATACTAATTGTAAGGTAATTTTAGTTCAATTAAGCATAGCTTTTGTATACAACACTGGCAATATTCATATTGCAACAATCAACAATTTGATGCTACAATGTAAACATGGCCATCCTTTAGTAAAACGCAGTCTAGGTGTTGTTTAAATGATCAGTTTAATCACTGGCAGTGGTACATGTTAGTCTCTTTGAAAAATAACTTGTTTTACAGTTTTTGGCATCGCATTAACCCATGATCGTAGTGGCTTCAGACTTTGAAATGTTGGTACTTGTTGAGCAGGTTGTGTTCCTCATGTGGCCAATAATTTTTTTCTCTAAAATGTGGTCGGTCATGGTCTTGCAAACATCAATTACCAGGTTGTCACGTTTGACAAAAAATACATTAGCTGTGTTTTGGTCGGGAAGCTAAGATTCTGCAAAGGTACCTTTTCCACCAGTGCAAGCCATCAGGAAGTTAGCCTGAATGATGTGAGAACCAGTAACATTGTCCAAGGGAGCAAAACTGTTGAGAGCCCTGGTTTTCACCTCAAGCAATGCCATCTGGACTTGCTCCATACCTTTGATCAGTAGCCAACACTTGTTGAAACTAGAACATCTGCAATGTAACCATACCTTATCACTCTGAATTCATATGTAAATCATTGATATTCTTTCATAATGTCATTTGTCTTGTTTTCAGTTTCTCAGATGGGTTAAATGGCTGAAACAAGCGCTAAAAAAGTGTTTTCAAGTTGGTACCTTGGCCTGGTGGGTCTCAGTTTTGGTGTAAAACTAAGGGGGACCAGGCCACCCTTAACACCTGGCCTTGATCTGCTACTGTCTTTAATCCATTGTATTCGCTTAGAGAACTTTACAAACCTGAAATTTCTTCAAATAACTTCACTGCTTGTTCTTCAAATTGTATTCCACGAGAAAAGTTCTTGAATCTCTTTGGTGAAGCTTTGTTTTCATCAGTTTTGTTATGAACAAAGAACTATGCATGCTCAAACTCTTTTTGTGACCTCAAAACTGCTCACATAATTTAGATTTGAGTGCCATGCGTCATACATGTAACTTTCCAAATTTTGAAACCTTGGTCTTAAAACTTGGTTGTCGTAAAGTTCTTCAACACTTTTACAATAATTATGGTCACTGAAGAATTGTTATAATGAAGTTGAATTGCAAGTCCAGAGTTGATTCCATGCTTTCTTAAAGTTTTATAGAAATGCTGCTGCACTCTTTGGTTATCAAGATCCTTCGTTATCTGACCTGGCATATCTTCTACATCCCTTTTTAACCGCTGGGGTTCTTTGAATTATCGTTACTTGCTGCAGACAGTTTTTCACAGTTATTTTGCTGTTCAGTCTTGATTTTCAAAGGTTTCCTAGAAGAAGAAGCATTTCTATATGCTTTCAGAGGTATGTGGGAAGTGCTTGTTGCCAAACTTGATTTTCTACCTTTTCTATGCCACAAATTTCATCTTCTGGATCCAAGTTATGGAAAACAAACAAACTTTGTGCTCGGAGTAAAGCTCTAAAACAATAAGAGGGCAGCAGTGTGACAGCATATTCCGTATTTACCTATTGGACACTCGCCTTTCACTGGATAAATATATGTTATTTACCGGGCGGGAGGTCCGTATGGGAAAAAACTGTGCCCGAGGTCTTGAGTACGGCCCGAGGGAGGATTTTTCGTAGTAAGGGCTGGTTTTGTATAAGATGCCATTTGTTCATAAGAATATGTTTGAGATTAGGCATTGATGGGCGGTATTCTGTAACAAACGGCAAACTTTCTATTCTCTTGCGCGTTTTTTTGTTTATTTTGTAGTCCCCGCGGTCAGGATCTTTCATTTTCAAGTTGTCGGCGATGTTACAAATCCCGCGGGTCTTTCCCCGTGTATCTTGCCGCGAAAGTGCAAAAGCGGTCCAATTCCCCTGTCCTGGGCCAAAAATTGGCGACAAAAGTCATTAAATTCCGCGCTATTCCCCCGTGTGTCCCCGGGGTCACCCCCCGGGATGGCCGCTGATAAGTGCATTATTCAACTTTGGCGCTCTTCATTTTATTATCAAATGAATTCAAAAGGTCAAAGAAGAAACTGCATATATTTAATCGGCACTGGGAACGTAATTCCCTCTACAAAGGTTGGGTGACTGCGTTCAAAGGTGACAGGAAAAAGGCGTTATGCAAATGCTGTGATCGGATGGACTCCTTGAATTTTGTGATAAAGTCCTGGAAAAGTCCTGGAATAAAAGCTCTTTTCACCTGTATGAACCATGATGAAGTAGAGGTTCTTGCGGGGAAATCTTTTCGTATGTAAACTATGTTAATGTATTCCCCCGCAAGAGCCTCCACTTCATGCTAGATCCAGTTCAATACCGAGAATACGAATATGGCCTATTATCTTTGAATACAACTACAGCCGGACGAGTGACCTCTTGCCCGAAACTTTTGATGACCATGGCCTTTACAAAAGTAATTTCCCCATCTTTATGAACCTTGACTATCTTTATCTTCCTCGAGTTAAAGATTCTGTGGGTCTTGCAATATTATCCTTTGCGACCTTACATTTAAATCCTGTGTAATGACTTACGGTTGTCGCATCTACTTGGGGAAAAAGCGATTGGTCGGTACGCCATACAGACGATGGTGGAGGTATTTTAGTTGGATCCATACTGGTTGGAAAAACAACCAACCTTTTACCCTTTAAGTCTCTTTTCTAACAGGTTGTCACTGGCAAACGGAAGCAGCTGGTCGAGAAGCTCCTTCTTCGTTCCGGTAGCCTTCAGTGTCAACTCTGTCAACACAGATTTTAAATCTCTTACACACCATTCAGCTAACTTAGACTCCTTCAATTTCATTACTTAACTATCTGACCCCTTTGAATCTACTTTCTTGGAGGTATTCATGTTTGCAAACACAGGTTTTCTTCGAAACTTACAGCTTCTGTGTACACAGAATTACTTTCAACTTTCCCGGCAATAGGCCATTTCCGAGATCGCTTGAGCCTCTATTTCAAAGCGAGTCTAAGTGCGAAGTCTTTGTAATGAAAGTGAGTTTTCGCTGATATGGAACGCTGAACTTATTACCATCACAAAACTTTCGCACTTTGACTCGCTTTGAAATAGAGACTCAAGCGAACTCGGAAGTGGCCCATTCAATTCAATTCAATTTTTTTAATCTCACATTTACGTAAAAAGCAACAAAAAATACACTAACCCGCAAATAGCAAAGGCTAATCTAGGCAGGTGGTGTAATTGATTAGTCAAAATAACTCATGGAAGAAAGACTTAATATTTACAGGATGTTAATAATTTAAAGACATACCAGTAATTAATGTATAATAGGTTAATTAAAAATAATGACTATCTAAATTAATGATAAAACTGTTTCATTCTAGCTAATCATAGCACGTTTGAAGTTTTCAATCAGAGTGTTGACGTCAACATAAATATCCTCTTGATCACGAAGTTTTAGTGAACTTGTCTGAAGGCATTTCTTAAAGGATGTTTTAGATTTTGTACAGATAGATTCCGGTAATTCATTCCAGATTTTACAACCAATTCTAGAAAATGAGTGGCTCATTTGTGTCAACTTTGAACATTTTATATGAAATTTACCCGTGGAAGCAGACCTGTTTCTATACGAGTGCACAGAGTCAACTCGATCAAAAAAAATTTAATAGGTTTAGGGGAGCGCTTTGGTTATTGATATCGTACATAAGGGTGGCTAAAGATTTGAAATAAAGCATGTTTACTGGAAGAATATTAGAACAATGGGATGGCATGCTCTCCGCTATTGCAGAAGTAAGTTAAGTGCAAAGCTCTATTTTGGAGGATTAGGGTTTTCTGCAGATTTGATTTTGAAGTTTGGCCCCAAACCGAAAGACCGTAAGAAATGTAGGTATGGATAAGAGAACGATAAATATGAAGAAGAATAGAACTGGGTAGAACGTGTCTCAACCGTCATATAATGCCAATTGTTTTACTTATCTTAAGCGAAATATAATCAATGAACATCGTTAAAACCCTCGCAACATCAAAATTAACTTTCGTTTGCAGCGTGCTAGATATTCCACCTGGTTTTACTACCGAGGTCAATAGCATAATATTTAATTATATCTGGAAGTACAAAAATCCAAAACTCAAAAAAACAACTATCACGAAAGGTAAGAAAGAAGGAGGACTTGGTATGATTGAAAGCGCTGAAGATAACATGGGTAAAGCGTTTGTGTTCCGATGACGATGGACCATGGAAATTTATTCCGTTATCCTTACTTTCGAGCGTGGGGGGAAAGCCTTTTTTTTCAGTGTAACTATGACATCAAATATTTATGTGTTAATGAACTCTTACCGAAATTTTATCGAGATGTATTAATACACTGGCAAGAGCTAAACTGTACAACGCCTAAAGATAAAGAAGACATGTTAAATCAAATAATTTGGATCAACCGATTTATACGAATAAACTATCTGTTTATTATCGAATCTGGAATCAACTAGGTATGCGAAAACTTGCCTGTCTTGTTAATGAGATAGGAAATACCGGTAGTTTCTTGTCGTTTAAGGCTTTCGTACAAAAATTTAAAATTAAATGTAACTTTCCACAGTACCTCAGCTTGCTCTGGGCTATACCAGATCAGTGGAAAAAAAGTCTAAAAAAGAACACACATCAACAGGTCGTGGCAAACACTCAACTCGCAATCGATAAGCTTACGTGTAAGACTGTCCACCGACCGCAGAGAAAAGATTAGCAGAACTCGGTTTTGATGCACAAAAACGACAAAGCCTTTACTCTCTGCCATTTTGTGTAAAGAAAGAAGTAAAACTATCTGTTTTTCAGTATAAAATAATTCACAATATACTATATACCAACAACATTCTATACAAAATGAAGAAAAAACCTAACCCTCATTGCCCGTACTGTACTAACGTCGAACAAACGATGTCTCATTTATTCATGTTTTTTTCATGTTTTGTTGCGAAATCATTCTGGTCTGAGTTCACTACTTGGTTTAATTCGATGTCGACAAAAAAGAAATCCTTTCTTTCTAAAACTGAAATATACGGGGTTTTCGACGATTGGTTGTCCTGTTTAACCCTTAACTCTTTGTTGTCAAAGTTTTCTTGAGCCATTTCTGAGATTTTCTGAGTGTCAGCGATCGAGACGATCTGGTGATTCCTTATTTGGCGTTACCTTGGTGATTTTCGCTGATCTTGAGCACTGAAGGCTCTCTTGTTTTTGTCACGCTGGTCACGCTAGCTGTTGCTTGTTTTCAAGCGAGCACTCGGCGTGAAATTTGGTAAGTATGCGACTTATAAGTGTTTTTTCGAGCCATTTTCCGCTTCAGAAGCCCCTAGCCTGGCATCATCAAGCTGGTTTGGGGGTAGAGGCAATCCTCTGAAAGAAACCAGAGGTGAAAAACAATTTCACAGCGATTTAGCCGCCACGAGTGTGTCGCCGAGTCATGACGGTTGAAGAGTGAGGTTGTCTTTCTGGCCTTTCTGAGGATGGATTCCAGGACCTAGCGTGGCAATTTTGGCTTGTTTTGACTTCTAAATAATGCAATCAGTACAATATTTCGCCAGCAGGACTGGGTGGCTCTATGAAACAGAAATTGGCGGACTTCCATGTCGCCGTTATCAAGGAATTACCCAGAATTCATTTCGCTCGTGACGACGAACCTTTCGGATGAGTGGGGATAGCTCTTCTTCAACAGCTTTTCCTCGGCGTGCTAAACAAGTGAGCAGAAAAATGTGGCAGAGAATTAAAGTGCTGGGGCTGAACTTTACTGCAAATGTCGTTTTTGGGCACCAGGAGGAGTTTTTGTATCGAAAACTTAAAGACAAAAATAGTATATTTTGGTGTTGTCTGAGGGCGTTCACTTCGGACAGTTTGGGTTTTGTAGGGAACCAAACAGTCATGTTCAATGAAAATCGGCCATGGTAGCGCATTTATGGGGTGTTAAAATTCAAAGCACTAACCATTTCAAAGTATCAATGCCTCATTTCAACTTTCCAATTCTTAAAGAGTAACCATGCATCTGTAGAATGTACTGGTCCATATGGGCCAAGACATTAAACGGCCTGACAAGAAAGGTTTAATCATTTAATTTTAATCGGAAAATACTTTCTCTATACTAATGCTTTAGATGACAAAAGACCTCAGTTTGCTTTTTTCATCATTCTCACACAAGATAAAATTGAAATAGAAAAATATATCGCAATCATGACGAATAATCGTCCTGCTTTTGTTAAAAAGTGGTCCCATTTCGTAATATGATTAAATTTTTTGATGTCTATAGTTAGCAATTAACACCTTTAAAGTTCTCATCGTTGGTTATTACACTGTATGTGTTTGTTTCTGTGAGTATTTTTTTAAATTGTATTTCATGTGTGCTTATTGTAAATTGCGTAAGTACTGTATTGCAAGTAGTGTTAGTGTTGTAAATAGCGTAAGCATTGTATTCCAAGTAGTGTTAGTACTGTAAGTAGTCCAAGTATCGCGCGGTTAGCTGCGCAAGTCCTGTAAACGTTTAAATTTAGTAATAATAATAAAAAAATAAATTTAAAAAAAGAGAGGTTGCTGTCAATCAACACACCGAGATAC
>OX419336.1:15068478-15113478 GCA_948470475.1 Galaxea fascicularis | reverse complement strand
TCAGATTCGTATTTCCCTTTCGTCGTTGGCTTTTGCTCAGTCAAACTATAGAAATAGCTGACTTGGGGCTTTTAGGCTGATTAGTTCCATGGCTGAGTGAGGGGTGCCCTGTCACCCTCTGGGATCGTTTTTGCATCAAGTGGACCAGAGCTACGTTCAGGACTCGGTTTGGCACAACACAATCTCATTTCATATGCCAAAGGCGTTGTTCCAACTGAGGCAGCTGGAAAACACCTAAATGACTCGCGTTATAATAAGAAAGTTTGCAATATTTAACTTATGCTAAATATTGCATCTAGCTGTACAGAAAAATGTCCCGTGGCAAAAACAAGAGATTATGAAGATGCCTGTTGAAACACAGACAGCTCTGCGTAAATTATAGTTTTACTTGGATTGTGATAATGTGATAAACAATGTTACCTTAGAAGATACGTGACTTAAACCTTCCAAAACATTTTTCTCTCTCTTTTCTTGTGATAAATACCATTTAAATCAAATATCACAATGCAGGCTCTTACTTTCAATTTTTGGTTTCAATACCGTAACCTCAAAAGAAACCGCTACTGATAAAACGTGTCTTTGTCCTAATGAACGAAAATAAAAACGAGTGATATGAATTAATTCCATTCATTTGGGAAAAGCAATTTCACAGTTGTAAATTAGCATGAACAAACGATTCCAGCTGAAAAACATGTTATTGAATTCCATGATGGTTTTCACTAATGCAATCCATTCCGACAGTTTTTGTAGACTAACGTAATTGCTTTCTTAATAATTGCCGGCATGTTTGTAATGAAATTGCTGCTTTGATAGCGCTAATGTTTTGAAAATGGTAGGAAGAGAAAGTGGTGGTATAACCAGCCTGGCTGAGCCGTCAGATTTACTCCGGGTTTACTAAGTATTGCCTGCAACGAGAAACCTTTGGGGGCATTCATTTGCACAACGTTTAGGTCTGGATCAAAAAAGTAAATGACTGTAATTGATGAATCAAGCTGGAGTGCAGAAAAACCCGTAATACATGTTCAGTGTTAATTTCGGAATTTTGAACCAAAGACATTATTTAGTTGCGACAGACATTTTTCTCAGATTTATTCTTGAAAATACAAGCGAACTGAAAATTATTCAAACGCCGACTGTAATTTACCAAGTCCTTAAAATATCCGGTTATACAATTAGGTTTCCAAATCTGATTGAAGGGAGTGATTTTCAAAGGACCGGAGAAACCCTTCATTAACACTCAAACACGCGGGAAACATACAGAACTGTCACTTGCAAACTTTCAGTTCGACACACATCGAACTGAATAAATTTGAGACAACTAGAAAGCGTTGAAAATGACCCTGCAAATAGTATCGTTTCATCTTTAGGTTTACATAACCAATACAACGCAAAGTGACAAGCAAAGTGTGTTTTTTTCCCTCGATGTTACTACAAACCATTATCAAAGCAAACGTATAGAACAAAATGTTTGAAACTAGAACGTTTTTTCTGTTCTCCAAAACGAATGTTTTTATTTTTATTTATGCTCACCGACAAAAAGTTTTCATTTCGTTTGGAAAACAACAACATAACTTTTAGTATTCATGGTTCTGTTTGGTTGTAGAAACAGGGCTTTTGACCAATCAAAGCTCACCCGAATGCATGTTACGCAATAGTTTAATCTGTTTTCAGCTGACTATTAGTGACCATTTCGTTTCACACAATTGGATTTCGGAAAACGTTTAGTGTAGTATCAGCGGGATAGTAATTACGGGTAATAAAAGTTTGACTCATGATAAGAATTCATCAGTTATCTCAGTTTTGTTCCGTTGTTGGTCGATACCAAGGTGTCCTTTTGAGCGGAGTTGTTGTCGGGGTTCAAGGTATTATAAATAATGTTCTTTTTATATTACCCGTAATTCGATGCGTTGCCGGGCTTATTCTAACGGCACAGAGGGATACATTATTGGTGACTTGGTAGGATTAACAATTACTAACGTTAGCGCACTCACACATTTTCAGGTACACGTGTCTGACCTCAAAGAGAATATCCAAATGATGTGGACGCCGATTTAGCGCCCGTTTCGTGTTGTCAGTAAAGTCTATTTTTCATGCATACTCAGGGCAAAAAAATATATCTCAGTTTTCTCGGAAATATAGTTGGTAATCGGTTAAACTTGTATCCTTGAAGAAGGAAAATATAACGGTATATGTCATTTCTTAAAATCAACTTGAGCGCAAGCGGGTAGCTTTGTAAAGTAGACTCTTGTTTCAATTTACGTATTTTCTCTTACTACCGAAATCACTAAACTGTTTGCACCCCGGAAAAAACGATCGATTGCATTTGAATGTTCGATTTGCTCACGTGATCATTTGGAACGCCCCGTTTGGTCATGTGACTTTCCCTTCTCAGAGACTCTACAACAGCGGTTCGTGCTCAAATCAGGGCTCAAATATTAGTAATCATGAATGTTTACGGCAGATCGTTTGAACGTGGAAAAACAATTGAAAATGATATGAGGTCACTGATTATTGACGGAAACCCGCGAATGTGCCACCTTTCCACGTGAGCTAGCTATCTTGATTTTTTGCATGCACGTACCATTCACGATGACACTTCAAATATAAAAGTTTTGGGGAAAATTATCTAGTAGAATTTTCTGTAAGCCATAAAATGCGTTTTTTAAATATCTTAAATTCTACTAGATAATTTTTTTAATACTGTCTGAAAAGTTAAGGAATTTAGGGAGCTTCCCAACAAAGAAATAAAAGCGGTAGGTCACCGAATTAGGACCTTTTTGTGGACCTGGGGCGTTGCCATGTTAACCAATATGACGTCATAAGCACCCTTAAAATATAGGCCAACATTAGGGTTCCAAGGAGACGTATAGTTTGCCTTCACCATTAAATATCCTTCTTTGTAATCTTTCATCGTTTCGCAAACACTACATCCAAGAAAAACCTTTTCGAGCCTCCTTAAATACTGCGTGAAATCGCGCGAGCGCGGAAGTAAAATCTGCGGAAAACATTGCTTTTTAGCTCGAAATTTTACTCGGTGACCTATTTTGATCTTTTGCCTGCACGTACCATTCACGATGGCACTTCAAGTATAAACGTTTCGGGGAAAATTATCTAGTAGAATTTTCTGTAAGCCATAAAACGCGTTTTTTTTTAAATATTAGATTCTACTAGATGAATTTTTTCATACTCTCTGAAAAGTTAAAGAATTTAGGGAGCTTTCCAACAAAGACATAAAGAGGACCTTTTTGTGGACCTGTGGCGTTGCCATGGTAACTGACATGACGTCACAAGCACCCTTAAAAGATATCCCAAGCATAGAGTTCCAAGGAGACATATAGTTTGCCTACACCATTAGATATCCTTCTTTGTAATCTTTCAACGAAAAACCCTATCGAGCCTCCTTAAGTGCGAGAATCTGGAAAGAAATGCCTCCGCCTGAGTAGTCTTTTGTGTCGTTAACCGAGGCTACAAAGGATTACAGAAAAAACACGAGATAGCGAGGACCATTAGTGTCGAAAGATCAGGGCTTTCAAATCATGCCGATTGGACATATGCTTGATTTCAGTGTCATCTCAGTAACTGCACAGAAAAGAGTAGTTTGAAGCGATGTGCTTACGTTAGTGATGCCAAGGTTATTAGACTTCAACGCTGAAATACTAAGAAATTCGGCAGTGTTTACAATGTTAGGTTATTCTGTATACATATTTTATGTATTTATAAATCGTTATAATTCACATAACGCCTATCACACCACTTGACACCAGGAATCGTCTATCGGGCAGTAGTGCAAATTGAAGCTGACGTGTAATATCTGCACTGTCACAATGCAATGGCCAGCAAAAAGCGTTTCAAAACAATCAAGTATTTGTATATTGACCATAAAAATCAGCATCTGGAGCATTTTTCAGTAATTGTCTTAGTACAAGATGACCTATGTTAGGTCAATGAACCGATACAATTTAAGCAAAACATTGAAGGTCAAATATTCGGGAAAACAATTTTTGTTTATGTTTCGACATTTTCTCTGATATGATACAGTCGGTGTAAAACTCTCAATAATTATACCTCTTTCATTCATTCTTGACAAAAACTGCAGTATAGCCGTAAAAATTTATTTTTCTCGATTCTTTTTCTTTTCTTTTCCGTCTCAGTTACCTTCCCCGGGTGGAAAATCGACATCAGTACAGTGTTTGATTCAGAAACGAGGGGTAACATCTTACTTCAATATCAGGGATTGCTTTCCTTTACCGCACTGAAGCCACAACCTGGAATAAGAAAAGAGAAACAAATAATCACTGAATGTATATGTTGTGGTTTTCTTTTCTTTTGTTTCAAATTCATTATCATACTTACGATATCATGATCATGTCCTTTTATGACACTGCCCCATTCCTCTAACTGCTTTTCTTAAATTTCACTACCGTAATTTATCAATTATGCAAGAGTGAAGCAAGGGGCGTCATTATTCAGAGGTTCCTCACTACAGATTTAACTCGGCAGTTGCAATTAATTTGTTTGCAGCATTAAAAGAAAAAAAAAATGGCATACGCTTAACCCTCCGACGTTTAGTCCGCTTTGGCAACAGAGGTAATAGCGAGCAGTTTACGAGATCGGCGCTCTAGAATCCGCCATGTTGAAACCTGGTTATGGATTGAGTAAAGCTTTGTTATATGACACGATAAAAGTTTCATCTAGTTTCAACTTTGATGCGTGCATGAGTGATTTTCATTGCCGTCCCTTCGAGAAAGGGTTAACAAAAAAACATTGGCGTTTCTCAGTTTATGCCATCATTACTATTACTGAGTTTTTGGCAATAAGCAATTCGTTAATTAATCCCCTTTTGTGTTTAAAGGGTGTTTCATCACGCTGCTCTACGACAGTTATTTTTTTCAGTTTTGAGCATACCTACAAATGTTGTCAGTATTATACTATTTAAGTGGAAAAGCAGTTTCCGTTTGTGCAGTACATTTGACACTCGGTGACACACAAAGCAAATGCTAAATGCAAATTCTGTATTTTTGCCTCATGACTGTCAAACGTCTTCATGTCAAAAAACGGACATTTACCTGTCGCTCAAAAAATGCACAAAGAATAAAATCTAATTGCAGAATATCAAGAAGTAATAGATGATAACCTTCAAAGGTTCATTAAAATGCATTGACGAACTGGATGCAAAGTAAGGAGGCATTCTAAGATGTATTATTGTCAGTTCACGTTTTTCAAATTCGGATTTAAGATTTAAAACTGTTTACTTTTAGGAAAATGATAATTATTGAATGCAGCTGTATTTGTTATAACATAGCTAAATTACGTGCGATAATATATCACTTTTTTTCTGCACAACCGAATCTTCTACAGAAAAACCTACTAAGCATTCAGGTAAGGTGGCCCGTGTTATTCTGCTATGATCTGCGTCTATAGATACAAAAGAGTGTAAGGCCGTTCTTCTCTTTGAGGTGAAAGCTGATAAAACTAAGATTTAGCTTCAAATTCGCTTAATTTATTTCTTATTTCACCAAAGCGAACCAAAGTAGTTTAGTTCACATGCTTTAGTTAGGTCACTTTTTCGGGTAACTTGACTTATTGCGAATTTTTTCGCTGTAGCAGCGTGTTAAAGACCGGTACCGCCGGCGTTTCGGCATTACTGCCTTGTTCCAGGTATGAAAAACCAGAACAATTGAGTGAACGCCATTAGTGTTGGTTTTTCACATCTCAAAGAAGATGGTAATGACGAAACCTCGATCTTGAAATTAACTCGTTGATAAAGCAAAAAAAAAAAAAAGCCGCTGTGTAGCAACATTATCATCAACAGTTGACCTTGTTCATATATATGTTGTGCCGCGTAGCACTATAAACACAAGTGGTGAAACAGAGAATTAACTCTGCAGTGTAAATTAAAGTGCTAGAGAAACCCATGAAAAACCCACTGGGCGTTAGCCCTAGTAAAGGGTATCAGGGAACCACACGAGGCAAAGAAAAAATTCTTATGACCTCGGTGGGAATCGAACCCACGACCTCCGGATTAGATCTACCGTTAGATTAACGGTAGATCTAATCCGGAGGTCGTGGGTTCGATTCCCACCGAGGTCATAAGAATTTTTTCTTTGCCTCGTGTGGTTCCCTGATACCCTTTACTAGGGCTAACGCCCAGTGGGTTTTTCATGGGTTTCTCTAGCACTTTAATTTACACTGCAGAGTTAATTCTCTGTTTCACCAGTTGACCTTGTTCGTTAGTTGAAGTGCTTAATTCACAGGTATGAAAAATGTTTGGAATATATATTTGCCTCAAGGCTTTACGGAAATTTCATCCTCTTACTTATAGCCGCTTACTTATTAAAGAAATTAAAACTTTGCCACAACAAAATGAGATATTTTCCTTCAGGTGATGTTTTGCGTCCAAATAAAGAAACCGACATCATGTTCAAAGATTCGGACAAAATTGAAAGAAAAAGTAATGATATTAATAAAGATGGAATATCGTCCCTGTTTTCTTCTGTTTCTCAGAATGTCATGAAAGATACGAGTCACCTTTATTGATTCTGACCTAGTATTTTTAGTGAGTTTTGATATCACTCAACTATCACTCTATGTCAAACAGACTCGACAGTTTTTGATCGTATAGAGCACATGAAATGTGGGGAGCCAAGGACGTGACCAAAAGTGCGGTGTGTCTTTCGCTTAAACTCTATTCATTTACTTACAGCTGCTTACTTGCTGACCAAGCTGGAGAGTGAAACATGCAGTTTGGATACATCGTGCTGGTGTTAGAATGTGCAGTTATATCGAGTATTTGCAAGTTATCGCAAGAAGAAAGCTATAACTATGCAGGCGGTAAGAAATAGTCAATGCGGCTTTAAACGTGCATGTTAAGTAAAATCATGCAATGAGGTTGAGAAAGCGCGTTGTGTAGTTTTACCAAGGCTTGTAAACAGGCTTGGTTTGAAGTATGTAGCTTAACTTGGCTTGACGAAAGGCGCAAAACTGAACAACTAAGCCACGTGTGTGCAGACCAGTGAAGGGATTGAAGTAGGGAAGATAGCTAGAGACAGAAAGAGAGAAAGACAGATAAGACAACGACAGAAAGACGAACACAGCGACAGAAAGAGTATGTCTACAGGGCAATTTTCGCTACCTTTAATCTGCTTTATTTTCTTCGCCTCTTTATCAGCTGGAGATAATCAAGTCTCGCTCTTCATTGATGGTGACATAATTCTCGGGGGACTCTTCCCAGTTCATCACCGCAGTGACAAGACTGAAAACGCGTGCGCAGAAATAGACCGTAACCCAGGCTATCAGTATCTGGCTTCCATGCTGTTTACATTGGAGGAAATCAACAAAGATCCTTACATACTACCAGGTATAACACTTGGAACAATAATCTATGACACCTGTCGAAGCCAAACGATTGGTTCAAATGGTGCTAAAGAGATAATAAGGTACACTCTGCGGGAAGAGAATGGCACTGCACCACTGGCTGGTGTCATCGGCCCGTTTCGAAGCGATGTCTCGGTAGCGGTTGCTAATTTACTCCGCGTTTTTAACATTCCTCAAGTGAGCTATGGTTCCACAACTCCAGTTCTGAGTGATAAGGATCTTTATGGTTATTTCCTAAGAACTGTACCATCTAACTCCTACCAAGGCAAGGCAATGGTTGATGTTGTTCGATATTTTGGTTGGAGCTATGTAATGACTGTGTATTCACCGGGACAGTACGGAGAAAAAGGAATGGAAAAATTCTACGAGGAAGCGGAACGTGTAGGTATTTGCATTGCAAAGAAAAAGAAACTTCCCGCATTTCCCACAGAGGAAGATTTCATAAACACCATTCAAGAACTTGTGCAAACGAGAAGAGCAAATTTACATGGTACACTGGACGTTGTTGTATTATTCTGCATTCAGAGGGATAACACAGGTTTAGTTAAAGCGGCCAAAAAAGTATTGACCGAGGACGAACGAATTGTTTGGCTGGCGAGTAATTCCTGGGGAGATAGAAAACAAGTTACTGAAGGAGCTGAAGAGGCTGGGGAAGGTGCTATCACGATAAACTACATTGAAGGGAAAGTCGATCGATTTAAACGGTACTTTTTGAACTTGACACCATCAAGCAATAAATATGGTCCATGGTTTGAGGAGTTTTATCAAGAAACTTTAAAATGTACGATTGTCAACTCCACAAAGCCACTCGATTATGAGCGGAAGTGTTTACCAAACGAGTCTCTGCCTGAAGATCTTGAAATAGCGCCAATTCGAGTCGTCATGAATGCTGTTTATGCCATGGCATATGCTCTCCACAACATGCAAAAAGCGCTGTGCCCAGGAAAACCTCAGATGTGTATACAGATGAAACACCTTCAACGAGAAGAACTCTTAGAATATTTGAAAAACGTATCATTCCCAGACGCATCACTTGATTTCAATGTAACGTTTAATCAAAATGGTGATGTAGACGGTAACTACAACGTGCTGAATTTCAAGAAGATCGACAGGAGGTATCGGCATGCTGTAATAGGCAACTGGAGTGGTGAACTAAACACATATGGAAACATTGAGGGACAAATCACCTTAGACGAGGGTCAGATATCATGGAGTGGAGGAAAAATGAATACACCGCAATCGTATTGTAGTAATCCTTGTCCTGTAAAACAGATAACAATTCCAGAACTCGCAAATGCGCGCTGCTGCTGGAGATGTCAAAATTGCAGTTCTAATAACATCATTACAAATAACACCTGTACTCGTTGTATTCAGGGAAGCATACCAGATGTGAGTCTCACAACTTGTGTCAGGCTGCCAGTAGTGTTTCCATATTGGACTGACATTCCCGCCCAGGTACTCACAGCCCTTGTGTCGGTGGGTTTGGTCAGCACCATTGGTACTGCCGTATTTTTTGTTACAAAAAGGCAACACCGCGTCATTAAAGCATCAGGAAGGGAACTCACTGTTATTCTGTTTATTGGAGTACTATCATGTTATACTTCTGTTCTGGTACATTTCACAAAACCTGAGAACTCATTGTGCGGTCTCAGGCGCTTTGCAGACAGTGTTTCAATGACAATTTGTTACGCGCCAGTGCTACTGCGTACAAACCGCATCTATCGCATATTCAAGGCTGCGCAGAAGTCGGTTCGTCGACCTTCTTTTGTGAGTCCTTTGTCACAAACGTTTGTTGCACTGGGTATTATCAGCGTCCAGTGTATAGTGACTACCATCTGGGTTTTATCAAAACCACCCAAGGCTGTGGAAAGTTATGCTTACGAGGATCACGTCATCCTAGAGTGCAGCACAGACAATTTCAGTGTAGCAATTAACTTGTGCTTCAATGTCATATTAATGCTCGTTTCCACAGTGTTTGCATTTCAAACCCGGAACTTCCCTCGAAACTTTAACGAAGCAAAATACATCGGCGTAACAATGTATCTGTCCTGCTCCGTATGGGTGATATTTCTACCTTGCTACCTTAATGCCGCTGATAGTGTCTGGAAATCATACTTTCTCTGTAGCTCCCTGTTTCTCATTGGAACATTCACTCTTTTTGGTCTCCTTGTACCAAAAATATTTCTCGTTTATTTGGGGAACGCAGTAGGGCCGAATGGAGACACGCTTACTGGTACCTACACTGATAATTACAGCCACAGCAGACATTGTCAAGAAGCAAGTGACAGGCAGAATGTAGCGTCCGAACTGAAATGACATTTTAAAAACGACCTGATGTCTGCTGGTTCACACTTAAAACCATGTAGTGGCTAATATTTCTCGTTTTCTGTTCAAAAAACACAGCTGTTCATATTTCTTGTTCATGGACAACAAATAATCAAACGAACACAAAAGCGAGAGACAAGAAATGCACGTCGAAGATAAAGCTGTTAAATAGGATTAGAATGTGTTTTTCTCTAGTACGAGTCTAGAGGATTTACGGATTCAGTCTGTTGAGTCACTCAAGCGAAGGACTTGAAGTGTGGTTTTATCCTTTAAGCCAAGCATCGCTCTTTCTAAGACTAGTGGCAGGTAATAGAGGTATAAATTGCTTAAGTGAAGGGTTATAATAATTAACAATTACTTAAAGAGTTGCTCAGAGCACTATACGATAAGGAAAACGATAGAATACTTTGAATTGTTGTTTGTATGATCAACCATATTGAGTACAACAACGAAGTAAAGTAATATAAAAGAAAAAATGCTCCGGCAATGAAATAAATTGATATGACGCACTAAACAAGTATTGCTGATGGAATGTAAGATGAGTGACCATAGGCGATTGCACAGTAGGCTTTCCATTGGTAAATTCAGGGGAGGGGAGAGGCTCGTATGAGTGACAGTGGTTGTTTCTTCTACATCAAATGAGTGACTGGTATTGGACAGGAAGTCACTATACATTTCTTGCGTTTCATTTCTGCTTGCAAAGTCGAACACAATGTTGCATAGAAATTCTTTTCGAGGCCGGGGCGGATCCACGAAAGCACTCTGAGCCCCCAAGAGCCCGATAAGATATAACTTAAGAGAAAAGTAGTATTCACGAAACTAAGACCTCTTATTTTAAGGCAGGTCTTAATTTTTCTCCTACATTTAGCAGGTCAAATTTGACCTCCTAAGCTCTTAAGACGTCTTAAATTCACAGTCAGATGGGGGCTGCCATATTGTTTTGCGTTCGAGCTTTAGTACGGCGTGAACTGGCGAAATTCGTGAGCGCTCCAATCCTCTCGAGTTGTAAAATGAAAATCTGCTGCAGTGATGGCGATTCCCGATCGTTAACATATAGAATTTATTAAGAAGAACCTTGGAAAAATCCACACGTCACTTACAACCTGTTCCCGTGGAATTATAAATTTGCGTGGTCCTACGATTTTATGCTTCGGCAGCTTTCAGCTACAATATCGGCCGAATTTATACTAGAGACGAATTATCCGTCAAGACGGATTATCCGTCAAGTATAAATCCGAAGACGAATTTTGACGAAGAATTTGTAATTACTTTCGAGGAAGCAGTGTTTTTTCCGGACCCATCTTGAAATAGGCATCTCAGGAAACCTTGCGAAAATATAGAAACCGGTCCCTCTTATGTGGAAACTTCGTCAATAAACCGTCTACATTCCGTCTAGATATAAATTTAGAGACGGATAATCCGTCTAACTAAAGACAAATTATCCGTCTGTTAGCACGTCTTTAAGTCGTGCTAACAAAAGAATCAGCCTCAGACGGATTTTGCTCCATAATTCGTCTTCGCACCGATTTTATACTAGAGACGGATTATTCGTCTCAGACGGATGATCCGTCTAGACGGATAATTTGTCTCTAGTATAAATTCGGCCATTGTTGATAACAGTTGAGCAACTGAGTGTGATTATTCATATGCGAGAGTGTCAGTAAATTTGATTGGCTTGTGGGTGCTGACCGCCGGATTATTTCTCGAGACCAGTGACTCACTGGTCTCGAGAAATTATCGGTTATGAGTTAGTATCAAATTGTCACTCTGGGCCGAAAATGGCTTACCGACCATAAGACATTTAAGGTCAGTAAAGCCAGCGGTTATTTGATCTACTCTGATCAGCGAAAGACAAATTTGACGTAAAGACGTACTTGATAGCCTTGGCTGTTAGTTGTGAGACGTGTTTAGTACATGATCGAATAGTCTCTGTTTTACGAAGTGAAGCTGACGATGACCATCAAGGCATCAGAACTATTTACAAGGTGACAGGAGAACACTCAAAGAGGACTATGCTGAGTAGAAGCCGCATTTCCTGGTGCAGCAATATTTGAGACTGAAAATTGAGACTTGATACTTGACGGAGGACTACTTAGCATAGTCTTTTGAACCTGGTTTTCCGAAATCAAGCACTAACACTTCACTTTCTTGTGCAGTTTTATTGAAGAAAGTGAAAAAGTTGGAGTTTTAAAGACAAAAGTATCGGGTTACAAAGTAATATAAGGAGATAGGAACAATACGCTTGAAAAGTAAATAATATTCCACCCAGCTAATTAAAAACAAAATTCTAGAAAACATTTGTCATATCAGCTGTACTGTTTAAATTATGTGGATGATGCTAGTGATTTCGTGCTTTGCGAACAGACCAGGGACGAATTTATTGAAAAGCCTTCGGTACCGACGTGCGGCAAACTCCAAATGGTATTGCAAACAAAAAAATCGACACACTTGTAAACTTAATACTTTCTGCTAGACAAATATCTACGAAATACAACGACGTTAGGTAAGTGGGAACCTGAGGTGTTCTTCACATTACAGTTTGGGGGAAAACAAATTTTGCTTACATGACACAATTTTGAATTTTGAATTCAACAAAGAGGTTAACAAAAAGATGGGATTGACTCAACAAGGTAAATTTCAGTTCAAACTCTCTACGGATATCGATGACTGTTTTTTTTTGTTTTACACAATCTATTGAATGATACCTTTATTTTTGTTATTGGCTACATATTGCGTTTTTATTTGATAGCGTCGTCAAGGTCAAAGCGGAATTGAGAGGGATTTAAATATTGTATAAATAATGTTTTCGGATTTAAGCTGATTTATTTTGAAATCTCTTATCATTCGTGGAAAGGAGCATAGCCGTAGTTAAATTAATCCTAATTATAACGTATTCTCAAAACAGGCCAAAAATTAGGTGCATTCTATGAGCTGCCTTGTGTAAAGAGTCTCCTCTTAAGGCAAAATAAAGATTCATTTGAATCTCAATTTTTTAATTATCACAGGAAGGTTGCAAAATGCGTTGGTGCAGGCGCTGTTTATACCGAGTTCTACACAGTCTTTAAAAAACCGACATAATATTTCTTCAGCGCAATCAGTCTTATTGGAATTCAGCTGCCATAATAATTGGCTTCCGTCCACTGAGTTGGCTGTATTTACTCACAAGCTAACGTAATTATTCAATGTCCAAGTTTCCGAAGACCACCAAGCGTTTTACCCCACTCCCCCTCCCCCCCCCCAAAAAAAAATCTGGAGTGGTACAGTACTTAATTCTTGTGTTTGAGATGATGTACAACTTTCATAGCAGTTTCGCAACTGATTTTCTTTGTGTGTGAGGTCACCACGGGTTTGTTTTAGAAAAATACAGAACGACAAAACGGAAAATGCTAACTTATACACCGCTTAGTCTAGTCACGAGGATCTAATAAACACAACATGTTAGCAAATTACTGGGGGCAAATATAAAAGAATATTTCCTCATAAAAATATTGCCAGTTCTATTTTCTAATGTCATCTTTGCTTGTTTTTGTTTCAAATTTGATGCAACATATCGTGTTAAGGCCAGTTTAAACGGTTTCAACATTTGACCGACATTCGTTCAACAAAAGTTGAACGGATGTTGGTCAAATGTTGGATGCAAAAAAAAGTTGTGCAGAGGCCGTTGAAACGGTTCCAACATTTTGCCAACTTCTTCACTGTTTACACAAACGATAGACGCCATATTGACTTTTGCGGCCTGGTGTAAGCATGCGTGTTTGTACGGAAGTGTTTAAACGGCTTAAACACCATTCAACATTTTCAAGAACAAAGGAAAAGTTGAATTGATTTGAATGAAAGTTTAAACTGATTTAAACTTGATTCAACACGCTTTCAACAAGCTTTCAACATCTTTTACGCTTTCAACAATGTTAGACCACCTGTTCAAACGTACCCAACATTTGGTTCAACAAATTGTTGAACGCATGTTGAAGCATATGTCAGAAATGTTGAAACCGTTTAAACGGGCCTTTACTGTAATATTCGTAATACGTATTCCACCTTTTCATCCCCAGGTTTCGAAATATGCTGGGCGCCCACTTGCTTCGCTGGGTGTTGGAACTTGTTGTGATGTCTGGAGTGGTAGTGGTCTCCAGTGCTCAATATGGTTGGCCAATATATTTTCTCTTCCATGCAGTTTTTGTTATAACTCAAACATTTTACGCAACGCCGTTGTCCATGCATTACCACTAGCTGTGTTACCAACATATCCTGAGAAAATCGAATTAAAACAAACAAACGCGAGCAAAAAATACATACAACACACAACATACAACTTTACCTTACAATTATGAATTATGCGGCACTTCTCCTCACCGCATAGCTATCATATGCAACTGCTCCAACTGTTTATATACCAGCAACTAATGACACAAGTTAAATCGGCTCAGCTCACTTGGTAGTGTTTCCGCGCTGGGTGGGTCCCTAATAGCATAACGTGCAAGAGGTTTATCACTGATAGTATTGTTCGTTTTCCGATATTTTTCATCAGAGATCCAGACTTTGGAACTACATGGAGATATAATACTTGGAGGACTTTTTCCGATCCACCGGAGAAGTAAACTTACTGAGAATGCTTGTGGCGACATTGATCCTCAGCCAGGATTCCAATATTTAGCTGCTATGCTATTTGCAATCAACGAAATCAATAACGACCCCAACATTCTTCCGAACGTAACTCTCGGGGTGCAGATCTTCGACACCTGCCGAAGTCAAACAATCGGAGCCGACCGCGCCAAAGACATTATCAAATACACACTTGCCGATCAAAAAGCCCCTCTGGCCGCTGTCATAGGGCCACTTGTCAGCGACGTGTCCATAGCAGTGGCAAATCTACTGCGTGTCTTTGATATACCTCAGGTTAGTTATGGATCAACTAGTGCAGATTTAAGCAACAAGCAGATTTACAGCTACTTTTTTCGCACTGTTCCACCGGACTCGTTTCAAGCTCATGCCATGGTTGATGTCCTGAACAAGTACAAATGGAACTACGTTTTAACTGTCAACTCTTATGGGAATTATGGGCAGAAAGGAATGGCTGAATTACAGAAGGCTGCAGAAGCAGCGGGGATTTGTATTGCCGATACTGCTCAACTCCCAAGTCTCCCAACTCATGAAGATTTTAAAGATGTCATCAATACGTTTCTAAAAACAAGAAGAAACAACTTCAATACCGTGAACACCATTGTTATGTTTACAACCCAGTCCGACTCTGCAGATTTGCTCCGCGCAGCAAATGAATCTGGGGCGACACAATTTACCTGGATTGGGAGCAACGGGTGGAGTAACCGAGTTGACGTAACGGAAGGAAAAGAGGAAGTTGCTGACGGCTCTTTAACTGTCAATCATCTCGAGGGAGATGTTCCCCGATTCCAGAAATATTTTCTGGATTTGAGACCAACTGACAACACGCATAATCCATGGTTTGAGGAATTCTGGGAAGCAGTCATGAAATGTAACATCCCTGGAACAAACCAAAGCACGGCGCAAGTGTTGAGATCATGTAGAAGCGATGAAAAGTTGCCAGCCGAGACTGAAATCGCGCCTGTACGAGTGGTTATAAATGCGGTTTATGCAGTGGCGCATGCGCTCCATACCTTACAAAAAATCTACTGTCCGGGGGTAAGGGGCCTGTGTGATAAAATGACCAGAGAGTTCAGAAGAAAGGAACTAATCAAGGTCTTAAAAAATGTGACATTTCCTGATTCCTCTTTGAATTATACCATTCGTTTCAACGAGAATCAAGAATTAGACGGCGTTTACAACATCGAAAACTTCCATCAATGGAAGGATGGCAAGTGGAAATACACCACTGTAGGTAACTGGCAAGGCAGGCTGCTTCCCAGTGATGAAATCCGAGGAACACTGAAAATTAATGATACACTGTTACAATGGGGGTATTCCAAACCACGCCCACCTTTATCATTTTGTAGCCTGGCGTGTAACAGCTCTCAGATACGCAAACCAAGACTGAGGGATCCCGAATGCTGTTGGGACTGTATAACCTGCGAGGTTAACTATATTATTAGTAATGACAGCTGCCAATCATGCCCTCCTGGTTATGTAGCCAACAAAGAGCTGCAAGTTTGCTCAAAAATACCTCTCATGTATCCGAGCTGGTCCAGTGCGCCCGCGGTGACATTTGTTGTCTTTGCTGTATTTGGAATACTGGGTACATCAACAACAGCGGTGTTATTCCTAAGGTATAGAAATTATCGTCTTATCAAAGCAGCAGGCAGGGAGTTAAGCGCTATCATATTCACAGGAATCATGCTTTGTTACACAGCACCGTTCATGTTTCTCAGCAAACCCACTGACACACTGTGTGGTGTCCGCCGGTTCTGGGGAAGTGTGTGCTACACAACGTGTTACGCGCCGGTTCTGATGAAAACTATTCGCATATACCGCATCTTTAAAAGCGCGAAAACATCCGTGACAAGGCCTTCACTTACCAGCCCAAGATCCCAAGTCATCATTGTAACAGGGCTGATAGCCGTCCAGTTTTTACTGACCACCTTATGGAACATTTCTGATGTGCCTAGAGCCACCGAGGAGTACCCTTTAATGGGAGTTGCTACTTTAGAGTGTCAGATCAACGTCTACACTTTAGTAGTGAATATTTCTTACAACTCGCTGCTGATGCTCCTTTGCACTATTTTCGCCTTCAAGACGAGAAATTTCCCAAGGAATTTCAACGAAGCAAAGTGCATTGGTATCAGTTTGTACCTAACCTGTTTCGTTTGGACCATCTTCATTCCGAGCTACCTAAGCACATCGAATGCTTTTGGGCGTGTCTATGTGATGTGCGCCATTTTCATCGCGGTAGGAACAATCACGTTGCTTGGTTTACTGGTACCTAAAGTAATCATTGTCATTTTCACCGATGGTCGATGCCCTGGTGTCGGTGAAATCTACACTACAACTGCTGCACAACAAAACACAGACTTCGGCGCGGCCGCAGGTTCACAGAGGGAGGACAGGGACTCATTTGGTGCAGCAGTACCAGGAAACGCTGCATCCCCACCGACACAGTTTCTCACTGTACAGACCGCAGGTGGAAAAGGCACTTCTTATCTCCCAAAACGGCGTATGTCAGCTCTTCTTTAGAAAACCTTGCCCATTGTACGAGTTTAGAAAAGTACTATGTACTTATTGACTGAGTGGAAGGGCTGGACGGGAAAATATTTGGCTCGAGGTCATGGCCGCTACGGACCCAGCGCAGTGAGGTCCGTGCGCCATGACCGAGAGCCAAATATTTTCCCGTCCGGCCCGACATAACTCAGTCAATAAGCATTTTATCATATGGCCTCCTCAGACTCTTTATGAGAGCGTAAAAGATGAAGATTAAAAAAAAACGTCTAATTTGCACATAAAATTGATTTAATATGTTGTTTGTATTTGCTTTCTGGTTGTAAAATAAACTTACATGGTTAGACGCGACGAAATCTTCTAAAATCGCATCGCGCGGGGCCGTACGCGTTCCTGACAGGGCCGTACGGCTTTTTCCGGCCCTGCTCGCGCAAATGCGTACGGCCCTCATACGGGGATTTTCTCAATAGTTTTAGAATGAAAGCGCTCGCGGGACCGTACGGGTCATTTGATAATGACCTGTATTAACCTGTAAATAAGTGAGGAATCCAACAATAAAATTATTTAACCTCAACTGCTTTCATTTCAGGGGAGTAAATGTATCGATCAGAATGGAGATGAAGAAAACAGTGTACCAATGAGTAAAAAAAAATTAAACTGAGGCAGTGGCTGACATTTACTGTTTATCAGATTCTTGAAAGATACAGCAATTTCTGTTTGTGGTTACGATCAGAAAATCGTTAGCAATGTCGATAAGCCGAGTCAGAGAAAAACTGTCTTTTTTGTTTTCGTTGTGACTGTTTATGAAATGTTGCCAGGTCACTAAATCGCTTTTGCGCCACTGTTGAACACAGCTTTATATTCAATCTTTGTTTCCCTGAGTGGTCCACTTGCCGAAAAAAGCCATTTAGAGGACATAAACCTGTAGTAGGATCAGGTTAGAAATGAAAGATTATTTAATATTTATCGGTTACTCTTTATGCCTGCTAGTTGTATCTAAGTTGCTTTTGAAATTTTTATTATCATTTTGGTTTTTAACTTCACAAAAGTGGGGGGGGGGGTAAAGTCTCCTAGGCCCTCCCCCTGCGCGGCCCCTGCAGTTGCGACATTGGATATCGTCATAGTTAAACGGATCTTTAAGATATAACAGTACAACAACAACATGCAACAAGATATTACAACAACATTAAAAACAGCTAACAATTACAGAATTGTAAAAGTACCCGCAAATAGCTATAGCCAAACGAGGCGGGTACGCATGACTTAACTAATTATGGTGCTTATGTACCGTTACAAGGGAAGACATAGATATGCTACAGTAATAAAGAATTAGGAGGTATATTATAAAAAAGAAACGATTCGTGCCTTGCAATTTCTTAACATTTTGGGTTATCAACTTAAGCGTTGTGATGCGATTTTTTTACACGATCAGCTCGATTTTGAACTGTGCGTTATATAATCAAGAGTCGAATGTCTCCACTCGAACACGAGATCGAGGCTTAGGCTCTCTTCCTCCACCGCTGACCAAATGGTGACTACAACGGAATGTTGTTTCCTCGTCGAGTTAAATATCTTTAGTTTTATGTCAATTTTATTCTTCTTGAAATTATTCTTGTGTATGTTCTTAGATTAGAAGCAGACTGCAGCCAATAAAGCCTGATATAACACACAGCAAGGTCCGAAGACAGCGCATAATTACTGAAACCTTGCCAGACCACACGATCTTTTCTCTTTATGCAAGCTTCTGCAGGCAAACACGAGGAAAAGTTGAAACTCCTTGACACTTGGTAATGTTTTTACAGCTTGACAAGAGACACTCTCTTTTTCGCTGTTCCTCACTATAATTTCGTCTCTTTTCTCGAGCTTTTTGTTGTTCTTTCTCCTGTTGCTCGTCAGTACGATTCAGCCTGTTTACTGGAGCCCTTTCTTGTTCTTTCTACCGTTGCACGACAGTACAATTCAGCCGGTCCGCTCGCGCTCTTTCTCCCGCTGTTTGTCACTGATACTCCGCCAACGAATAGACGATGACTTTACTTTAAAACTGTCTTCAAAATTTGGCCACGTAATTTCCCGCCACAAAAATACGGGTTGAGAACTGCGTGAACGGGCAAATGATCTGTCCAAAAACAGTCCATATGGAAGCGCGCTTATATGCGAGCTGGCACACGAAAGGGTTAACTGGATTGTCACATTTGACTTTGGCTTATATCGAGGGGGTGGACGGTCGTACGTACGGTGACGTCATGTCCAACATTTCTCGGATCGATGGGCTACTATATTTTCTTATCAATGATTCTCCGCGCGCGCTCGCCGTAGGCGCGCTCGAAGCTTCGCTATCAACGAATGATTAGCATGTGGCAGTTAAGTCCTTCTCGGGTGCTCGAGTTACAGATACGGTGAATTACATAAAGCCCTTGCTTAGGAAGGAACCAGATGAAATCATCCTCCATGTTGGAACTAATAACATAGGCAATGAAAGTTCGCGTAGCGTGGCTGAGGGCATTGTCAACATCGAAACTCAGATTCAACAGGATTTCCCAACTACGCCCCTTGCAATCTCATCACTGCTACCCAGGTCAGGTAACTTAGATTTAAACGACAAAATCAAGGAGGCCAATAAGATCTTACAGTCGTTTTGCAGCTCCCTTGGACTCACATTGCTCCGCATCACTAACATAGACTTAACTTGTTTAAATCGTAGAGATGTCCACCTTAACCGTAAAGGGTCCATACTTCTTTCGAATTGCTATGCTGACTTTCTTAAGTCTAATTGAATATTTGGTAATGAGCCTGCTATCCCTACCTCGCCCCGGTCAGCTGAAAACTCTAACTGGGAGTTTGGGCATGACTGTACATCTGAACCAGACCTAACTTTCAATTAACCCAAACTTAAGGACTTTAAAATTGTATTTGTCAATATTGTCAGTTTACCTAAATACCTGGACGAACTTCGCTTAAGAATGCAATCTCAGACACTAGATATACTAGCCTTAGTGAGACTCGTCTTGACAACACCTTTACTGATTCTGCAGTGTCAATAGAAGGTTATACACTTGTTAGGCGTGACCGGTGCAGAAGTGGTGGTGGTGTTGCCATCTACATTCGTAACGTTATTGATTATGAATCAGAACCGACCTTTCTGATCCAGACCTCAAATTCTTGTGTATTCAGATTCATAAACCCAAGGCCAAGCCATTTCTTCTTTCAAACTGGTACAGACCTCCGAATACACCAATTCAGTTATTTGATAAGTTCGAGGTCATTCTGGGAAAGATTGAAGCCGAAAATATACTAGGCGATGTATGCATCGGGCGTGTCTCATATTGGCTGCAGCGATCATATGTCTCTAAAAAACTAACATGCCCTGGGTCGTTCCCGCGAATCATTGATTCAAGACAATACAAAAACTTCGTGCCCGATTACTTTATTTATAGTACACTCAACAAAATTACTCAATTCTGATTGGTCGAGAGCAGTACAATTAAACTGGACGAAAAGGCACATAAACCGAAGTTACCATTCTCTGGAAGGATTTGTTAGACTAATTTATTAAAATACCCAATAATTTACAAGTTGTGCGACTTCATACAATTCGTATTTTTGCTGAGCGAACTATGAATAAAAAATCGCTCAATCTTCTCGTACAATTCGTGATTTTGAAAGTTCTCAAATTGCACTCGCCTAAAGGTTCGTGCAATTTTGAGAACTTTCAAAATCACTCGTACCTATTAATCACGAATTGTACTCGAGGTTGTACGATTTCCTATACGAATGACATGGCGCTGGTTCCTAGTTAGGACATAATAGAGCAAATAGTTAATCCTGCAAGATCATGGGAGGTATGGAAACACTCATTTTTAGCAGTAGCTAACCTTCATGCACCAGTTAAGAAAAGGAGAGTTAGAAACTCCAAGGCTCCCTGGCTCACCCCTGAAATCAAACGATTGATGTGGGAAAGAGATAGAATAAAGCGAATCGCATCGCAACCGTCACTAATGATCAGTTGAAATGAGCAGAGTACAGGCGGCTTAACAGTCGAGTCAACCATTCTAGTACAGGCTTGCAAGGAGGATTACTATCATTCTTACTTTGAGGATAATGTTGGAAAAGCTAAGGCAACTTGGAATGGAATTAATACACTACTATCGCGAAAGAATAACTTTGCTTAGGCGTCAAAATTGATTATTGGTGACGCGGAGATAATTGACCCTTATGAGCTAAGCAACGCATTTAACAGGCATTTTATCGATATTTTCCCCAACTTCAATCCCCCTCAAATCTCCCTCGAGTCAGTTTTCGTGATTTTGTTGAATCTTGTGATAGTACCTTCGAGCTTGAATCACTTACTATCGACGGACTGCGCAAATTTGTGAACGATATCCTTGTGGACAAGGCTGATAGCCTTGATGGTATTCCAACTTGCCTCCTAAAGTTTACATTTACTGCATCTTCCTTGACACATATTTTTAATTTAGTTATTTCCACTGGTATCATTCCCAAAGACTGAAAGAGTGCTAGAGTAACTCCAATTTTCAAAGCCGACTCCAAGGTTGACCCAGAATATTACAGGCCTATTTTTGTACTTTATGTAATAGCCAACCTCTTTGAAAAAGCCATTTTTAATCAGGTATATACATATTTAAATAAGAATAAGTTACTTTCCAAATATCAATCTGGCTTTAGACCCATGCGGCTCTACTCTTACGGCTCTCATTGAAATGACAGACAATTGGTATCTTAACATCGACGATGGTTTGACAAATGCCATTCTGTTTATATATTTAAAATAGGCATTTGACACTGTTGCCTATGAGATCTTTCTGTCAAAATCGGAACTGTATGGGTTTAAATGTGCAAGTCTTAAGACTACCTCTCTGACAGAACTCATGTTACAGCTGTGAACAACGTAAATTCTGAAACTAGTTTAATACGTTGTGGGGTGCCTCAAAGCGCAGTCCTCAGCGGGCGTATGGAAAACCAGGAAATCCGGAAACGGATCCGGAACCGGAACCGGACAAATGAAATAGTCATTTTTATATGGAGAAGTCTCCAGATGGTTTGTTGTTGTTTAAGACATTTGTGATGTAGTTTTGCCAGCGGTGCAATAAATATTTAATTTCATTTAGCCTCAACCCTTGCCAGAACAATGATTAATAGGCAAGAATTAATTTTCAAGTGTAATCAGGTGTTCAATTATCAGGACTATTTCAAAGTTAGACTTGGACTTTTCTTGTGGGTAACACATCAACCAATTGATAGTTTCCTGTCTTGATCTCCGCTTTCAATTGTTTTCTCTGTTTCATCGATTTCCTTCGTCACTACATACCAAGTATAACTACAGACTTTTAGGCCCGACTATTATTTCCATCATTAGAATTCGTATCTAACATCAGAATTGAAGGAAATGTCTATCAGCAAGAAATTAAAATAATTGCTGAATATCGTTGTGATTAGATCATTCTTTCATGCAGAATATCACGGCAAATGAACGAAAGAAAAGAGTAACTAAGGCTCTAGAGAAGGGAATGAATAACAGTTATTTTATAAGATTTCACCGCGGAACTGGTTTCAGTGTTTCCCAGTTTACCCTTAAAGTTTGCCCTGATTGCTGTTCCGGATCCGGTTCCGGTTCCGGTTCCGGATTCCAGATTTCCTGATTTTCCATACGCCCGTCCTCGGCCCCCTGCTATTCTTATTGCATATTAATGACCTTCCAAACTGTACCCTGGATGCCAGAGGTCTTCTCGTTCGCCAGCGGCGAGGAGCGTCAGAGCGAGTAGTGCGGCATGTACTAAAACCTTGAACACCGGAACACCGGAACACCCCGGAACACCGGAACAGCCCGGTACAGCCCGGAAAATCCCGAAACACCGAATTTGACGGTGTTGTTTTGTTTTCCCATTACGGACCCAGTCAAAAATTAAATATCAATGTAATTTGTTTACCCACGCATAACGAAAGAGCCTAGAGCTCGTTTTTAAGTGTACGTGTATGAGATCGAATTAGAATTTAGAAGTGTTGGTTTTTGTGGAGGGAGGAAAAGCGGAGAACCCGGAGAAAAACAAACAAACTCTACCTTGATATGACGGCGGGTCAGGGGAGCGAATCTGGGTCACATTGGTGGGAGACGAGTGCCATTCCTCCATTTCAGCTCCCCCTATGTGATCATAGTCTTGAGAAACTTTCAATTAATCGCGTGAATATGAATATATATTTTTCCCTGAGAATATCACGCGGTCTGTGATGGGTAATTTATTAACTTATTTCTTCCTTTTATTTGTTATTTCTTCGTTCTTTCTTTCTGTCTTTTTTCACTTTTTTTTTTATATTTTTAGAGTATGCTTCTAAGCTCTTTCGTGTTACATGGGTAAACAAAATACATTGACATTTTAATTTTTTACCGTGGTCTGTAATGGGAAAACAAAACAACACCGTCAAATTCGGTGTTTCGGGATTTTTCGGCTGTTCCGGGCTGTTCTGGGCTGTTCCGGGCTGTTCCGGTGTTCCGGTGTTCCGGTGTTCCTGGTTTTAGTACAAGCCGAGTAGTGCTGGTCGGCGAGAGACCTCTGGCTCAGGCAGTTAAGTCTTTTGAGCGCGCCGATCCAATCACGTTGCCATTTATTTCTCTAGAGTCAAAATTTGACCCTGGGAATCTGATTGGTGCTGTTGGTTAAGTGCGCGATGATCTTGGCCAAACCGGTTTTACGTAAGTGTGAAGACAAAAATGGCCGAATCACCGGTTTGCTGTGTTTCTAAAATAAGCTCTGACTGCGGTTGTCAATCAAAGGAAATTGGCGTCGGCATGGAAGTGAGGTTGTTATCCGTTGGTGCCAAAGGTTTTTTTTCTCGCCGCTTCGCGACTCGCCTTCGCGGCTTCGCCGCTCAATTCTGTCGCCCCTAACGAGAAAAAAACCTCTGGCACCCAGTGTATCCAAACTGTAACCTCCTACCAGACGTAACAATGTACGCCGATGACACATTTGCCTCCAACGACCCTGAAGAGCTGTTTCAATCCCTGACTCACGATCTGAGCAATCTGAAACAATGGCTCGACTCCACCCGTCTAAGTCTTAATGTCCTCAAGACAAAGTGTCTGTTTACAGGCACAAGGTACAAAATCTCTTTTAATCAAAAGAGTCAATAGTTACAAATGCCTAGGTGTTCAGGTGGATGAATCACTCTCGTGGGAGGCTCATATCTCCGAGGTCGTTGGTAAAAATGCCAAAGTACTTGCTGCCCTGAGGAGGCTAAGACCGATATGTCCCCAAAGTACCCTAGTCACAATTTATAAGTCACTGATTCTTCCACATCTCGATTATTGCAGCGCTGTATGGAGCTGTATCGGTAATGGCCTCAGCCAGCCAGAAACTGGAGAAACTACAAAACAGAGCAGCACGCTTAATAACAGGGTTTGGTTGGGTTGACAGATCTCCCCAAATTCTTTGTGCCCTCAAATGAAAAAGCTTCGCTAACAGACGTGCAAAACAACTGAAATCTTTAATGTTTAAAACAGTTAATAACCTTGTACCCGAATACCTATTTGATAAATTCATCAGCGTAAATATCATCCACAGACATAATCTTCGGGCGCCCAACATAATCTGTTTATTCCGAGGCCGAACACTGAGGCCCTCAAGAAGAGTTTTCGTTATAGGGGCGCAGTAACATGGAACAGTCTGTCAGTGGAGGCTAAGCAGGCCACTACTTTAAATAGTTTTTATTCCGCTATTGTATATTAGAAATAACTTAACTAGATTTTTAATATCCGTAATTTTTAAGTTTAAGCTTTTAAGTAATAGGTAACACACTTATTAGGGTTAATGGGCACGGCTCTTTAGAAGATCACTTTTTAGTGATAAGCATCCCGTGGTTAAATAAAGTTGTTGTTATTATTATTATTATTACTATTATTATTATTATTATTATTATTATTATTATTATTATTAAGGTAATCCGACACAGTCTTGGATTCTGGATTCCGCGCTTACTTAAAATGGTGAACTTGAAAAAGTATATATTTGGCTATCTGTAAATAACCTTTCACTAAATGTTGAAAAGTCAAATTTTGCTATTTTTCATCCAGTACAAAAACCTATTCCCCAAAAGGTTGTGCTATTTATAAATAATCATTCATTAACTAAGGAAACTTCCATTAGATACCTTGGAGTTTACATAGATTCAAATATTAGTTGGAAGAACCACATTATCTATATTGCTAAAAACATCAAAAGAAGCATAGGCATTCTCTCTAAGCTTCACTTAAGATTTCTAAACACAAAAACGTTGCTAAGCCTGTATATTATACCTCAGTAGAGCCATTCTTAAGTTTTATTTATTTTTTATTTATTTATTCCTCCAATTCCTAGCTGATACATAGTTACTAAATATAACTGTGAAAAGTAATATAGTAACAGGTAAAGATTTACGAAGCAAAAAAAGAAAAAATAGAAATAACAACACTTAAATTGAATTACGTTGTATATTGGAAGGAGAGGAGAGGGGCACATCTAGGTAAACTAATATTGTGCCCCTTAAAGTTATGTATAAACTTAAGATTATTAAAAAAAAAGTAAAGGAAAAATGACAAAATAGCTCAGGAAGCTATAAAAGGGATATTGATTCATTGGTATTGAGCCAGGTACCAGCGTAGAAGTGCTTTTTTTAAACATTTTTTTGAGATGGTTTGTCTCTAATGGATTGCGGAATATCGTTCCAAAAGAAACTTCCAATAATGCTGGGGCAAAATCTCCTAAGATTAGTTCGAAATAAAGGTATTGCAACTTGATTGGATGATGCACTACGGGTACTGTAATTATGTAGTTCAGATACTAATGAAACAGGTATATTCGGAAACTTTTCATGGTGGAAATAATCATAAAAAAGCATACATGTATTCAGTTTAACAATATCAGGAAATTTCAGAAGGCCTAAGTATGTGTAGTGTGGAGTTATTGATTCCATTAAGGGAACATCATTTATAACACGAACCGCTTTGTTTTGTAACTTTACGATTTGAGACAATGGAGCGTTATAACTATTTCCCCAAACGGTAATAAAAAAAATAAATTTGTATAATTGCTTGGTGTAATGCATATCAGTCAACTTTGCAACCTTTCTTTACATCACAAAAGAAAGCTATAAGAATAATTACTTTCTCCAGCTTCACTGAACACTTAAGTCCTTTATCTAAAGACATGAATGGTATTAGCTGCCTGACATCATTAACCTTCAACTTGCAGTGTTTATGTATAAGTTCCATTACCAAGTTTTACCTTCAGTCTTTAATACCTTTTTTAATCCTGTCAGGAACATACATAGATACAACACTAGGTTGTCCTCCAGATTGACTTATGCTTTCCCAAAAGCCAGAACAAATTATGGAATTTTTAACATAAGGTTCCAGGGTGCTAAAGTTTGGAATGATATAAGTGATGACAACAAGCTTCTCTCTCTTAAACGTTTTAAGGAAAAGTTCAAGTTGATTCTTATTGCTTAATATTAATTGCAGATTATACTATATTTTTTCTGGCTTTCCGTTGTTTAATGCTGGCATACTTAGTTTTTTCTTGTTGTCTTTTTTTTTCTACTAGCTTTTTTTTCTTTTTTCCTGTTCTATTTTTTCATTTAGTGCTTTGTGTAGTGTGTGTGCGTGTGTGATACCTGACCCTTTAATATAATCATTTATTGATAACTTAAGTAAGGCTGCCCTATCTTTTTATCTCTCAATGGTTATTATGTGCTGCCTGTACTCTTTCCATTTTTCATGTAATTTTTTTATCATGTAAATTAATGTAGGGTACAAATAAAGTTGTTGTTGTTGTTGTTGTGGATTCCGGATTCCAGTAGCTGGATACTGGTTTATGGCTTATGCTCAATGGGCAGGTTTCGCTGTCAAGGACGTTGTAGCAAAACGATATGTTTGTGAAAATGCACGATAGGAAGCTTAAACAGTGCCTTATGGGATGAAATTTACTTCTTGGCGTACACCTGTGACGATTAGTGGGCTCTGAAGTCCAATAACCATATATCACATCTTCTTGAACCAACACTGAAGGGGCAGGGCTGTTCTTCTATATTCAGGTTCCTTGAGGTTCTTCATGTTCATAACGGCATAATTCTCCTGAAGAATTGTTCGATTCAATGCTGCATAACAATTTGCTGGGAAAAAAGGTGTCATGTATGTATTACAACTTGCAAGTAAACAGCTCGAAAATGTTTGTTTCTTTGCTTTTTTATCTTTCTATCAATAGAGAAGAAAAAAACTGAAACAAAACTTAAAAAATGCCACCAGTTTATGCTGTAAACTTTTACGAAGAACTTCCCCTAGTCCCTAAATACAATTGGCCAATGATTTTCGTCTTTCCTTTCTTTACATTTCATCAAGAGAAAACTGTGTTCGGCCACGTCAACCACACGTGCATTTTGCTGAGAAACGTTGCCAAATGTTAATCCTAACAAGAAACACATGGTTCTCCGTCCTTATAAGCTCATCTCTTGTCATCTTGTAAGCGACTCTTCCTGTGGAGTCTATTCTGATTCTCTCCAAGGTCTTCATTAGCAAGCCTGTAAGGCCTGGTGAGTTTCTTTGTTGTTAGTGTGATGTTTGAACCTCCGCCATTGAATTTGAAACTCTGGTTATAATGCATTTGGGGGAGTGTCTATTACAGACATCACCGGGTGTATATGTAAGTGAATTGCTTGTCTGTTCCTATAAGGCTGTGATGACAGCGGCACGCTATACTAAGGTCATCGTAAGAGCGCCAGTTAGCTCTTTTGTTTTTGAGAGACATTTTCCTGCCGTGGCTTTTTCTATACTCCCTAACATTCTTGCATCACAACTTCTCGCCTTTTGCCTCTTTTACATTCCGTTCCCAATTCGTTTGCCGATTGCTCACTTCCTATTGGTCGCTTCTTAATGTATAGATGTTCGCCCTTCACAATTTTCTTCGGGTTTAACGAATTAGGCCAAGTGAAATACCAAAAATCCTTCAGGTAAATGGACGCAGCACCGGCGAGCAAAAATGTGTAAAATTCACTTGCCATTTATAGGCAGGCCCGATCAAACCCAATTTGGAGTGATTTTACAGCAACTTGGATTCCGGATTCCAATCGTTGACGGGCTTCCAGATTCCTAGAAAGTGATTCCAAAGCCCAAGATTCCGGATTCCACAAGCAACAATTTATCAGATTCTGTTATCTGGATTACCTTAACATGGGGCTAAAGGGCTGTTTAAAGCAGGTTTTCCTGTAAGCGTTTAAAGGAAGAGCGATAAAAATGTCATTTTAATGTATGTATGGTGCTAGCATATGCTGTTTTCTCACGTCTTTTTTACCCTAGTTTCCATGATCCATCGATTAACGTACTAGCCGCCAAAGTGCGTCAAATAAGCCAGATCTTTCCTAATTTGCAAGTTAAGGTTCTTGGAGTAAGCTCATGGTGACCCATCACTTTCTGTCACTTCAATTTCCTATACAGTTTTATTGAAAATGTGAAAAAGTAGAAGTTAAAAGCTAAAGTATCAGGATACTCAGAAATGTATGAGACCAGCCTTTTCTTTTAATATTTAATATACGTTTTAGCCGACACTTGAACTGACGCAAGAAAAATCAAAACTAAATAAAACTCGGCTCACTTGAATTACCTCGATATAGTGACCTGGTTTAACTGAAATCATCCAAGCCTTTAGTTTTTCTGTCCTGCCTGTTCGGAGAATTCGAGCAACACCCTTGGAAAGTAATTAATCTTCCACCCACCCAATTCAAAGCGAATTTTCTAAAAGCTGAAAACACTTGTCATATCAGCTGCACTGTTTAAATTATGTGGATGATGTCAGCGATTTCGTGCCTTTAGCGACTGATCACTCCAGAATTGAAAACTCTCCAAACGGTATTGCGAACAAAACATTTGACAAGCTTGTGAACTTAAGATGAGAGTTCTTGATGGACCTATGTACACGAAAGACAACGGCATTATGTAAGTAGGAACCTGACATGTTTTTCACATAACAGTTTGGGGAAAACAAATTGTGCTCAGCATGATGCGCTTAAAAGTCGTAGAGAATTTTAAATTCAACAAGGAGGTTATAACAAAAAATTGGGATTGACTCAACTAGGCAAGCTTTTGTTCAAACTCTCTACGGGTAACTTTTTTTTAACAATCTCGTGAACGACATATACCTTTCATTTTCGTTATTTGGCTACATATTGCGTTTTTATTTGATAGGGTTGTCACTGCCAAAGCGGAATTCAGAGGGGTTTAAATATTTCATAACTAAGGTTTAGCTGATATACTTTAAAATTTCGTGTCATCAACGAAACGATAATAACCGAGTTAACTTAACCGCAATTACGACGAATTCTGAAAAACTTGGGTCCATTCTGTGATCCTCCATCTATAAAAATTCACGCTTACGGCTAAATAAAGATTCATTTCAATCCTAACCTTTTAATTATCGCAGAAGACTGCAGGCGTTGTTGACTCTCTCATAGCGCATAGCATAAGATGTTGTTGTTGACCCCTCGTAAGTTTCTTCAGTGCCCTCAGCCTTGTTGAAATTCAGCTGCCATGAATAATAACCGCCTTCGGTCCACCGAGTAGCTCTATTTAGTCATAAGGTGTTCAAAGTTATAACAGCGCGCGTGCTTACCAGGCCCTATCTAATTCCTATTCAGCTGCTATGGTGTACCGTATTTTCAAGTCTCGATTTAACGCCGGAACCCGATTAAATGCTGGGTGAACACACATAGAAAATAGGGTTTTCAGCTCAGCGACACTCAAAAACGAGTAATTAATAAAGGCCCCCTTAATGGCCGCGCGGGGCCGGGCATCCACAGATTTACCTTGGTTTGCCCATTGGGGGACGACGAGAGACAGAATGATTTCGAGGTTATTTCGGAGCGGGGGGGGGGAGGGGGGGGGTTCGAAGGGATTTCGAGAGGATTTAAAGTCGTTTTCCAGGAGGGATTTGATGGGGAAAATCAGAGGTTTCGAGACGATTTCAAAGGGATTTAGAAGGGATTTAGAGCTGTTTTTCAAGGCGGATTTGGAGGAAAAACTAGTATTTTTAAAATAAACGCCGGGGGCGTTTGTTCGAGACTCCGGTGTTTGATCCATAATAGGCGCTGTACTTGCAGTCGAAGAAGAACGTTGGCGAAGTTGCCTATTATGAACTCAAAACATTTTTTAGTTGTACCCATCTGCTTGCTATGTACTTGCTTGTTCATGCATTACTTAATGTGATCTGTTTGCTTTATTGGTAATAATCATTTTCGGTGACTTGAGGAGAGTTTGTCGGGTCGGGAAAAAGAGAATAATCGTTCTGCTTTAAGAAACTGCCTCTGGGTCTCGAAGAATAGATAGTAAATAATCAAGTAAAAGAATAAAGAAAATTGCACCTTGTTAATAAACGCCGGACCCCGATTAAATGCCGGCTTAAAAAAAAAACTCAGGGTCCATCCTACCAAGTTTGAAATAAACGCCGGGGGGCGTTAAATTGAGAAAATACGGTATATCTTTAGTATTAGTACGCACGGCCGTGTGTATATAAGATGACGCGTGTAGTCGCATTTTAGTTTCCCGTCGCTTACTTTCCGACAGTCCTCCCACTTGAATGGAAGAAACAAGCGAAGAACTTCCAAATTTTTCATGATTTCATGACAGTTCCGTAACTAATTATTTGATGAAAGGCTTTCACAAGAAATTCTCACTTATACACTGTTTACTCTCCATGGAGATCTGACCAATAAACACAAGGCTGTTCACTCTTTAGAACTTTTTTCGATATTCTCATTACAAAACTCTTAGTTATATCTGTCTTTAAACTGTATTCTTTGCTTGTTTTTGATTCCAATTCGATGGAACATATCGTGCAACCATGCGGTATAGCGATACAGGACTGTCACCGCGGGCTTTCATCACACATTTCAAGGAGCGAGGAGTGAGTCCCAGTGGTTACCAGTGCCCTATAGCAGCATGTTATATTTAATAACACTTATTCCACCTTTTCATCCCCAGGTTTCGAAATATGCTGGGCGCCCACTTGCTTCGCTGGGTGGTGGAACTTGTTGTGATGTCTGGACTGGTAGTGGTCTCCAGTGCTCAATATGGTTGGCCAATATATTTTCTCTTCGATGCAAGTTTTATTGTAGTATAATTCGAAGTCAAACATTTTTACATTGAACGCAACAATGTTGTCAATGTAGTAGCACTACATGTGCTTCCATGAACTCACCCAGAGAAATTTATCAACAAACAAACAAACAAAAAAGTATACAATTACGTTTGCGGATTTTCACCTTACAAGTATTATGTTCGCGGCACCTATATTATGCAACTGCTTCAAATATTTGTTAAATCGGCAGAACTTGGGTATTGTTTCGGCGCTGGGTGGATCCCCGATTTATATCATTTACATTTATTACATTTATTAAGTTTTGCCACTTTACAATAAATTTACATATTAATAATTAAAGTTAAGATAATTAATATGGCGAGGAAACCTAAAAGAAGCCAGGAGGCTTATACAAGGTTAGGTTTCCTCCCAAAACAAAAAAAAGATTGAATATCACCACTGATATAGAGCAAGATGTGCAGTTAGGTGTGACACAAGATTTGGATAGTTAATAGTTGTTGATTAAGAAATCTTTCAGCTTGTATTTAAAGAACATTAGAGTTAGGGAATTTTTAATTTCAGAACTAAGGGTATTGAAGAATTTAGGACCTTGAAAGGATATAGAAAACTGCCTTATGTATGTCCTGCAGAGAGGAAGCCGATAAAAGGAAGCGTGCCTTGTGTTGTAACTATGAATACTATTATTAACAGAGAAAAAAGAGTCAAATTTAGTAGGGAGATTACCAGTACTAAAAGAGTACATAAATTGACCTAGTTGTAACAAGTGAATACCTTTCATTTTGAGAAATCTAAGTTCTTTAAATATTGGATCTGTGTGAGCATCACAACCGGACCTGCTTACTATTCTTATCGCCCGTTTTTGTAGTATTGTTAACCTTTTCAGGTTACTTTTGTATGTGGAGCCCCAAACTAAATTACAGTAATATAGATACGGAAGAACCAATGAATTATATTATATTATATATATTTTATAATTATATATCGGTATAATAATTATTATAATTATAAATCGGTATAATATCGGTATAATATGCAAGACGTTTATCATTGATACGTTTGTTTTTGTTCCTTTTCCCGATTTTCAATCAGAGACCCAGACTTTGGAACTACATGGAGATATAATACTTGGAGGACTTTTTCCGATCCACCGGAGAAGTAAACTTACTGAGAATGCTTGTGGCGACATTGATCCTCAGCCAGGATTCCAATATTTAGCTGCTATGCTATTTGCAATCAAAGAAATCAATAACGATCCCAACATTCTTCCGAACGTAACTCTCGGGGCGCAGATCTTCGACACCTGCCGAAGTCAAACAATCGGAGCCGACCGCGCCAAAGACATTATCAAATACACTCTTGCCGATCAAAAAGCCCCTCTGGCCGCTGTCATAGGGCCACTTGTCAGCGACGTGTCCATAGCAGTGGCAAATCTACTGCGTGTCTTTGATATACCTCAGGTTAGTTATGGATCAACTAGTGCAGATTTAAGCAACAAGGAGATTTACAGCTACTTTTTTCGCACTGTTCCACCGGACTCGTTTCAAGCTCATGCTATGGTTGATGTCCTGAACAAGTACAAATGGAACTACGTTTTAACTGTCAACTCTTATGGGAATTATGGGCAGAAAGGAATGGCTGAATTACAGAAGGCTGCAGAAGCAGCGGGGATTTGTATTGCCGATACTGCTCAACTCCCAAGTCTCCCAACTCATGAAGATTTTAAAGATATCATCAATACGTTTCTAAAAACAAGAAGAAACAACTTCAATACCGTGAACACCATTGTTATGTTTACAACCCAGTCCGACTCTGCAGATTTGCTCCACGCAGCAAATGAATCTGGGGCGACACAATTTACCTGGATTGGGAGCGACGGATGGAGTAATCGAGGTTACGTAACCGAAGGAAAAGAGGAAGTTGCTGACGGCTCTTTGACTGTCAATCATCTCGAGGGAGATGTTCCCCGATTTCAGAAATATTTTCTGGATTTGAGACCAACTGATAACACGCATAATCCATGGTTTGAGGAATTCTGGGAAGCAGTCATGAAATGTAACATCCCTGGAACAAACCAAAGCACGGCGCAAGTGTTGAGATCATGTAGAAGCGATGAAAAGTTGCCCGTCGAGACTGAAATCGCGCCTGTGCGAGTCGTTATAAATGCGGTTTATGCAGTGGCGCACGCGCTCCATAACTTACAAAAAATCTACTGTCCAGGGGTAGGGGGCCTGTGTGATAAAATGACCAGAGAGTTCAGAAGAAAGGAACTAATCAAGGTCTTAAAAAATGTGACATTTCCTGATTCCTCTTTGAATTATACCATTCGTTTCAACGAGAATCAAGAATTAGACGGCGTTTACAACATCGAAAACTTCCATCAATGGAAGGATGGCAAGTGGAAATACACCACTGTAGGTAACTGGCAAGGCAGGCTGCTTCCCAGTGATGAAATCCGAGGAGCACTGAAAATTAACGATTCACTGTTACAATGGGGGTATTCCAAACCACGCCCACCTTTATCATTTTGTAGCCTGGCGTGTAACAGCTCTCAGATACGCAAACCAAGACTGAGGGATCCCGAATGCTGCTGGGACTGTATAACCTGCGAGGTTAACTATATTATTAGTAATGACAGCTGCCAATCATGCCCTCCTGGTTATGTAGCCAACAAAGAGCTGCAAGTTTGCTCAAAAATACCTCTCATGTATCCGAGCTGGTCCAGTGCGCCCGCGGTGACATTTGTTGTCTTTGCTGTATTTGGAATACTGGGTACATCAACAACAGCTGTGTTATTCCTAAGGTATAGAAATTATCGTCTTATCAAAGCAGCAGGCAGGGAGTTAAGCGCTATCATATTCGCAGGAATCATGCTTTGTTACACAGCACCGTTCATGTTTCTCAGCAAACCCACTGACACACTGTGTGGTGTCCGCCGGTTCTGGGGAAGTGTGTGCTACACAACGTGTTACGCGCCGGTTCTGATGAAAACTATTCGCATATACCGCATCTTTAAAAGCGCGAAGACATCCGTGACAAGGCCTTCACTTACCAGCCCAAGATCCCAAGTCATCATTGTAACAGGGCTGATAGCCGTACAGTTTTTACTGACCACCTTATGGAACATTTCTGATGTGCCTAGAGCCACCGAGAAGTACCCTTCAATGGGAGTTGCTACTTTAGAGTGTCAAATCAACGTCTACACTTTAATAGTGAATATTTCTTACAACTCGCTGCTGATGCTCCTTTGCACTATTTTCGCCTTTAAGACGAGAAATTTCCCAAGGAATTTCAACGAAGCAAAGTGCATTGGTATCAGTTTGTACCTAACCTGTTTCGTTTGGACCATCTTCATTCCGAGCTACCTAAGCACATCGAATGCTTTTGGGCGTGTCTATGTGATGTGCGCCATTTTCATCGCGGTAGGAACAATCGCGTTGCTTGGTTTACTGGTACCTAAAGTAATCATTGTCATTTTCACCGATGGTCGATGCCCTGGTGTCGGTGAAACCTACACTACAACTACTCCACAACAGAATACAAACTTCGGTAGTGTTAACGGGGAAACCGCAGGTTCACAGACGGAGGAGAGGGACTCATTCGATACAGCAGTATCAAGAAAAACTGAATCCTCACAGAGACAGTTTCTCACTACACAGACCTCAGGTGCGAAGGGCACCTCTTATCTCCCAAAACGGCGGATGTCAGCTCCTTTTTAGAACATCTTACCCATTGTGCAAGATTGGAAAGGTCAAACCAGACATAGCATATAGAAGTTGGTTATGAAAATAAACAGAAGACTTTCTACAAGCGGCCACACTATACAATGATAAACTCACTTTTTATTTGAAAGAATAACTGCACCCTTTACCCCAAATGATTAGTTTTGATGTTAAATTACAGAGCCATTTTGCGCTTGTTTATAACCGGAGCAGGACTGGATGGACGACAGTACACAACAACACCCATGCGCCATGATTACATATGTTTAAACCGACTTCGTGCACTTTGCAATTCAACTTAAAAGATGAGAGGTCATAATTATTCAACTTCTTTCTCAATTTCGTCTTGTTATAATAAGCATAGCCCTAACCTTCTGGCTGTAAGTATGACATTTCCCAATGTACATGGCAAAAACCAACATTAATTATAGTCAACTAATACCAAAATCAATGTTTCGTGTGACGTTGTATCTCAGTATTCACAAGAATGTTCTTTTAGCGTAGTTTCCCTCCACGTGTTCCTCGGCTTGAGCAGTTTAAGAAGCTCATTAAGCCAGTTTATGTCGAGTATGTTCAGCTGAGGGCCAATAAGAAAGATTGGGAATTTCTTCATGATAAAAGTGGGGAAATCAATAAATGTTCACGTATCTTAATACATTTTGGTGGCTACTGAGCAGACTAGCTTCCTTGTTAATCCACATCAAGTGTATCAATTCATTGATGAGCTGATTCGCTTTCCTCATTGTCGTTGACTGACTGATCATTAGCTTTGCGCACCCTACTTTCCTTTGCCATTAAGTCCACGATGTCTCGTATTTGTCCCGGAGTAAGATCGACATCCTCCTTAGATAATAACTCCACAATCTGCGTAGAAAACAATCACCAGACTAAACATTTGAAAAACGGAAATGCCATCACAACGGAGAACTGGACACCAATCACAGACGTTCATGGGTAATGAAGGCTTGAAAGGATTAAAACGAATCCAAGAACATTAATTACCGCTAAATTATACGTCCGATTTTCTCGGCCAAAGGGAGAACGGGGAGGGGAGGCGTCCATCCCCTCGTCTCCCTCACCCCTCCCTCTCAGGACGGGCTGATACTCAAGACGGGGAACCCTCCGAGCACTTCCCTTTTCTGCAGGCGACTATATTCAAGGCTCTGCACAATAGTTCTATAATTATGCCTTCGGGGAGACTATCGAAATTACGTCTGGAAGGCCCGTCCCGAAGCGTAACGCCTCAGTTACAATTGACGCCTCCAACATGTGAGTTGCTTTTCTAAACACTTCATTGTGGTGCTGGAGGTTTAAGTGCATTGCTAACAGAAATAGTTTCCTACATTATTGAGTTTTTCACCCCTAAGCCCAGCAAGGTTCTAATCGTAAAACGATATTTAGCCAGAGACCTTTCTCTAGTTTTGAATCTGGGTTTGGTTCTATCACTTAATATGAAAATTGTCACAAACCGTCTCCACATCTTCCAAATCAAGGGAACCATCATGATCCTGGTCAAGTATTTCTGCAATTCTCTGGCACTTTGCTTCACTTGGAGCATTTTGCAATCTGCGCACAGCAGAGGTCATCTCATGCAAGCTTATCTTACCGTCACTGAGAAAAAAAGAAAGAAAACATGGGAACAGTAAAGGAGCAATAAATGATGCATGTCTTCACAAAGTACTCACAATACTACAGGTTCAGTCTTCTTCATTGCTGACAATCGACACGTTACTACTGATAACTCTGTTTTTATAGCCATTATTTTGTAAATACCCTCGAACACGACAACTCTGTCCTTTATCTCCTCTTATCTCAACATACACACTGCTCGTGAACTTTAGCGCTGAAATTTTAACAGGAGGAAAGGCGAGGATTAAAGTCGCCGGGCGCGGGCGACAACTGTCCACTGAAGAAGCTACCTTTCCCGAGGAAAATTTCGCGAGTGCCGCCTGTGAGAGCAAATAAGACAGGTGTTACATTTCGCCGTAACGGCAACGATATTGTTTTTTTTTCACTCCCGTACAAGGTTCGTGGACCAGTGTCTTTCGAATTCTAGCACATGAAATCATCTGATTTTGTTTTTCGGTACTGCCAAATAAGAATAAAACAAAAGGGGTCATAACGCACCCATCTGCATCAAGTTGATGTTGTGTTGGTTGATCATCTATATCAGTCTCTATTAGCTTCAGCCGTTCCTCAATCTTGTTTATCATGACATCAACCTTTTTGCCAAGCCGTGATGAGCCAAGGGATTCTTTCAGGATCTTCTTTTCATCTTCTGTTTCAAGCTCACGAAGTTCCTGGAAAACAATGGAATCAACAGAAATGGAAACACTTCCACAACCACAGAATAATCAGTGCCACGGTAAAATACTGACTTAACTACACCATAGCTGGAATCCCTGGCTAATTTTTGCAAACTGGCCGCTTTTATGTATTCATCAGCCCTGATGAAGTGATTCTTTCACATGCATGGAATGTGTGTGGCAGACATGGTACCTCTTGATATTCCTCTCTGTCCTCCTTGATTTTCTCCAGTTCATCCCTTTCATTTGCCAGAGCCAAACTTGCTTTAATTGACAGCCAGTCCTCTTGTGAGATATCCTCTGTGGCTGTTGCTGTCACTTCTGGAGCTCTATCCTGAGAATCAGCAACAACCAAAAACCATGAATAATCGTTGGATTTAATTACTTTCAACAATGCTCTTACGAAAGTCTAATAATTGCATAAACAACATGAATATAATAAGGAAAACGCAAGTCACATTTTCTGTTTTCCAAGCAACTTGAACAGATGAGAACATTTTTTTTTTAGCAAAACAAAGAAAACTCTAAGCAAACCAACCTCTAAAATTTCAGCAGCAATCGTTTCAATCTGAAAGAAAAAACATATTCATACTGTCATAAAAAGGAAAAATTGTGAAATTACGCCACAATTGTTCAATATCAAAATAAGGCTCCATGCCAACATTGGATATTGCCAAAGTAACCTTTTTCTTTTTGTCTTCTTCTTCTTGAAGAAGTTCTTCATTCTCTTCGGCAATCATTTGCTCCTCCTTCTTCAGAACATCTAAACGGACTTTATTATCAACTTTTTCACCGGAAACTTCACAGATTTTAATTTCTGCTTCTTCCACCTAAACCCAAGGCAGGTCATAAGAAAACAAAACCCATTCAGTTAGAACTGTGTAGAAATTTAAGACAAATGAATAAACTTCTATACCAAACAAAACTTTTCATCAAAAATCATGCATTCAATATTATTGTAAACAAAGACCTGATTCCTGCTCATTGTTCATAATTTACTTTAATGTAGACAAGTACTTGCATGTGGAGGAGACCCTAAGTGATACAAACTTTTAGGTAAACCTACATGTATGTGTGGACCTTAGATTAGTTTAGTTTACATACAAAAGCCATGTCTAAATCGTTTCCCACTAACCAAGGTTTCTGGCAGTTGTGACAATGTTTCCTTCAGTTGGTCAACTGTGCTGACAGTTTCTGGAAGATACAATGCTCTGGACATCAGCAACAGAGATGCTGGGATCTGCTCATCAAGATGCAATTCAAGCCACTGAAAAATAACAACAGTAGTCACTGTCAGCGACATACACAATGGCATACGTACAAAACATGGAACTATCATATGTTTTTCAATATAGACCACTGCAGTGATGTGTTACCAACTAACAAAGAAACTAACTACAGAAAACATATTGGATACTGTTAGCATTGTCCATTGCATACCACTTCCTTTATCATCACGACTGACAGCATTACAATCAGGGTTGTCACGAATTTTTTGAGTAGGTGGGTATTTGCAAAAAGTAGCCGGGAACCCATCCATGGTGGCCCAGTCAATATAGAGGTTTTCTATTAACCTGCCTGGGGATCTAACACAGAATTCTTGAATACTATACTCAGTCCCCTGTCCTTAACGACAGCCCTGACAGTGCAGGTCATAAGTCCTTATTTAATGTGTTAATTAATGTGTACTTAAGTCAACAACAAAGAGTCATCTCACTTACATAATTATGTTTAAAACACATGTTTAAAACAATCAACTCCATTATTTTCATCACAAAGATTTGCTTTAAACAGAACAAAATTGTACCTGTCGAAGTTGGGACCTTAACCTTGCTGCTGGGACACCAATGGCTCTCATTCCACGGGCCTGACAAGCTGACTGCAATTCTTGTTCTGTCAGGCTGTTCACACCTTCCCTCTGAATTAGCTGGTTGCATGTTTAGAAATTTCAGAAAAATTAGCCAGTTAATGATCAATAACCACTTTTTGTATTTAAGTAGGCCCATTCTGAAAACCCTTTTATCTTGAAAGAAAACAGAAAAACAAAAGAGCAATTTGCCAAAACAAGTTAATTTTTTTACAGTCTATGAGCAACCAACCAATCCATCTATAGATCTGTTGACTGATCAACCAATCAATCAATGTATTTTTGGTTTCAGACAACAGAATAGAAAGGCAATTTAAGAAAGAAGATTGAGAACCGTAATACTTAGATGATCAAAGCAACTACAGTAGTTTTTAATGCAATCTAAGACTCCTGAATTTGAATTGTGCTTTTATTTTAAAAACAGACTTTAAATATCTATTCAATGACCCTGCAATGTTGTGTAGTTGCTTCTCCAGTTGTAGTGTATGTTGACATTTTATGCAGATTTAACTAACTCAGCCAGCTTGAACACTATATATGTTGTGCCGTGTAGCACTATAAACACATACAAGTGATGGAACAGAGAATTAACTCTGAAGTGTAAATTCAAGTGCTAATAGAAACCCATGAAAAACCCACTAGCCCTAGTAAAGGGTATCAGGGAACCACACGAGGCAAAGAGAAAATTCTTATGACCTTGGTGGGAATCGAACCCACGACCTCCGGATTAGATCTACCGTTGCTCTGCCGACTAAGCTACGAGGTCGGACAGAGAAAGTCGGGGACGATTAAGGTGGTGAATCGCGGCGAAGAGAAAGTAAGGGTACATATATATGTTGTGCCGCGTAGCACTATAAACACATACAAGTGATGGAACAGAGAATTAACTCTGAAGTGCAAATTCAAGTGCTAATAGAAACCCATGAAAAACCCACTGGGCATTAGCCCTAGTAAAGGGTATCAGGGAACCACACGAGGCAAAGAAAAAATTCTTATGACCTCGGTGGGAATCGAACCCACGACCTCCGGATTAGATCTACCGTTGCTCTGCCGACTAAGCTACGAGGTCGGACAGAGAAAGTCGGGGACGATTAAGGTGGTGAATCGCGACGAAGAGAAAGTAAGGGTACATATATATGTCGTGTAGCACTATAAACACATACAAGTGATGGAACAGAGAATTAACTCTGAAGTGTAAATTCAAGTGCTAATAGAAACCCATGAAAAACCCACTGGGCGTTAGCCCTAGTAAAGGGTATCAGGGAACCACACGAGGCAAAGAGAAAATTCTTATGACCTTGGTGGGAATCAAACCCACGACCTCCTGATTAGATCTACCGTTACTCTGCCAACTAAGCTATGAGGTCGGACAGAGAAAGTCGGGGACGATTAAGGTGGTGAATCGCGGCGAAGAGAAAGTAAGTGTACATATATATGTTGTGCCGTGTAGCACTATAAACACATACAAGTGATGGAACAGATAATTAACTCTGAAGTGTAAATTCAAGTGCTAATAGAAACCCATGACCAGAGTTAATTCTCTGTTCCATCACTTGTATGTGCTTATAGTGTTGCGCGGCACAACATATATATGTACCCTTACTTTCTCTTCGCCGCGATTCACCACTTTAATCGTCCCCGACTTTCTCTGTCCGACCTCGTAGCTTAGTCGGCAGAGCAACGGTAGATCTAATCCGGAGGTCGTGGGTTTGATTCCCACCGAGGTTATAAGAATTTTCTCTTTGCCTCGTGTGGTTCCCTGATACCCTTTACTAGGGCTAACGCCCAGTGGGTTTTTCATGGGTTTCTATTAGCACTTGAATTTACACTTCAGAGTTAATTCTCTGTTCCATCAGCTTGAACACTGATGATTACTGATGGTTGCTATACATACCAAATCATCAGCTCTAAGCTGTCGCAACTTCATCCGTAACTGAAATCTCAAATAGTTGTTTGTCCCAATGGTTGGCAGTGTCAGTAGCCTGTTAATGGCTTTGAGCTGTGCACGGCTCATGTTGTCTAAGGTGATCTGATCTTCAAACAGTTTTGAAAACCTTAAGATGTCTTCATTACTGGGTTGCTCTCCCTTCCTTCTAATCTGTCACCAGTAAAAAGCAAACAGTTTGGCTCATAGAAATTACAAAGGACATTGTGCTTTACTTTTATCAGTTAAAGGGATGACTGAATGTAATAAATACAATTATGTGATTTCCATTTGTCTACATGACAGAGTAACAGAAGGCGTAAACTACAAAATGCCAGAGGAAACATCGGTTCCACAAATGGGTGCTGAATCTTATAACTTTCTGTTGAAACCCAATGATTTGTGGGGTTGCAAGGGATCAAATTGGGCAAATGATAGTTAACAATGTCTGATAACTCCCAATGGGGTCATAATGGTTGTTTACCATTTACTGTACCCCCAAAATCCGGAAATTTCGGATGGAATGTAAATGGGAAGACTATTTTTTTCTTCCTAAACGGAAATTTCCACGGGAAAACGGGATTTCTTGAAAGGTAGTCCAAAATCTCCAACCGGAATTTCCGAACGGAAAATGTGTTTACCATTTGCGATTTTCACTAGTTCCAAGCCCTACTCCAATTTTGATACGTGTCACTTGCTATTTAGTAGGGGTTGTGCAAATGGTACATGCCAATCCTGAAAAGAACTTTTCATTGGGGATTTTTGCTTACCATTTGTACAAACCGTCGAACCAATGTTACTGGTAGATGGGTCTTAGTTTCCAAATCAATGTGCAACCTCAACCAAAAGAGACTGTATTTACAGAGGACTTAAATTAGCACCATATAATATTTATAATAGTTGTTTTACTTTTTCAAAGAAGTTTGCAAACTCTGCAACAACTTCCTGTGTTTTCTTTTGTTTGGCAGTGACAGCCATTTCTTCAACTGTGTCCTGTAAAAACTTTGCCATCTGAATTTTTACTTTCAGCTGCTTCTTCTTGTTTTCTTCCTGAATGTGAGTAGATGAAGAGGAATATTACTTGAACAGAAACTGCACTATGCTGCTACAGTGATAACATGTTGTAAGTCAAATTTGATTTCAGGTTAATTTTGATTTAACCTGCAATCCTGGACAAAATATCTGGGACAGTCATGAAAACTCCTACATGTAATTATCAATGATTTGAGCATTACTTCAAAAAGCACTGCTATATTTTAAAACTTTGTTACAGTTCCCTCCTCCCCCTTCCAATACAATATTGAAAGTCATGTTTTCAACATTGTAGGTGGGGTGGGGGGAGGGGTTATGCATGTGTTGGTTGAATCTCATGCAACTCTTTGTTTCATGTGTCTGTAACGACCCACAATTGCACATTTGTCCTAAGACTTTTGTCCATGATTGTAGGTTGAAATCAATTTCCTTTGTCTCCTAACCCTAATTACTCATAGGAGACATTGAAATTGATTTCAACCTAAGTTAAATCAAAGTTAATCTGAAATCAAATTTGACCTGTAACATCTACACCAGTACCAAGTTGTAAACAATGAATGTTAACATGTGAATGTTGGTCTACACTAATTGTTAGAACCCAGGAAGGCATTCCACGCATAAACACTATAGACGAAGGTTGCCTTTCTTTTATTAATAGGTTATGAACAATGATTATTATATCTTGTTGAGACACTGAAAAACGATCAATGTATTTTTTAATCTTGAAACCAGAAATAAATGTGAGCTTTTACAGCATCTTTCCAAAATGGCTGCCCTTATGTGCAGTAATGCATGGCAAGATTATGCACGACAAGTGTACTCAAGTCATGTTGGAATTTTGCAACCCCTAAAATGGGGGGGAAAAAAAGAAAAAAGAAACAGAGCCCGTTTTTAGACTAATGGCCTTACGGTCCATTACCATTAGACTACAAGATTAGAAAAGTCAAAAGCCCAAAGTTATCTGGCGACAAAGGAGATTAACAGGAAATTGTGAATTTAATATAATTATTTTCAGCTGTGATTTAGCTGTACTTACCTTCTTAGACTTGTCCTCAAAAGTACTTGGCAGCATATTTGGAAAAAGCTTTATAGCAATTGGTAGCATGAATTCCATAAATGGAATAAGTAGGAACACCAAAAATGGAACCAATCGAAAAATGTCAGCAGCTGTCCGAAGAAACTGAAACATGCAGACATGTAAATCATGCATTAATCAATAATTTACATTTACAGTGCCATTTACTTGTTAAATGGCATTAATCAAGGTGACGAATATTAGAGCCAAGGTAAAGGCAAATTGGTAAGTTCATGTCAGGCAACAAGGACTGGCAAGTGTTGTCCTACAACTTCTTGAATGACAGTCAGTCAGTCAGTGAGACTGTCAAGCAGTTGTAGTCACTTTTCTGCAAGTCAGGCTGTCATTCAACCTATCTGAATGTCTGTCAATCAGTCAGCTTGTCAGTGAGTCTGTTTAATCTTGTTCATATTACCATATTCCCACCAATAGTGTACCTCCATTTTTCTGTATTTTATGCATTATCAACTCCGGTGATAAAACCAAATTTTCATGTACACTCCCCTATCAAGAAACTGCCGGTAACCTCCCATATTCAGCTTGTCAGCCAGTCTGTTATCTGTGAGACAATCAGTTAGGTAGTCTATGACTCACTCAGTCTGCCAGCATGCTTTGACAGAACTTGACAGAAGTTACCAACAGTTGAAATATTTCACTTTGACATTGAAGAAACACAATGGAACAATAAGTCATATCCTGCATAAATTTCAATATTAATATTATTCAATATTATTAACAAGAAATTCGCCATAAATTACAAAGCGGCCATTTTGGCAAATTGGACCACCTTTAGTTAATGATTACAATGTGGTTCAAGTCAATCAAGAGTAAACACTTCAGCTCAGGCGATGCTTGACAATAGACTTGTTAACCCGACTACAGGTGTCAAAAAATGTCTTTCCTACTCTTTTCCTTCTTAATTTCGATGAGCAAAGCAAAAGCTATTTTCTGCACAAAGTAATAATGACCAATAAATTTATTTGTGGCAACCATGAGAGGCCACAGTTAAAGATATTATCCTTAGTCACTGTGCAAAACCCTGTTAATCGTAACTCTTGATTCAATCAGCCTATACAGCTCTGCAGGTGTGGCACTGGCCAAGTAAAAAGATCAATGGTTTTGGCAATTTACTGATGGATACCTTGTTTTATTGGAACAAGACTTACTCTCTAGTATTACTGAAAATGCTGTCTTTGATTTACTCTACCATCACAACTTACTTGTCGTCTTTCTCGTCTTGTCAACATTTTTCCATTCATAACTTGCCACAACAAACGAGCAGCAATTTTGATTTCAAGATAAAGGAGTTTAAACCCATTGTAATAATGCACGGCTTCATGTTTAACCCTTTGCCAAATAGTCTTCTTTGCCCCTGGAGCAACTGTAACCATTGGTTCTACCTCCTCTGGACTGCATTCCATTTGAAACGCTTTCTCCTTCAGCTTTTCTTTCTTCTGTTTCATAGCTTCAACTGCTTCCTCTACTTTGGACTTCTCTTCTTCATCTTGCCACAGTTTAACATTCTTTGAAGTCTTGTGAAGTGATGGGTCAAAATAAATTTTGCTGGTAACAAGTGTCCTTTTTTGAAGATTCCACAAGGACAAATGCAAACAATCTACATTAAAAATGGTGTGATTAAACACATTGTTGCTCATGTTTGTTTTTATTCCAAGGGGACCTGTATGAAGTCCTGTTGATGTTGAACAGAAAACACCAGGATTACAACAGAAATGGCTGTATTCTGGCTTCAATCTTTGTGAAAACTTGCCACTTGATTTTAACTGCACACTTGCTGATGAAAATCTGTACAGGCCTGGAGCTGGTTTCCTGATTCTTGTTAGAGGGAGATGTGTGCAGTGTTGGTACTGCAAATTTGGCTTAAATTGTATATCATGTCTACTGCTGGTGAAATAGCTTGACAACAGACATCTAAGCCTAGGGTGTTGACAAAATCCAAATTAGTAACAAGAACAACAACATGCCCTGCATATGCAACTATAATGTGCAAATACAATGTACATGTGGAAGAAATTAATGTTAATATTGTGTGATCAAATTTTCTTGTTCATCTTCTTTTTGATGTTCTTGAGCGACCAAAACAGCAACTAAAGGGCGGATAAC